>CAHIKZ030000216.1:770000-935000 GCA_903632075.3 Acanthosepion pharaonis | reverse complement strand
AGATTCAAGGAAACAGAATATAAAAAATCACATTGCATTGAAATTTTTGAAGATCGTAGTTGACAGGAAAGCAGGTAGCTGGAAAAGAGTCCCACAAGCGAGAAGTGTGAGAGAAGAAACTGTTAGCATAGAACTTAGGGTTACAATAAGCAATTTCAACAGTGAAATTATGAGACTTAGCTGCTAATCTAGTCTTCTTCATGTGCAGTGTCTCCCCCAGGACATAGGTGATCATGGCTCTCCACAATTTCCTGTCTTTTGTAATTCTTAATAAATTTTGTCTTTTCATTATTTCACCTAAACCCTGTTCTGTCATCCATTTACTTAAGGTCATCAAGTATGTTATACACTGTTTTCCTCTGCTCATTTGCCCCCAATCTGTCCTGTGAGTATCACATTTTCCAAGCCTTGCTTCCTCATTTTGTGCCCCAGAAATTTCAACTATCTTTTCCTGATGTTAAGTATAAGTTTCCTTTTTCTCAATAACTTTGTCATTGCTTACATGTTCAATCCATGGCATCCTCAGCATCCTTCTGTAGAACTACATTTCTTTGAGGAGACAGTTCAGCATTCACTGCCATATAGAAGGACAGATATCACATAACAGTTCATTACTCTTTCCTTTATTTCTAACATGGTTTTTCTGTCTCTTAATATTCTGCTTAGCTTTTGGAAGGCATCTTTGGCTATCCCAATGAGTTTTTGGATTTCAGTATTGCACTTTCTTTCCTCTGTTAGAACACTTCTCACATGTTTAAATTTTTGTACTTGTTTGATTTTGGTATCTATGGTTTGTAATTTGCATTTTCGATGCATCCTTTTGCTGGTGACCATGCATTCTGTCTTTTGACAGTTTATATTTAGTCCATTCTTCTCACTTTCCTTTACTACCATCTGTAGGAGTTTTTGTAGTTTTCTTTCTGTCTGCTATCAATAGTGTCATCTGCATATCTTATGTTTTTAAGATTGTGGCTGAATTCTAGTAGGATATCTAATTCTCTCAGTATTGCCTTACTGTACAGGTTGAATAAGTTTGGTGAGAAGACACATCCTTGTCTTACAATGAGTACAGCAGATACACAAAAATAGAGTATTTTTGTGTATCTGCTTATACTCATTTTCTATCTGTATGCAGGCAGTTTGCTGCTAGTATAGGTTCTTGATTATTCTGATATCTGTGCCAAATATGTCAAGGATGCTGAGCAGTTCCAACAGAACTTTGTGGCATGCTTTATCAAAGGCCTTTGTGTAATCTATAAAACACAGGTACACATCATTTTGCATTTGCATTGCTCTTTCTGATAACCTTCAGAGCATAAATATCACACTCTTTGTTTCGGTGTCTTAGATGAACCTGCACTGTTTATGTCTAATTCTGCTCTCTGCTCTGTCAGTCAACTTACAGACACATGTTTTCCAGTGCTTTTGACAAACCCACACTGTTCTTTTTCTACTGTGCTTAAATCCATGAATCAAAAAGGAAAGATCATCAGAATAATTACTGTGAAAATAGGCACAGGTAAGCCATATTAAGGCAACAGGATAACTAACAGAAGTCAAGACACCAATCAGGACCAATAACATTGCAGATTTTCTTTGGATTTTATCAAGAATCTCTAGATATATAGCAGAAGTATCAGACATGACTACAATGTCCAGTGCACAGATGAATAGTAAGCTTATAGATGTGCAAGATAAATTATGACAAGAAAAATTGTCTAGCATGGCTTAATGAATTGACTTTTCCAGCAGCAGCAGACTTAGCAATTGATTCAATATAATCATTCCACTTCAAGTCAGTGGAAAACCAAGAAGGTGCAATGGGTTGCTCTCCTGAGTATATTAACATCAGAAAATGGTTCCCTAAGATGATTAATAGGGGGAAATTTTGTTTTAGAGGTGTTAAAACTTACAAGCTATTCTTTGCCCCAGTTAACAACAGACTGAGGCTCATTTTCAAGATCAGCTGCTAATTTAATTTTATCAAACCTGTCAGACTTACTATTAAGGCAGGAGTTAATTGTTGTATCATCAGCATAGATACCGAGCCAAGAACTGATAATATTGGAAAGGTCAAAGTAGGTCCAATAGAGCCCTGGGGCCAAGGGAGACCATTATTGATGAAAAAATAAAAAAGATCTAGAAGAGTGACTGTTTAAGATAATTTTCATTACAGAATTTGATAAGAAAGATTAAATGAAATAAAATCAGCCAGAAATACACTGACCCTTCAACTTGTGAAAAACCCAGTATCATCTTCAAAGATATCTGAAGCAACAGCCTGAACCTCGCTATTCTTATCAAATCATAATTAAATTAACCTAGGTACCACCATGTACTTCTTAGAAAACAAAACAAATACAAATGAAAAGCACATTTTAAATAGTTCAAATGCCTTCTTTGAAGTTAAATTTTGTTTGGTTTTATTTGAAAGATAACAGCCTAAATTTAATTCATATTAAAAGAAAAATTAATTTCTGTACATAAAGTTTTTTATGCATTTTTAAAACATTGGCACATTCATTTGTCACTCATTGACTGTTATAGACAAGCGTATGGTTGCAAGAAAGAAATACAACAGCAGAAATAGATTTACGTGATTTATTTCAATAACAACGTGTGGTTTTGGGACAGCTACCTTGTGGTATAGTTCATAGACCGACCGAAGATCTGGGTTGATCTCTCATAGTAGTTATCACTGGTTGGCATGGTGCTCTTCCTGCTGACTGCTGCTGACTGACCATGACAGGTCTCTTCTCTGGCCTCCTGTTGTACTTCCCCATGTGACCCCTTTTATAGCGTTTTTTATGGCTTAACAGGCTCGAAAGACGATGCGAGTATAATTAGGAGGGAAGCATTTTTATTGGTCGAAAAATAGAAACACTTTAAAATATTATTTTATTTTTAGACCGGAACTCGTGCGTCGGGCCTATGCATAAACGACGATAATGGTCATTTTGTGATGGGGCCTTGTCCCGTTCACATCTGGCTCTCGCTCTTGAGTATGTTAGTTTATTTGCCTGTAAATCAGCCGAGATATGTCTTATTTTATTTAAAACAGACTCATCAAACAACCATTATAAATAAAAAAATGTAAACAAATTTAAAAATCCAATATTTGTCTTAGAGATGTATTTCCAAGTCAATCAGTAAATTTAAGAGTTAATTAACTTTTTGCTTAAAACATATTGAAAATAATGTTTGTTTATGTACCGTGAAGTCAGTGGTCAACAACTCCCTTTCAAAGCGTACGAGCACCAACAGTGCAATCATCAAGAAATTGGTATTTATAAAAATAAATTATCATTAACCTTATATAAATAATAGTTTAATAATATGTATATTTATTTTGTTTTTGCTCTATATGATTTTATTATGAAACTTAATATTAAACTGTTGGGAACAATCTCATTGCACCCAATTTGAGTTAATTTTTAAAATTATTTTGAATTTAAGATTGACTCTTCCTGCTTCTGATAGGAAAAAGTAGTCAATCAACAGCAGTAATTCAGAATTATTTGCTTTTTGAACATTCATACAAAAAAGGTGATCTTATTAAAATGAAAAAAATAAATAAGTAAAATCTTTAAAAAAAATCACTTGAAAATAGCATTCTTTGATTCTTCAAACATGTCTTTTTATTTAATTTAAAAAAAACTCTTATGAACAGCAACAGAACGAATTTCAAAATTGCACTGAAAAATTACAAGTAATTTTTTTAAATTAATTATTAAGTGGATTTTTTTTTTTCTGCCCAATCTGAAAGAATGTTTCTTTTTATGCAACACAAAAGAAATTATTTTTTGAGATTTTTTTATTGAATTACTTTTTGCTAAGGTTTGGGATGCATTTTTACTAGTATGTTCACATTTGACATGATAGTGCATACATTTTTTTACTGAAATAACATCTTCACTCAGGGATTTTTATTATATAACTGCAAAAGAATTTCATGAACAATCCCCAAATTAAAAAGTACACATAAGATATCGAAAGTTGGATGAAGCAGAACCTCCCCTATTTCCACAAAATTTTCTACTCTTCATTCAGTATACAATTCATCCATTAATGAAGAAGTACTGAAAATTTTGTCTGAATCTGCTGATAATTCCCTAATTTGGGGCAATTTTTTTAAAAAAGGGTAATGATTTTTTGCTTTTGTTTTGGAAAAAAAGCATCCAATAATAAACACTCTTTTCCCAATTGTAGAATTGCGATACAAAATGTCCATTTGTGGGTTTAGTCTACCCGGATTTTAGGTGAAAAAATAAAATGGATATAAAGAGATCAATAGTTTGAGTGTTCAAAGTGATTTGTCACAAGTGAGTCTGCAAAGTTCAAAGTTATTTTATGGCAAGTGAGTCAGTAATTTTAAAAACAGTGAACAGAGAGAGAATAGGACTTCATTGTGGCATTTGTTATAGACAAGCGTATGGTTGCAAGAAAGAAATACGACAACAGTAGAAATAGATTTACGTGGTTTATTTCAACAGGAACGTGAGGGTTTGGGACAGCTACCTTGGTGTGGTAAAGTTCATAAGCCGGTTTTCGGATCTGGTCGATCTCTCATAGTAGTTCACACATGTTGACGGTGGTTGATGCTCCCTTGCTGCTGATCGCTTAGCCTGACCGTCAGATCTGTTCACTGGCCACCTGTTTGACTGCCTGTTGAACTTTCGTGTGACCCCTTTTATAGTGTGTTTTATGGCTTAACAGGCTCGAGAAATGAAGCGAGTATAATTAGGAGGGAAGCATTTTTATTGGACGAAAAATAGAGCACTTTAAATATTATTTTATTTTTTGACCGGAACATGTGTGTCGGGAACATTTGTAAAGAAAGATAATGGTCATTTTGTGACGGGACTTTGTCCCGTTCACATCCGGTGCTTGCTCTTAAGTATTTGCCTGTAAATCAGCCGAGATATGTCTTATTTTATTTTATAACACATTGTATGTAGAAAAATCATCTCTGACTTACGTGTTGTCATTGTGATATGTGTCATTGCTGGTAATCAAAGCTGGTCTGGTTCACTGGCTGTTCTGTTTCAGATCTGGTCACTGACGAACCGTTTGTGTGGCTTATGGTGAGTCGGTGACCAGCTCAAGAATCCAATATGAGATTTGCGTGGGAATGTACTAGGTAACCCAAGCCATGACCTATTTCCAGGTCACTTGGAGTTCAACTGTGTGGACTTTGTAGAGAGCACATCTTGTGACTTGTCGTATCCAATCAGGTTCAGGTTATTTAATTTTGGAGCAATGTTTATACAGAATTGTAAAATGTTTTTTTGCATCTACTGAATTTAATAAGATTTATTTGTAGGTTTCTCCTGTTTTCGCTTTACTTATGAACCGTAAAATAGTTTATATCTTATATATTTCAATTTCAAATTGTGTGCATTGTTCACATGTATATTCTAAAATAAAAATGACCTAAAAATATTTCTACAAAATTAAAAAAAAAAAGAAAAAATTAAATAACTTTTAACTTTAACATAACTTTTTATGTGAGAAATTAGTCATGCCATTGCTTTCTCATTCTGCTTGTGCTATTTTCTACCTGAATTCACCATTTGTGGCCATTCCTTGTTTTCTTTTCATAAGTTTAATTAACCTAATTTCAATTTAATAATCATAATAAACTGGACATTTACTTTGTGTTCATCTCTATACAATCAGGTTCTCACTACTAGTACATATGAATTGATATGAATTGAGATACTCTCTGATATGATGAGAAAGAAACTGAAATCATTATCAAGAGAATAAAACAAGTCTCTGTAAATAAGAGAAAGAAGAATTATTATTATATTTTTTATTCAATTCACAGTGATAAACTTATGCACATGTAAGCAAAGAGACAGGGTAGGTCTAGACAGAGGGTGGGGGGAATGTATTATAATTCTGTTTTATTTCAAACTCAGTCAAATCGTGTGCATGTACATTAAATGTCACAAGCACATATAAGTGACTTATGCACAACACAGACATACACATATACATTATATTACATTTACAATTACATACATGTAAGCAAAGTCACATGCAAACAGTATGTGACAGAATCAGCTTTATTTTTAATATATATTTTATTGCAATTTCTCTGTGTATTATAGATATATACATTTGCAGTGTGGCTACATTACCATATACTGAATTGGCAACAAAAATGGGACAAAGGTACTATTTGACTACTTCACAAATTAAGAAATTCTTTTTCTTTTTTTTACTTTCTTTTGTGAAATGCTTTTTTTGGGATTTAAAATTCATTCCAAGTGTAAAAACTAACTTGACAGAAAATAATAAATTTCTTAATAAAATAAAATAAAAATTTTTTTGTCATGAGACAACTTATTACACCCAATGTTTTCCTCCAAACTTTTTAATGTGTGAAAATATTCTTACTTGTAGATTAAATACAATTTGATCTTTCCGTTCAGCAATATACTTTGCAACCTGAGAAAAATAATTTATATTCATTACTTTTAGTTTTTTTGTTTCAAATTTTTCAGGTTAACAAGATACTTTACTGTTACACAATGACAAATGCTTTACTTTTTAATAAAGTTATTATTTTGGTAAGGAAAAAAGTCACAACTTGGTTTTGTATGTGATGTTTTTGGTATATGAACCCATTATAGCAGATTTCTGAACCATGCTTATTACTGTCATGGCAGGAGGTGTAAAAAATGTTTTTCACTAAATCCAAGTATTATGGATTCACAACAGCACCAAGATCTAAGATTTTCACTATTCACACTGTCTTCAGAGTTAGGGATAGGGTTACTAGGGTTAGTATGGTCAGTGCGTCTTACTCCCAAAACCTTTGACTGGGAAGAGCTCCCATGTTTTTTGGGGCCACTTCCACTTTCTTTTAGCACTGTTTTATGGCCACCTGCCATTTTTAAAATTATTTTTAAACTGATGTTACATTGTCAGTCAACAATTAATAATATACATTGTGTATATAGATTGTGTATCTGCATGGCCAATGTGGTATACACTCTGCAGAAACCATGACAAAAGGGATAGTTTCAGCAGTGTTTTTTTGCTTTTTGTACTTTTTACTTTTTTCTATCTAAGTTATATTATTGATCATCAACTATAATAATCAACAGGGCCAGTGTTTACTACCCTGAACCTCTTAACCATGTGGGGCGGGGGGGGACATGGCTACTGGGGACAGGAAGCAGAAGTGCTATTTTCAGTAACAATTGTAATTTTCTTTCTGTACAGTTCTTTTACAACAATTAAAAAGGGTAAATATATTTTAGTAAAATCATTTTTTATTCCAAGATCATCTACTAAGGAGGATCTTGGAATGTTTTTTTTTTTACTAATAGTCATACTAACCAGAAGTCTATGGCTAGTAATTAAAATAAAAGTTCTAGTTCCTATTTTTTTACATTTCTAGAAAGATAAAACCAAGAAAATGAAAAAATAAAAATGTCTAATGATTTCAATACCTGAAAAATTTTCCCGAAAACTGAAATACTGTTTTTTTAAACAAATTTTTAATTTGTGTTCTGTTGGAGTCTTTGTAAAACTTTTTTTCAGCAAAGATGCATCAGCAATTAATCTTTATGGAAATGTAAAAATCTGCGACTTAAACATTATTTTTTGAGTAAAATTTAGTCATGAAAATATTGGTGGCTATTACAAACAGAATAACATTTTCTCAGATTTTTTAATAAAAAAACTTATTCATTATAAAAGTAAATAATTAATGAATATGTACTGAAATTCTCATTTCAATTGGATAATTCCCTGAGTTTTGGTAATTTAAAAAAAAGTGCTGTCTCCCTCCCCAATTTTCCTTCTAGGGTTTTGCTGGATTGCTTTATAAATTTGAATTTGGTAAACTTTCAACAAGTTTCTATATTTAACGCTGAAATGTATTTAGATTTTTACACATTTTTTATGTAAAGGTGTATTGGAGGTACAGGGTTCATCCTCAGTGGTAGTGCCTTTACAGCGAAGTCGTTGACCCTGCTTTATTCAAGTGAACTAGAAACTGTATTGGTCTATGGCCTACATCCATCTCTCACACATCCAAGAAGTTGCATAGGCACTGAGATGCTCACACTCTGGACAATGGCATCAACCAACTGTCTAAACTGTGTGAGCATAGTCGGAAGGGATTCCCAACTGGTAAAGGGGAATGCCAAGAGGCCATGCCTTTCACTATCCATGCTGTGGGAGGGTTATCATCTTTCAGTTGTGTCTCTGTTTTCAGGCAGAGTGCAACTCAGTTGTGACCTCTGTCTGCGAACAGAGTCACAGCTGAGGAAAATAATACTTTGAGGTGTTTGACCCTGGGGAACAACTGCCCAATTGCTGCATTCTGCCATTGCACTAGAGAGAGGGGGATCAGTGCTCACCATCAAAGTCTGCGTAACCAACGGTTACACAGACTGGAGGATTTTTTTAACTGGCCCAGTTGTACACACTTGAGTTCTGACATAAAACCCCCGATCTTGTGTCACATTTTGTCTCAGTGGGGAAACTGGGTAAATTGGTCATCAACCAGTTGCTGGCCTAGGCATATGAGCTGAGCCTTCAAGAGTCAACAGCTTTACCAACGGGTAGAGGAAATGAGAAGAGGGACGGGGTAGCCTCAACATGCTTGATGGAAAATAAAAGGAGACAGTAAGCCATGCCATTGCACTATTTTGCCTTGAATGTCCCCATGAACCATAATTACAATGGTTTGTAACAAAATAAATAAGTTTTCTAGTATTCTTGGAAATGAGTATTTACCAGAAAGATTAAAACAAATTCTCATAAAGATATGAATATTCCAACAGTAAAATTCCAACCATTGCCATTAGCAGGTTGTTTAATGTTTTGCCACTGACATGCAATTAACTAAAATTTAATGGTATTAATAATGAATATGCATTCTACACTTCTCATCAAGTCACAGTGGGCTAGCAAGTGAACATTTGGCACTTTTGGAATATTTTCCAAGTGATATATTGTTTTAAAAAAGACAATGTCAGAATTTCAGAGCTTGTCAAAATTTGAATTATGTATCTGTCAAGTTATTATTTTTGAAGCTAATCAAAATTCATACATTTATTTACAGATGATCAGTTCTGGATAGTTGCTTCTTCTGCCTCTTTTTGTTTTGAAAATCATTTAAATCTTTTTGAAATGAATGTTATAAGTGACAGATAGGCTTATCTTGACACTCCTTTTCAAAAATTATCTCTATTAAGGGGATTTGGGGGCCCTACACCACAATGTTCAGTTAAATTAACAATGTTTTTACCTGCTTTCTTGTCTCAATTTTGGATAACATTAAAAAAATCCCCAAAATGTGAAAACAATTTAAGGAAAATAATTAAAATGTCCTCAGTTCCTTTCAGGCCTTAAATTGATTGATTGTTATTTGCTTTTGGTATTATATACCAGACACCAAAATTTTGATATAACATTCCTTGTATTTACAAGAAAATCTCTCTCTCTCTCTCTCTCGTGTGTGTGGGTTTGTTTTGCATCCCCCCATAGGTGAATCCATTTTTGTATTGAAAATCACCCAGAATGAAGCTTAAATGGGTTAAATAAGGAATTTAAGATCTTTTCGTTAATTTTTGACATTTCACCAGGCTTCTCAGATTTAAATCCCTATTTTTAAATTAGAAATGTGAAAGTTTCATTTTAATCTTCTTAAGTACAAACATTAATACTCTTTTGTTACTGAGCTGAAAATCATTTCAGGGTGTTCACAAAACAAGTGTCTGCTTGGCAATCTTGTGTGAGTCAACTGTGCAAATGTAAAAAACAAATTTGGTATGTGGCCTTTGGGTTAAGAAAGATAACAAAAAGCACGAAAAAATACAAACTTGACTGCTCGTTAACCTGTAGAAGTAAAACTAAGAAAAATATTAATTTTTTTAACACTTAATGAATGAAAATTCTAACTACAATGATTATAAGTAAAAGATTAAATATTTTTAATTGAGAAAACAGGAGAATATCTTCAATTTAGTGGTAACTGTTATCAAATGTGTGTAGTATTCATACATAATGTATTAAGGAGTAGTAATATGCAATAGAAAATTACACAAACTAAAACTATGGAACATATAGAAGCATTAGGTGAAATTATTTGGCAGTAATGCATGCAAGGATCAAATAATATAAATGTGGCAAAAGTGGGATTACTTCCCTTGGCCTTAGACATGTAGTCACCTGAATATAAAAGGTGCACGATTTCAAAAATCTTTTTTCTGGTATTTGCCCAATAGTTATTCTGCCACTAAATGTACACACTGTCTACAAACATAATTTTCATGTAAGTATATTGTTTTTATTTTAAACCAAAAATGTCTGTTCATTTGTAATTTACTTGTGAAATGTTTGATCACAACTATTTTTGAACTAGATGTACTGACTGCAACATATAAATGTGAAACAATGAAGTACTATGTAGACATAGATTGTACAGGGCTACTGAGGGAAATTTAGGTATTCCATGGTTTAAATGAATGTTATGATTTCGAATAGCAACATCAGTTTTACTTGTTCATTAATATAATAATTACCTCTAGAATAGATGCTTTTTTTATCATAGCATAAAAAAGTTACTCACTGTTTAAATAAAAAGTTACCAAAAATCAGGGAATTATCAGATTTAAATAAAAATTTAAAAACTAATCCATTAATTGTATACAGGACAGGTTTATTAGAGAACTTTGTAGAAATATGTTTGTTTTGTTTTTTTTGAGGGGGGAGGGTCAGTTACACCTCCATTTCAATGCATCATGAATACTTTTAAAATTGGAGGTGGTGAATACATGTTTTTTTCTTATAGTTTTATTAAGAAAAATCCCTGAAGATATTATTTCAGCCAAAAAAATAAAAAAAATTTTTTTGAAATATCAAATCAGAAAATCTTGAAAATTAGTCCTGAAGTCTGACAAAAATAATTCAATAAAATTCAAAAAACATTTTTTGTTGAGTTGGTGCCTGCGTAATCTACAAAGAATATTTTTGAAAAATTTGTTGATGACAAAGATCTTTATTTTATCAAATAAAGATATGTTTAAAGAATCATATAAAATTGTGTCATTTTTGCATCTAAAATATTTTTAAAAGAATTTTATTTTATTTATTACTTTAACAACTGTTAGATTATTTTTAGTATAAAAGATCAAATAAGAAAAAGTTCTGAATTACCTTCCTCTCAGGAGATTGATATCTTAGTATTGAATTTTATCAGTTTCTTCTCTTGATATTTTTTCAGTACATTCTTTAGTTTAATAATTCATTCTATTAATTTTCATGAAAGAATAAGAATTATATTCTTAAACTATTGGTTAATTTATTTTTAGACATGAACTATACCAATTTCTTGATTATTGTCCTGTTGATGTTCTTTATTTCTTTTAGGATTCAGGGATGGCAGTAAAAAAACTACTTGTGTCATTATAGGCTACCATGGATAAATAAACTTTATTTTCATGATGTTTTAAGCAAAAAGTAAGCGCATTACTTTTACAAAATCCAGTCAGTTAAACCATAAATTTATTAATTTACTTTGAAACACATCTTGTGATCTTAGTAAATATAGAGTTAATTCTCTTGTAACTATTTATAAATTATATTTAATAAAGTGTAGAGTTGCAGCTACTAGCAAACAAAGTTAGTTCTGCCATGAGATAAGCACACAATATGTTTTGTCATCTACTTTTTACTCATAGTTGCCCTGCACTAACATGATATATAACATCTCTGCAACAAATATTGGATTTTAAGTTTGGTTTTTACATTTTTCATCTATAATTGCTGTTTGATGGATTGATGATTGACCGGGCAAATAAAATGGTCTAAAATATTTATTTACATACGGAAATTTATTTTATTTTCATAATGATTAGTTTAAGGGTATTATCTTTCAAATAAAAGCAAAATTTTACTAAAAAGTGGGGACATTTACATTATTTTAAATGTGTTTTTATGTTTTAGCTAACATTTTGGTGGTATGATATACTAGTTTTCTTAAATTCAACTGTTCAGGTCTGTTGGTTACAAAAGTGAAACAAAAAAAAAACACTGGCTTCCTTTAGACACAAAGTTATTATAGTTAATAATGTTCAAGTTGGATCAGTCAAACTCCACAAAATTGTGGCTATTACCTCAGCTACTTATATATTACTTATAAAAACACTTATAGCAACATACTACTCTGTTATTATTCTGTCTCAGTCAACTGACTCTTTCAATTTGATCTTGAACAGTTTGTTCAAGTTTATTAATTCTGTACACCTTTTTGGATATATTTTATGATGGTTATCCAAAATAAATACTATTTCTTTCCTGTTAGTACTTTTGTTATGTCCACTTATATTTTAATGTCTAGAGTTATTTTTATGATAGTCATTCATAACCAAAAGTAGCTACAAGTCTTGCAAGGTAGTAACACTCTTAGAGCATAAAATCAGCATGCTGAATTGAAGCAAAAATGATTGTGCCATATCCATTCCAGTAACCATCAGCAGCAGCAGTAGTTGACATGCCAGTTCCATCTTCAACCCCTGCCCCGCTAAGTCAGCAGCACTAGTTGACTTTGTCAACATAAACTTTTGCTGTCCCGGCTAACAGACCAACTAACTTCCACTTACTGCATTTTTGCCTGGCATCTAAGTCTTTTTGTGGTTGCACAATATGCAGTTATAAACTGTCCTTTTGAGGTAAAGTCTCAGTTTTTTCCTGGTTACATGATATGCAGTAGCTAACTGTCCTTTTCAGGGTAAACTCAGTCTATTCTCGCTACATTATATGCAATGTTCAACTGTCCTCTTTGGGGACACATCTTCTACTAATCCACTTGGCATTTCAGGCTTCACTTCCCTACTTCCCATCATCTCGTAGATCATAGGCATTTCAGCTGCTTACCCAAGAGTGCTAGCTAATATCAACTCAACACTCTGACTGTATAACACTTCATGCCAGTTGGTCCTGGGCCAGTTTCCAAGCCAGTTGATACTGCCACGGGTCGTTGAAGGTTGGCTGCCTCAGTCCGCTGCCTGCCTCCACCCACATTGTGCTTTTTAATCACTGAGCTGGTAAGAACTGATTTATGATCAGCAATCATAGCGTTGGTTCAAACCATGGCAATGCTGTGTCACAAGAAAAAAATAAAAATGTTCTTTGCAGACAAAAGAAAATAGGAAATCCTTTCGCTCAATTTTCAATGGGGTTTATGTAGTTCTTCGTACAGCAAAATTAACCCTTCCCACTTTGATTTCTATAGTGACACTTTGCTCACCAAAGCTAATTCTGGAACAAGGCTCAAGTCGGGAGTTCTCTTTTGGCAGTAAGTCACATGCTCTTTGGCAGCATGGGTGTCTTTCGTCATCTGTTCTCTCTGGAACTGCTGCAACTCTATTGTCACTCTAGCGCTCTCTTTATATTGACTTCTGCTCAAGACTGGCATACAGCTGATGCATTTGGGAACTCAGGGTTTCTCCATTTTCTAACAAGAATTATTTGTTGTCTGGCTTTGGAAAATTAATTATCTCTCCAAATTTAAGAGATCCCTTTTCACAGGTACTGGTCCACTCATAGACTCATACTTTCTCTCATTTATGCCTTGCATCATTACTTCCCAATGGGCATAGGCAATTCCTAGGTCTCTCTCTTGTTATCTCATCTAAGCTTTTCATTTGGGTTGTCATTTTGACAAATCTGATTTTTAAACTGTGTGGGTGAAATGGCATGGCTTAGCTTCTAGTCACTAATTATAATTATCTTTAATTTCAACAATGAATTTTCTCAGTCCCTGGTCTTGTTTATGCAATCATAGATTTACCAGCTCTTTCCTTTGACATGCCACTGATAAATATTTATCCTTATATCTCTTTCGCTTAATCACACTTATGAACCTCATATGTCCGTTTATTATCTCATTTTCTTTGAGCAAATCTTATTTCTCGATTTGTTTACAAACTTCTACTTTTTGACAAGCAAAATAAATCAGTTCCTTTAACTTTTGCCTTTGTTTTTGAAAATTCCAATATCATTTTTCAATCAACTTCATTTTCTGACTTGTCACCAGAAGAATTTTTCGTAACCTGTACTTTTAGTAGTAACCATAAATTTCTCTATCTTTGTCTTGTATAGCAAATTTCTGTCATCCAAATCTGAGTGCCCTTCCATCACATCTCTCCCGCTCATTGTGGTTTTAAATTTTCCAAATCGTCTTTTAGGCAATATCTTTTTTCAGAACAATGAGTCCAGTCTCCACTTACCCCTTCTGTCTTGTTCCAAGTTATTTTAATTCTAATCCTTTTTCATCTTGGAACATTTATTTTAACTTTAACCCTTTTGCATCCCTTTCCAAGTTATATTTTAATGTAATCTTTTCTTTTCAATTTACCAGTATCATATCTACCTAATGACCTTCAGCATTACCCAAGCCATTTCAGGCTACCAACTACTGTCTACTCTGAGATACAACCGTCAGATAATACCAACTCAACACACCAACTGTCCATCAACCTTCAAGCTGCTCTGGTCATCATCATCTGTTGGCATATCCATTACTAAAAGTTAATTCCAAGCATGACCACCCAGGGGACTTAAAACATTTGCATCTTTTGTTCCTTTTATTGTACTTTTGCCAATAATAAATTTTGGCATATTTTATCTAAACTCCTTGTTCTAGTTATCCTTGCCTTGGCTTGTGTCACTTCTTTATTTTTAATGTTTGTGGGGATTGTCTAACATAGATATCTGGACCCCTCGATGGACTCAAACCTAGCTTGACCCCTATGTATAAATTAATATGTATAAAGCATTTGATGCATTCCTTTTCAGTGCAGTCAAGCTATGTCAAACCTTCCTACACTTGATGTCACTTGTACCTCTATTAATTTGCTGAAAAAAGAGCATTCCATGATGAAAGAAGGCCTCAAACTTGAAAAACAAAAAGTTTTATCGTCAAAATGTTTGTAATTAAGGGGAAAGACCAAAGTATTTTTTTGATTATTTTATTAAATTTTTTAAAATCCTTTCTAGAGCATTCAAAATTTTGGTTAAAAATCTTTTTTTTTGCCTCAGCGGGTGAGGGGTTATCAAAGATTAGTATAAGAAATTTTAGAGTCATTTTTGCAGTAAAACACATAGATTTGGAAATTCTTGCAAAAATCAAATAATTTTGGGATTTTAATGAAATTTTTAGGGTTTGTTCATAAATGAATTAAATTATTTTTTAAATTTTATTTTTTTTAAGAAAATCCTGGTAAAAATATTTTCTTTTAAAAATTTGTTAAACTCCCCCCCCCACACACACACACTTAATTTTATGAGATTTCAAGAATTTAAAATGTCAACCCTTTCATATTTATATTAGTTAAAAGAAGAATTGGAGATTTTAAATTAATTCTTTTTTGTAAAACAGGAACCTCATTTACTGAAAAAATCTGCTCTAAATTACAAAATAAAAAAGCAATAAAACTATGTTTATTTAATTAGAAAAGCTTTTAATTGCTTTTATAAATAAGAAGGACACTATTGTCTTAAGAAAAAATATTTCGATGAATAATAAGTTTTTACAAGAATCATTTTCCTTTTTAAAATTTTTAATTGGAATAATTTAAGTTTTAAATCATTAAAAATTCTGTACTAATTTTACACTTTTAGATGATATTATTTAAGAGAAAACTAGACCAACCTAGCTATCAATTTAAATGGATGCAACATCCCTCTCAGCAATGTCAAAATAAAATTTTGATTCTATTTGAAAGGTAATATAGCCTAAAGTTAATCTATAAAAAAGAAAAATAATTTTATGAATTTCATTTCAATAAGGCATTTTTAAAACCTTCTTAGTCAATTTATAATCAATCTGCCATTTTAATTGAAAAAATGATGACAAAATTTAAGACACTTTAAAAGTTAAAAAAAAAACAAAACTACCCTATATATTAGTTTCAAGGGAAATGAGTAAAATTAAGGATTATAAGAATTTTGGAAAAATATTACTTACTGTACACTTAAAATATAGTGAAAAAACCTTTGAACACAACATATTTTCCAACTAGCAAATAAGTTAAAAGATCAAACAACAGAAGTTAACTTCTATAACTACCAATTTTACAAAAAAATTGCTTCAAATTTAATTAAATATGAAAGACCAAATCTGCCAATCTACAAAAACTGGTTTCATTTCTGTTCTTTTTTTTAAATAATAAATATGAATATTTTTTTTATGTCATGGATAAAAAATATTCATATTATTTTGTCATCAGAATTTTCAACTCTTCTAAAGCTAAAAGTTTACTCAACATATTCTCAGCTTTACAGAATTCTTTTAACTCTCTCAAAGCGGCAAGTTCATTCAACCTTTTATGAGCTCAGATAAAAAAAGTAAACCATTAGTACAAACTTTAATTTCAGTCAAAGGGAAGTAACCCCTATTCATGTACATCTTTACAGATATAAATATAAATACTTTGTTGGTTATAAAACCTTTTTTGTGTTCCTTCTTGTTTCTTTTGTTGCATTTGCTTACACATTCATAAAGTAAAAAATGTATAGGTTGATTTACGTTGTCAATGCCGCTACAAACCCATGATTTTTTTAGTTAATACTTATTTAAACTCTCTCTAAAATCAATTTTCAATTGACTTTTATTTCATAGTTACCGAATTTTCCTATTTTGTCAAAATTACCAAATTTTCTGTTACTGAATTTTCCATTACTGAACTTTCCTAAATTTAATTATTTTTAACCTTAAACCATTAGGAAGGTAATTCAGAATTGTTGAATTATTCCCTATTTGATATTCCATATCTCAAAATAATCTAACAGTTGTGAAAACCATAGGATAAAATTCTTTTGAAAATATTTCTGATGTGAAAATTGTATTGAAATTGAACTTTACATTTTCAAACAGACCACTTTTGTTGTCAGCAATCAGATTTCAAAATTGCATTGAAAAATTAAAAGTAAATTTTTCAAAAATATATATTAATTGTAGATTTTTCCCTGTCAAATCTGAAAGAAAATAATGGTTTTTATTAAATTATGCAAGCACCGACAAAAGTTATTTTCTGATTTTGTTGAATTACGTTTGTAAGTTTTTAGGACAAAATTTCTAGATTATCTTATTTGATATTGCAAAATTTGGCTGAAATAATAATCTTCACAGGGATTCTTCTTTATAAAAATTAAAAAATTATGTAATCACTCATCGATTTTAAAAGTACATGATGTATCAGAATCATGCAGGGGGTGTCACCCATATTCTGTATTCAATTCATTCATTCATGTGGATTTTTCAGCATGTCCATCTCACTAGCAAATGTGACCAAAAGTCAAGGTTTAACAGCAATACTGTGGAAAAATTGTTCAAGCCCCTTCAGCACTTAACATTTTGGGGGCATTTCAGGTACCAGGTAATAACCCCAGCCTCATCCTGAAGGAGAGGTATGGCTTGGGGTTGGAGGCTTGAGCTTAATATTATTTTGAAACTTTCCCAGAGAAAGTGTCAGGTAAGTATTCATTAATGAATAAGTTCAGAAATTTTCATTTAAATCTGATTATTCCTTTGATGTTTTTGGTAATTGTTTAAATATATATATTAGGTACCAAAATCAACCAAGCACAAAAATTTAAATATCTAGGAAGTGTTCTAGCACAAGCCAGAAAATACAACACTGAAAGAAATCCGAAGATGCTTTGGGATAGCCAGTGATGTATTCTAAAAGCTAAGCATTATTATTATTATTATAAGTATTAAGAGATAGGAGAACTTTGTTATAGAAAGCAAGAAAAGAGAACTGAACTGTTACGTGATATCTATCTTACTGTATGTTAGGGAATGCTGGACAATTTTCTCATTGATAAAACAACAGAAATGTTATTCTACAGAAAGATGCTGAGGATTCCATGGTTTTAGAGAAAATGGAAACAAAAAGAAAACTTATACTTAACATCAGGAAGAGAGTTGAGATTTCTAGGGAACATAATGAGGAAGGAGGGCTTGGAAAATCTGTTACTCACAGGACAGAAGTAAACAATGTATAACAAACTTGACGAGGTTGAGAAAATAGATGGTGAAACTGGAAAATGTGGTGAGCCATGATCACTTACGTCCAGAGGGGACATGGCACATAAAAAGAAGGGTAGGGTTTTTTTATATTTTGGTGCTTTCATTTTGGGGAAAAATGCATCCATTTTGGCACTACCTAAGACGCACTGTATTGAGTGAACATACCCACTGTTGAGTGCAAGAATAATATAGATGACAGAACATGTGTCTGTAACTTGGCTGACAGAGCACAGAGCAAAATCAGACAGGAACAGTGCAGGTTTGTCAAATACACTGGAACAAGGAACATGCCCAGAATGTTATCAGAAGGTGCAATACAAATGCAGAAGGACATTTGCATGTGTTTTATAGATTATGCAAAAGCGTTCAATAAAGAATGGCACAAATATCTGTTGGAACAGCTCAGCAACCTTGACATATTTAGGAAGGCTATTAGAATAATCAAGAACCTATACTAAGAGCAAACCACCTGCATACGGATAGAAAATTAGTTCAGCAGAAAATACAAAAATAGAAAAGGGTGTAAGACAAGGATGCGTCTTCTCACCAGACTTATTCAACCTATACAGTGAAGCAATACTAAGAGAAGTAGAAGTCACACCAGAATTCATTATTGGCGGCTACAATCTTAGCAAAATAGGATATGCAGATGACACAATGTTAATAGCAGACATGGAAAGAAAATTACAAAACCTCCTAAAGAAGGTAGTGAAAGAAAGCGGCAAGAAAGGACTAAACATCAACTGCAAGAAGACAAAATGCATATAGTTGTTAAGAAAAGGATGAGCACAAATTGCAAATAACAAAATCAAACAAGTACAAGAATTTGAATATCTGGGAAGTGTTTTAATGGAGGACGGAAAGTGCTATATAGAAATCCAAATGTGTACTGGGATAAAGACAAAGATGCATTCCAAAAGCTAAGCAGAGTATTAAGAAATAGGAAAACTTTGCTAGAAACAAGGAAAAGAGTTCTGGATGATCTCTTCAAAGATGAAGAAGAGACTTGAAGCAACAAAAATGTGGTTCTACAAAAGGATGCTGAGGATACTATAGACTGATTATGTAAGCAACAGTGAAGTTTTACAGAAAATGCAAACAAAAAGAGACAGTTGAAATTTCTAGGGCACTTAATGAGGAAAGAGGGTTTGGAAAATCTAATACACACAGGACAGATTGAAGGCAAGACAGCAGAGGAAAACAATGCATAACATATTTAGTGATAATGGATAAATGGATTGTGAAGCAGGGTTTAGAAGAATTAACAGAAAGACAAAATCTTTTAAGAGCTACAAAGAAAAGGAAGTTATAGAGAGCCATGATCGTCCTCCTCCTGAGGAGACACAGCACATAAAGAAGTCCATATGAGAAATAAATCAGTTTTACTTAAAAAAAAATGTAATCACTGAAAAGAATGTCTATAAAATGAATAAATATATATATATATATATATATATATATATATATATATATATATATATATATATATTACGATAAACGTGCAATCAATTTACAAATTCATGAATTATTCACACAAAAACAAATGCAAAGGTTAATGATTTAATTGGCGAGAAATCCATCGTCGCAAACAATTCAAATAATATACAAAAACCTCCGAATCCGTTATGAATGAAATGATCCTTGTTTCTATAAATTTCTGCCGTATTAGTTCTTATTTGTAAATTGATTGCACATTTATCGTAATTTAAATAACTGATCCAAGTGTGACTTTTGGATAATAAGTGCGACATTACTGTAATTATTGAACAATATAGTTCATGCCACTTTGACAGAAAATTTACCAGTAAAAAATTCGTTCATCACCATATTTGTATATGAACGCACAACTTTTAAAAAATTTAAAATCAAACTCAGCGTTGCTACTGCGCGCTCCAAAAACAATAACTCATTTCCAATAGCATTTTCGGATACAACAATACATATATTTTCGTTGTCCTCTTATTACTAAGAGAAAAAACAAGAACAACATCTATTCTATACCTGAAGATGTCTGTAGGAACAGACGAAAGCTTGTAGTAAAAATAAGAACTAATACGGCAGAAATTTATAGAAACAAGGATCATTTCATTCATAACGGATTCGGAGGTTTTTGTATATTATTTGAATTGTTTGCGACGATGGATTTCTCGCCAATTAAATCATTAACCTTTGCATTTGTTTTTGTGTGAATAATTCATGAATATATATATGTGTGTGTGTGTGTGTGTGTGTGTGTTGTCAGCAGGTTCAAATAAGATATGCAGGTGTTGCAAATGAGAGGAAAATAAAATTGTTGGTATGTATTCCAAGTTTAAGGTATTTTCCATGTAAGTGTTGAGAGTGTCTCCGTATTTGGAAATTCGTACAAAATACTGGTACGCAATTGAAGACATTCAGGAAAATCCTTGCTGAATGACGCAATAAATGGTCAAAATGCTGGTATGAAAAATCTTCGAAGTGTTGGATTTTGCTGATTTCCCAAAATAAATGGACGAATAATAATTTCCTGAGTTTGTAGTTTCTTCCTTACCAATTATTCAGGCAAATTGTATAATGACTTGCCATTTAATTAACGTTATGTTCAAATCTTTCAAAAAGGAGGACCTCTATGTACTTCCGCATTTTTTTCAGTGTCTGTTAAGATTTCATTGGTGAATATCCATCAACAAAGATGTTCGAAAAATTCATTTTATCGCATTGACAAAGCAAGAAATTACGTAGTGCTGTTGGCTTGATTTAAAGAAATGGGTTTTTTGACTAGTTAAGATACTAATTAAAACATATTGAAAATGGTGTTGATTTAAGTTGTCACCATTGAAAAGGTTGAGTAAAATATTAGTATGTCAAATTAGTAAGTTGTAGGAAATGCCTGTGTAATAAATAATCAAAGATCGGTTACTGTAAAAACAGGAAACAATTAATCGCTGACTAGTTTATAGTTGAATTCATGCCAAAGAAAAATTGGAGTTATTGTTGAAATATTATGACTAATTGAATTCTTCAGTTATTTTATTTTATTAGAACATTTTTCTCGTTACTTAATTATATTTTCTTTGCAAAATGATAAACGATTTTGGCATGTTAAGATATTTATCGAGTATCCACTTTCAGATATAACAAAGAGTCAAATTTGTGAGTTTAAATTGAAAGTTACAAAGAAGATAATTAATTTTGAAGTCTTACCATGAGCCAAATCTACTAGTAACCAACATAGTGTGTTGAAGTTATTAAAAATAGAATTCAAATGTTTAATTTTTGTAGAGTTGTTGAAAAGGTCCCAATGTAAAAAAAATAAAATGGTTTCTATTCCTACCAAATGTCATCGTCACAGATGTAATATTATTTTTTTTAAGGTTACTTTATATACTTGTAGAAAATGTTACTTCTCTTATTCAACCTGCTCTTAGTCTTAATGGACTTTTGGACTCCTAACAGTTCAAATATTTTGGCAATAATTTGAACTCAGATTGAGGTATAATTCATTTCATTTTGGAATTTTTGACAGTATTTAACTACTGTCAGAAAAGGGATGCGTTTTTCCAAAATGAAAGTGACTCTCTTGTACACGCTTTTTAATTATCGAAAAACCGGGGGTTATTCGATTTAAATTAAATTTTCAGAACGTATTCATTACCTTAGAGCAGTGGGAAAGAGACTGATACCAAGACGTTAGATCATAGCCAATAATATTGCTGATTCTTCTTTGGATTTTATCAAGGGGCTCTAGGCGGAGAACCAGCAATATTCTAAGAATGGATGAATGTTAGTCTCTAGAGAGAAAATTTATTTAGCATAACACAGTGAACCAACCTTCCTAGCAGCTGACCTAGCAATGGACTCAATATAGTCTTTCCACTTCATGTGAGTCAAGAATGTTAGCCCAAGAAGGCACAGTGAGTCACTCTTCTGGAGGTCAGCATCAGCTATGCTAATGGAAAGCAGAGAGGGTTCTTTCATATGGTTAATAAAGAGCAGTTATGTTTTGAAAGCATTAAAATTAACAGGTCATCCTTTGTACCAGTTAACAACAGACTGAAGATAGTTTTGGATATCTGCTGCCATTTTGACCTTATTAAATTGATCAGCCTTACTATTGTGACAGGAGTAAATGGCTGTTGTGTCATCAGCATAGATACCAAGTTGATGTCATCAGGAAAGTCATTAATGAAAATCAAAAACAAAGTTGGACCAAGGATGGAGTCCTGGGGGACACTTACATTAGCACAAAAGGAACTTTAAGAGTGGCTTTTCAGGATTACTTTCATTTCACAATTCAATAAGAAAGATTGGATCAGTTCATAAACTTGTCCAGAGACACCATAACTTTTCAAGCATGTGGAGAGGACATGCATGCCAAACTCTGTAGAAAGCTTTTCAGATGTCCAAAGCTACAGTCGGGGCTTCACCATTCTTATCTATATCTTGTTCTTGATAGACTCTTTCCACAATTATTGTCAGTACATCAGCAGTTGACCTGGAGAAATGAAAGCTTGTTTGAAAAAAGGCACCATGATGTGAGATTCTTAACCAATTCAGCATTAATTAGGGCCTCTAAGATTTCCCAAAAAGAGGTAGAAGGCTAATAGGCCAATAGTTGGAAGTGTCAGATGATTCATCCAAGTTCTTAAAAACTGGAACAAATAATGATATTCAGCAGACAGGAAAGCAATAGGCGGCAAGGCACTTATACAATTTATAGAGAACAGGAGCCAGTTTGGAAGCACACTTCTTAATGACTATGCTTTGTGGGGATCCAGGTTAGAGATGATAGCAGAAACCATAGAAGGGATTATATGCATATCCCTCAACAGAGATTCAGTTCTAGGTGTGAAGAAGCAGGGATACTCAGCTGAGTCAAGAGTAGTGTTTAAGGAGAATTTACAGCCAAAACATTCAGCTTTATTAGCAGATGTTAACACCTCAAATTGATTGAAGAGAGGAGGAAAAGAGAACTTTCCACTGTCCAGGGATTAGGCTGAGTAGTACAGATTTAGATTCTGTCTGAGCCTGTCATATCCAGCCCAATCCCTGGACAGTGGAAACTGGACTATCCATTACTCAACAGTATTCAGATATCCCTAGACATGGATGAGAAAAATCTACCTCCATAGATAAAAAAAGGTTCAGTTCAAAATTCCCTGAAAGGTATCTGGATCAACAAACACCTGATAAAGGCCATTAGGCACAATGGCTAAAAAGTTCTGATAATAGCAACAAAGATGAGGACATTAGTCCAATTGTAAATAATTTCCTCCCAAATAAAGAAGAGACTTGAATCAAGGGCATGTGCTTCTACTGATCAATGTTGATAATAGCCTGGACAAAGCATGAGAGAAATAGGGATGTTTTAAGAAGAATAGTAACTGCAAAGAAATTGCTGTTAAGAATCAGAAAAAGGCAATTAATATTTTGGGAACATATAATGAGGAAAGAAGGCTTGAGGAATTTAACTATCATAGGACACCTTAAAGCAGAGGAAAACTGAGTAATTTACTTAACAAACAGAGAGACAAACAGGAAAATGGTCAGTAAAGGAGCAAGAATTGCTTAGAGCAACACAAGACAGGAAGCTGTGGAAAACCATTATGCTCCATGGAACATAAAAAGAAATTTTTACAACAAAAAATTTCATTAGAAACAAAAGTGTTGAACTGCTATGTAATATCAATCCTCCTATCTGGCAGTAAATGTTGGACAATTCCTTCAAAGATGAAGAGGAGGCTTGAAGCAACAGAAACCGAAAGAGTGATGAACTGATATATAATATCAATCCTCCTATATAACAGTGAATTCTGAACAATTCCTTCAAGGAAGAGGAGACTTGAAGCAACAGAGATGCTTAGAATACCATGGACATAGCATTTATAGCAACTAGGAAACCCTAAGGTAAATTGGAACAAAAAGTAGATTTGGTATTAAAATTTATGGGACACATAATGAGGAAAGAAAGTGTGAAGAATTTGACACTCAGAATCTATTGAAGGCAAGTGAAGACAGTAAACTTACTTTGTGAGCATCTGTAAATGGATAAAAGAACAGGGAATGGAGAGAGATTGTAAAATAGACAATCATTGCTTTAGTGCTACAAAGTTTAGGAAGTTATAGAGAGCTATGATCACTCATGTCTCTTCAGGATATGGTACATAAAAAAGATTATCACTTAGTATTTGTAAATAGCTACTTTGAGTAGACTGCAGGAGTTAGAGGAATGACCAGACAAAAACAAGAGCTTTCATGTTTCAGCTTGAAAAATATTCTACTTTAAAAAATAAAAAAGCAACATTTACTTTAGCACAAATAAAATCCAGTGTCCTCTAAAAAGTGAAAGATATTTTTGTATCATCCACTAATGGATTGTGGAGAGAAATGGATTCCATTTCTTTTTCAGGTTAGTAAATAACATCAAAAGGACTGTCTTATCACACTGTCAACAATCCAAATGTTTTCTGTCATTTTACATCACTTTCTTACTATTTTTACTTTTAAAGAAGATCATGGTGATGGATTCTTTAAAATCATGTGTGTTTGTTTGTAAATATGAAATCTTATTAACATAAATACTACAAATTGAATATGAAATCTTATTGTTAACATAAATACTACAAATTGAATATGAAATCTTATTGTTAACATAAATACTACAAATTGAATATGAAATCTTATTGTTAACATAAATACTACAAATTGAATATGCAATCTTATTGGTAACATAAATAGTACAAATTGAATATCATGCATTCAAAGATCATTTTTTTCAATTTTGATATTTCAATATTTCCTTAAGAGAATTTAATGTTTGATAATTAGTTAGAAATTTCTAAAGCCATAAGTCAGCTGGGTAATATTTGCTGTTTCCTTATAAAGAAACGTTCAGCATTCAATGATTGAGCAACCAGTACTGCTTTCAGTTGAAATTTATAAAATCTTTGTATAAAAGCAATTTTTCATGAAAATAGGTTTCTCAAGTCCAGTAACTGTTATTGCTCTTTCCGGTATTGATGGTAGGTTTCTTTCTTAACCTTTTGTTATAAGTAGTGTGGAATAACAACATTTTATATCATTATTGTCTCTTTGAGTTACATATGCTATCCATTTTAGTTGTTGGTGGTTTTGAAAGTCCTACAGTTGATATAGCTTCTATTATTTGGTCTAGCTCTTTCTTTACAATTTTGTAGTGCCAGTCCACAAGATTCAAAGAAGGATGGCCCATTTTTAATCATTGATCAGAGTAAATGGTTATATACAGCTAAAGGAGTGCTGAATGTAATATCTAATCAACTATACGGCAGTGAATGCTGGAAAATTTCTTCACAGATGAAGAGGAAAGTTAAGGCAACAGGCTCTATAGAAGGGTGCCTAGAATATGAGGAGTTTTAAGAAAAATGGGAACAAAAACAACAGCTTATATTTAGAATCAAAAAGAGACACTTGAAATGTCTAGGACACATAATGAATGAAGAAAGAGATCCTGGAGAATTTGACACAGAGAAACATTGAAAATAAAAGAGACAGAGGGGGAAACAGCAAGTAACCTACCCAACAAGTTTGTTTAAATGGATGACAGAACAGAGACTGGGTGGGATATTGAAAAAAGACATTTCTAAGAGCTACAAAAAAGGAGAAGTTGTGAAGAGTCATGATCACCAACATTCTCAAGGGATATGATACATAAAAAGATGTGGGGTAAATACTTAGTGATCAGTAACCAGAGATGTAACATTAAACTTTTGTTATTTAATTCTATAATAAATTACAATAATTACATATATTTTCTGGTTGTGCAATGGGTCTATATAACCTATTATTCGATAGTGTCTAAGCAAACTGACTCTTGTGCAAATAGGAAGTAATTGCATTTATTGGCAAATTAGATGAGTTTCACTTTCTAATTCATTAAAACAAATAAAAAAGAAAGAGAAAAATTGAGCTCTTTTGGTTCACAGTAACATTGTGCAACTAATTAATTGGACAACTAATTAATTAGTCATAAACTTATTGTTTGGTAATTACATAATTATTATTTCTCACCTGGAAATCTTTATCAAGACAAAGAAAAATGTTATCATGTAAAAAAAAGTAATATTTGTAATCAAATATTTTAAAAGTACTTCTTTGTTTTGCTTAATTCCATTTAGTTTAATTCAATTAGTTTTCTTAGTTTTAATTGAATCACTTTGCAAACGGTATAAATTTCTTAGAACCATTTTCATTATTATCAACTAGTTTTTCTTTCATGTTATTTTTGCAAAATTCAGTTTAATGTTCTATGAACATTAAGTATGCCACCATACTGCTTACTTAACTATTGCAATATGTAAAATGGTAACAAATATTAAAGAAAAACAGTCAATAATTAATGTATAAAAAGAATGACTAATAAAACTGATTTTACAAGTGCTATAAATAAAAAGCCTAATGTTAAAAAATAATTTTCAATATTGTCTTTTTTTCTATTAAAAATGTTTAGAAGCAAAACAGGTGATCATTTTTCAAATTCTGTATTAAGCTAAGCACAAATAACAACCATGTTTCTATATTTCTATATTTCAAAAATGTAAGTTTTCTAGAATTCAGTAAAAATATAAAATTTGCCTTTTTAGAAGTGGTAAAAATAATTCCATTTGTCAATTCTAAAAATGTTTGTTGAGTTCATGTTAAAGTTAGATATTTTTTAGGTTTACACACCAAATTTGGCTAGATATATTTTATGAGTTTTTACTACTCAATAATACCCACATTTCTCCAATAAATAACTATGTACCCAGTCAAATTACATGTCCCTTAAAAATAAAATGTATTAAAACTTGCAAATTTGATTGTAAAATAAAAAACTGAAATTGGTCAGGGTTTACTTCTTGAATAGCAAAATGGTTATGAAAATTTGACTTAACAGACAACACAATCAAAATATCCAAATCAAGTGTTGAAAATCATTTGCATCATCTTTTGGTTATTTAGTTATTTTGATGTGTGAATTAGAAAAAAACACTTTTATATGCAATTTACTACTTAAACACAAATGAAAAAACTCCTATTTGGAAGTCGATTTTGTAAAAAAATATCTTTCATATAAAAACATATCTTCTGTAAGTAAAATACTGCCTTCATAATTAGTTACTTTAGGCTTCATCTTTTAAGCTGGGTTGGTAAAACAGATGATAAAAACCAGGATTTATTTTCTCAACATAAAACTGAGTTTGGCACAATATGCATCAAATAATAACACACACACACACACATATATATATATATATATATATATATATATATATATATATATATATATATATATATATATATATATATAGAGAGAGAGAGAGAGAGAGAGAGAGATGTATGAAAGAGGTGGATGTTTTGGGCCTAACCAAAATGCCTTGGATACACAAAATAAATTGATCAGGTTTTTGGCAGTGGATAGGGCAGAGAACTTTTCAATACTCATCATATATATATATATATATATATATATATATATATATATATATATGATGAGTTGAAAATACATATACAGTGTAACCCGGATATAAGAGACCCGGATATAAGAGAGATTTTCTCTGGTCCCAAATTAGAGCCTGTTAATGTATATAAATTAGACATCCGGGTTACATATATATATATATATATATATATATATATATATATATATATATATATATATATCGTATATCTTACTTATTATAAAACACAGATTGTGTGTGTGTGTGTGTGTGTGTCTGTAACGTTTATATATTGGATCGGATTTCCTACATTTTTCAACCGATTTCAACAAAACTTCATAGGGCTACATAAAATTACTTTGTGGTGGTTCTAACAGCGCCAAAAATGGGAAAAATATAATTGTTTTTGCACAAAATCAATTTGAAAACACGATTAAGAGACATCGTGAAAATGGAAGGGGGACAACTCACATCGGGTTGTTTGTGTGTGTGGGTTCCTTTAAATATGGGAGCGGATTTCCTATATTTTTCAGCCGATAAAACAAAACTTCACTTTTTCTTTTTTTTTGGCAGGTAGTGTTTCTTAGTCTCTTGCACACTTTTTTCTTTATTTTTAACAATCAGAATGCTTTAAAAATTCCATTTACAAGACAATTTATAATAAAATTCTATTCAATCGGGAGACTCATAACGATTGAAAACTAAGACATGCGTGTCCGTCAAGCTTAAACAATAATCTAACGATCGCTACTGATTGTACGAATACAAACATCGGATAAATTCTTTATCTTTAGGGAAAGATAATGAAATCTAAACATACACAAGAAGTCCTAACTAAAAATAATAACCGGAACAGGAAACTACTTTAAATACACATGGTGTCCAATTTTTTTACTGTATTCAATAAGTAAAAATCATAAATTGTAAAAGATTATTATTACAGAAAGGCTACTAAATGAATAAGATTTGTTAGATCATAATTAATAAACCCAAATAAAGTTAATATTTTTTTGTATTAGAAACAACGAGTGGAAAATATATTCAAATCAGAATTCTAATTATGAATCACCACAAGCAAAATATGCAATTTTTTTTACTGTATTCAATAAGTAAAAATCATAAATTGTAAAACTAAAAAGATTACAGAAAGGCTACCTACATTTTTCAACCGATTTCAACAAAACTTCACTTTTTTTTTTTTTTTTTGGCATGTAGTGTTTCTTATAATGTCTTGCACACTTTTTTTTTATTTTTTACATTCAGAATGCTTTAAAAATTCCATTTACAAGACAATTGTTTATAAAATTCTATTCAATCGGGAGACTCATAACGATTGAAAACAATGTTTTTGTTTGAGTTTGGGTTTGACCAATTCCTAAAAACAAAAAAAAAACTAATTAAGACATGCGTGTCCGTCAACCTTAAACAATAATCTTTGTCAATTTTATTTTTCAGTCTTTATGATGGTGGATACTTGATCTATCTCTTACTGTTATATCCCCGGGCAACGCCGGGCTCTACTACTAGTATATATATATATAAGTTTATAAATAACAGAATTTTGATTTTATACAAAAGAAGACAAAAAATGATTTTTCACTGTACATGTGTATTTTCTATATTTAGTATTGTGGGGGTCAATTACCCTCACTAATTTATATTAAACACAATGCACAAAATAATAATAAGAAAATTCAGACAGAAATTGTACAAATAAATAGATTTTTATATAACAAATGTACAAAACAATAGTTATGAATGTTGTTTAAAATGGTGAAATAAACTAGTCTTTTTAGATTTTTGTGTGAAGTAATGTTCAAGTTTCATAGACTGCAAGTTGTAGGGCAATTTATGTGAATTTGGAAAAATTCAGTTGAATTTAATATTGTTTGTAAATAAACAGTTTAAAGTTTGCAGAAAAAGCGTATGTAGTGTGTGACTTGCGTTGTGTTTGACGTTTGAGTGCCTGTCGCTTTGTTGTTTACCGACGTGAGTTTAGTTTGCATTGAATGAAGGAAATAAACTGCGGTTATGTTAAAAAGGATTTTTAACTTATAGTCTGGACTTCAGTTGAAAGTTATTTTATGATGAGTGTCATCACGTAGCAGGTAGCTTTTCCGGCTGATTTTCTCCCTCTACTGTTTCTTAATTGTTTGTTGCTTACATAAGCAATATAAGTCACATGATAGGCTCCAGAAAATGTTTTAAAATTTTGGCACAACTGTATCTTTAATCAGGTCAAATTAAGGTCAGACGTGTGGACATAGTCAATGACATGCCATGTGATATTTTTGAATCGATCCAATTACGTTAGTTGTGTAATTTAAATTGGAGCCAAATGTTTTGTTTTATTTTTGAAGTTTTAAGAACGATATAGTATCTGGATTCTATAGGACCGTATTACAAATTTCTCTTTTTATCATTAGATGGCAGTAAGAGTGTTTAACTAAATTTTTTTTTAAATATTGATTTTAATTCTGTTCTGACTGTTCTCATGTGTCTGTATTATTTAAAAATAATTGTCAAAACGAAACCATTTTTGTTTATGGATTCAACAGTGACAATGGAAGAAAATAAGCAATTTAAAAATGAGAAAATGTGACAAACATAAAAGAAAATGATTTGCAAATTTTCATGCCCAAGATTTATTGTTCATTGATGCATAACAAATTGACTATTTGTAGTTGATAGCAGTGAAGACATCACTTGAAAATTATCAATATTAATATGTGAGATAGCCACCACAGTCAAAATATTCAAATCAAGTGTCGAAAATCATTTGCATCAATTTGGTTATGTTAGTTGCTGTGATGTGTGGCTTCCACATAATTGAAAACAAAAACCAACTGGACTTTGTGCACAATTTTCTGCTTAAAAACAAGTAAAATGTGTTGTTTTTTAAACAATTTGTGACAGGCAAATGCAACAGGAATACTTTATAAAGTGTAATGTAAAAGAATATTGAAGGAGAAGCAAATAACCAAGTAAAATCTGGATTAGAAATATTGACTTTCAAGGCTGTTCTCGATTGAGAGTCTGGGGCTAGACAATTATATTAATTTCCATTTTCCTGCTTCTGCATTGCATTGGATTTAAGGGAAATTTACTCTCTCAGTCTGTTCATGTGTATGTGTGTGTGTGTGTGCGCGCGCACGCGTGTGTGTGTATAAGTGTTACGAAATGGTAAAATATAGGCGAACCGAAGTCCGCTGAAGTGTGTATTCTTTCTCGGCGCTCACTCAGGGACAAACGACACAACGAGACCAACGAAAACAAAAAACAAAAAAAAAAACGGGGGTATCAAATTCCATAAAATATTTATTTACAATAAATACATGCAATTAATAAAATAAGAATAAAATAAAAACAAATATTTTTTAACTATCATGGGAAAGGTGTTAAAAAAAATTACCTAATGAACAAATTTGTAACAAAACAACAGTAAATCAATTTAAAATGCACTTATCTTTGACTTGCCTTTTGATTTTTATGTACTTTGTTTTTTTCTCTCCCGTATGAAGTTCTTACAAACTGTCCTTTTGCAAAAAAAAGTAATATCCTTGGTAGTATTACTTCTTTCTTGGGATGATTCAACGAATAGACTTTTCTTCAGGCTCAAAAAGATCCTGTTTGATGTGGACTGGGTTGAGGCTATTGTAAGCCTGCTTTCTAGGAACTTCTATGCTTTTTGAGGTTGTCATTCACAGTCACTGATGTAGTTTGGTCATTTTCTAGGTATTTTCCTTAGCGATAGTCTTTGCTATCAACTTTTACAAACATGGGAATAAGGACAAACCCAAGGTTTTGTTGTCTCTCTCTCTTTACTTTACCGTTCAAACTCTAACTCGATTGAATTCTGATGATTCAATAACAAAATCGGGCCCAAAATTTTCGCCCATTCTCTTCTTTTTTTTTTATATCGGCTTTTAAACCGCAATCTTGCCTTTTGGACAACAGTAAGGCTGGACCCAAAATTTTGTCCACCTTCTCATTCCGACATGACCGTAACTCGAGATTTATTTTGTGGCACAAACGCAACACTTCGATTTTTGTCTTTCCCGCTCTCTGTGCTCACGTGATCTTTTTTTCTCTTTCTGGACTGAGCATACAGAAGTGGGAGGGGAAAAAAAGAAGAAATGAACAATACTAAGTCATCCATCCAGGCCTTAGCAACACGTCACCGTTTTTCTTTTCTAGGGCTTTGGCTAGACGACTTCCGGGGCCAACTGTCTGGTTTCCTAATTCTTCAACAAGAAAGAAAGAAAGAAAGAAAGAAAGAAAGAAAGAAAGAAAGAAAAGGAAAAGCTAACTGTAGAATATTTTTGCTCATTAGTATAATTGTGTAGAGTTGATATTTATGATTATTATTTGTTGAATTGTTGAGTGGGTAGCGTTACAATACCCACATCTGAACAATAACATTAATATTTTCTACAAAAAAAGGAAAAAATGAATAGTAACTATAAGATGAATCTTTACTTAGAAATATCAGAACTCCAGTCAGCAAAAACAAGACATGTTTAACAAGAGGACTCAACTTACATCTCTCTCTAACCATAGCTCAATTAGTTCTCATTTAAATACACATGGAGACTTACCAAACTCTATCTGTAACATACTCATTGATAATAACAGCATCAACCACATGTACAAAAAAGTCTAAAAATAATGGAAGCATTATTAATAAAAAAAAAAAAAACAACACTCAATAATATCAACTACAAACACGGCCACAATGTGCTGACAGTGTTTGGAAAATAAAACTTTCCTATAACTCTAGATACATACATAAAACAATGCATATATTCAGTTATAAATAAAATAAAATTTATCCTTGATAATGGTTAAACATATAGCTGATAACACCTGGAAAACTTTCAGACAATTTTTATATAATTTATGTCCTGAAAAGAAAAAAAAATTATGACAGGAGAAATTACATAAAAAACTCAACCACCATAACTTATGTCAGTCATTTTCAAAGAAACTTGCACACACACACACACACGCACGCACACACACACACATATTCAAACAGTTTTCGTTAAATATTTCAGCAAAATACACTTGCAATTCAGAAAAATCCTTGTCAAAAATGCCTCCGTAATTTTCCACAAAAAGAATAAACACAAACTAAAAATTCTCAAAACTATTTATATCAAAAAACTGAAACCAAACCTCAATAAAATTAATTACGAATACTCCACAAACATTTTAAAATGCACAATAGATAATCTTTAAATTAAATTGTCATTAATAGTTTTTCTTTTAATAACAACAACTCAAACCTGGAACATTACCTCCCCTTAAATGGTGTCTGTTTGGATGACCACAACAATTTTTGTCCTTCACAACTAAATACTTACTGTATATTTAACAATACCCTGATGATGACATTATACTATGCCAAAAGTACTCAGAATAAATACAGTATGAGCCAACATGGTGTTTTCCTCTCATCTTTTAACAACCGCACAAAAAGCTTATTTGTGAATATGAAAGGCTCTTATCGAAAATAAGTAGACAGAACATATCTAAGTTATTTAACGAAACCTGTCTGAATGAGAACATGCTGCCAAAATACATGCATTTCATGTATATATATATATATATATATATATATATATATATATATATATATATATATATATAAAAAATTTCTCAGAGTTAAACTGTAGAAAAGACAATATTTTAAATATGACAATAGGAAAACTGTAGTTATTGCTGACATGTGAGAAAGTCCACATTGAACAAAACGCGTCAGCAATAACTACAGTTTTCCTATTGTCATTTATATTTAAAAATAAATATATATATCATAAATTGTTCTGTTATGGACAATTACTGCAGCATAAAATATAAAAACCAAAGATAAAAAACACAACTTTCTGTCTAAAAGATGCCAGGTTTACCACTCCATAGTGAACGGATCCTTTACAGGGTCAAATACATGAATGAGGAATGACAACCAACAATAACAAACAACAAATGTCAATATACAAATTAACTAAATTTAATTATAACTAGACAATACATGAAAACATTAATGCAAGAGAATGTATGGAAAGATGTGTGTGCTATACTTTTCTCTGTGGAAAGATGTATGCATTAATTTTGAGATTAAAAGTTGAAACAATTACTTAGCTTTTGCCTGAAATAAAATAGGGTTTTCTATTTTCCCTTTTCTCTCACTTTCTCTTGTTTTATATTTCTCTTTGTTTTTTCTACTTTCACTTCAGTTCGTTTGCCCAAAGCAGTGGTATCTTTTGATCTCTTCTCCTTTCTTCATTGTTGTGAATTTTGACTCCAAAAGCTGGTCATTTACTCGCATCTTACATTCAGCAATGTAGAATTTGTTATTCAGGTAGGAAGTTTTGCTGCTGTACAAGTTGTATTTTTCACTGTTATGGTTGTTTACTCGCTTCTTCATATATTCAGCAATGGAGAATTTATTTTTTTGATTCTTCATCCAATTCAGTGTGTCACAAATGCCTCCCTTATGTGATTGTCATGCTTAGTAATTTACTTATACATTTAATGCAAGCAGCATAGTGTGTTGAGATGAATTGGAATTCGTCTTCATTGTGTTATTTTCTTTGCTTGATGGTAACAAGTAAAAAGTGCTGTCGTTCAGAGAAAATTTGGTTTCCAATTTATTTATACTGGTAGTTGGCGTGAGTTGGGGATGACATTCCTTCTCTTCAGTTCAGTGAATCCAGTTGCATGACAGTTTCATGGCTGGTCTTCACATTTCTTTGCTCCAACTAGTTTTATACTGTGAGTTTGTTTGAGTTGGGGACTGCATTCCTTCTTTTCAGTTCAGTGAATCAATTTGCATGACAGCTTAGTTCTAATATTTCCCGCCCAGTGTTTGTGTTTGGTCACTCAATTCTGCACATGTGTGAGAATTTATTTTTAGCTTCCATTCAAATCTGTTGCTGGAGTCAGCCTGCCTGACCTAATTGCTTTTGTAGTCAGTGACTACTTTTACAGATTGAAAGAGAGAAAGGAAGTTAATGTATTATATTATTAGAGAGTTTAAAAAAGAGATGGTTTACTGAGTGTAAAATGTGTGTGATTTACGAGTTTTGGTTGCGTAAGGACATAACAGTTCATATGTGTGTATGTATATATATATATATATATATATATATATATATATGTATATTCATTTAACCATGTTAAACAATTTAGACATATTGTGTTTGATTATTTTTGATAATATCCTTTCATAATCATATATGAGCTTTGTTTTTTCATGATTAAAGAGAGCAAGGAAAGTAAAATGATTCTATTTATTCATTTTTATTCCCCCCCGCCCCGAGTACTTTCGATATATTACAATATCATCTTCAGAGTTATGATGGCTTAGACAAATAGTTGTGCATGTCTGATGTAAATTTTTACTTTTTTAGCAAAACCGTTAGCAGTTCTGGTCATGTGCAGTCTCGAAAAGTGATCTTTTAAAATTTTCTATAATGTAAAAATTTAAGGGAGGTAATTTAGTTAAGAATTAAATTCATGAGGCAGTTATAGTGTGATTGTTTTTAAACAATACATATATATATATATATATATATATAAATATAAAAGTGAACATAGAAGTCAACACTTAGAGGCGACAGTCTGTTTCACATATGCTGTTATTTTTCTCGGCTATTTATATATACGGGTTAGTGGTGCATTGTGGATATTCTATTATGGCGGTTATTTTTACCGGAAGTCGCTTTGTTTATTTATTTGGGTCAAATTATACTGCTCGTTTTTATTTTTTTATTTTTATTTTTTCTTTATTTATTTATTTATTAACGTAGTAAAAATTTGTTTATATCACGTATTTAACAGTTTTGTTTTGGTTTGAGAATTTAATTAAAGCTATTTGTTCAATTTTGGGGTTGGTTGTTGTAGTTCATTCTAACTATTATTTTTTTGGTGGGAACAGTTTTTTTAATTTGGGATTGGTTTGTCTATTTATTTACTTGGATGAATTTAGGTCAATTTATTTGAAACAGACTGTCGCCTCTAAGTGTTGACTTCTATGTTCACTTTTATATTTACACACGCTCTATCTCTGATATTGAGCATCATAAATATAGCACACCTTAAGACTATATTTCTTTTATATATATATATATATAACTAAATATATATATATAATTAATGTGAGTAAAATTTGTCACTTTGCTGATATATATATATAATTAATTATATATATATATATATAATTAATATATATATATATATATATATATATATATAATTAATTATATATATATATATATATATATATATATATATATATATTTATTGTGAGTAAAATTTCTCACTTTGCTGATTGACATTTCGTTCAGCATTATGAATTCTGAGTTTTGTAGATAGATTTGTCCATCCACTCTTCAGGGGGTATCAGCAATTTACTGCTTATAGTTTAGCAGTTTTTTCTTATTATGCACATTTAACACTGATGTAAGTTTTCTTCTGTATTCCCTGTGTTTGTATGTTCAGTTGTCCATGTGCAGTCATGCACCTTTTTTCTGTGTTTGTGTGTTCACCCGTCTGCATCATGATCATTTTGCCCTTTTCTTCATTTGTTCTCTTTTCTCTCTACATTTGCTCATTTAACCGTTTTCCTCTCTTTCTCAACTGTTGCTGATTTAGTTTAGGGTTTTCTCAGCTCTAGACTTCTTTACTTATTTATTTTTATTTATGAGCATTCTATTTTTTGCTAGTGAATTGTAATTCGTTTATTTGAGATTTTTATATGAATAATTGATATTAATGCTTATCATAAATATCATATATATATATATATATATATATATATATATATTTGTTTTTTTTAGCTCCCCCCATGTACTCCAAACAGCTAAACCACTATGTAGAAGTCAACACACAGAAATTCACCATCCACAAACAACATTCTTGATAATGGCTATAGAACTAGCCAAATGCACTTGGAACAATTATAATTATTGACAATTTCTGCATTTTTTAACCCCTGAAAAATGGAAAAATGTTAAAATTCTGGAAAAAGTCAATAAAAAGATTAATTAAATCTTTTTTCTCAGTTGTTTTTAATGAAAGATGCTTGAAAGAAAGTTTACTGGCATAATAAATACACACACACACAGACACACACATATTATATATATATCCCAATTGGTTCATATATGTGCATATATATATATATATATATATATATATATATATATATATTCATACATGTTTCATTAAATAATAAAAACAAGTGTTGTCTATTTATTTTATGTAAATTCTTTTCATAATGTCTGATAAGCTTAATAACATTATCATTAAACATTATTTAATGAAACATGTATGAATGAAAAAATGCTGCCTAAATACACACACAATACATATATAAATATATATATATATTCAGAGATATAGTTTTAAAGTGTGCTATATTTATGGTTTTATAGCATGCTATATTTATAGGATAAAGTGCTCAATATCAGAGATATTTGACAAAGACAACAGTGATAAATCGCTAGTAAAAAAAAGCAGAAAAGATTATCAACTGCCAAAAGGCAAAAATGTAGCCCTTGATGAATTCTGTAATTATATCTGGAGCTTCCATTTGACAAATTGGAAAAGTCCAACTCCACCAGACAACAATGAAATGAAGTAAATGATCTAAAATTGGACAAAAATATTTTTATAAAAGAAGCTGATAAAGGAGGTACAGTTATTATTATGGGTACAAAACAATATATAAGCATCATACAAAATATATACGACGATGCCCACTATGAAGATTCAAGACAATACTTCATGTGGTGAAAATACTCAACAATTTAAGACACCCATGCTGAGGCTCTCTAACTTCTAAGGACTGTGACCATCTTACCAATTTTAGATGTAAAACAAGCAATCTTTATGGAATACCTAAAATAAACTCATCTATGATACATGCAATATAGCAAAAACAAATTGTGTGAATATACCCGCGCCAACTGGCCTAAAATTAAGACCTATAATTTGCAAGACACCCCACCCAAGCAATTTCCTACACATCCTATTGAAACCTCTCATCAACTACATTCAAAGCTTCATACAAGATGATCTAGATTTTCTCAACCATCTACCAAATGAGGTAAATCATAATACTTACATAGTCTCAATGGATGTGAACCTATATAGCAACATCTCATGTGACTAAGGAATAAAGGCCATTGGAATTGTTCTCTCATGAGGTACCAAACTGTGTCAATGGAAATTTCACCATAGAAAGCCTTGAGTTCATCTTTAAAAAACAGTTATTTCATGTTTAATGAAACACCCTACCAACAAAAATCAGGAACAACCATGGGGACAAAGGTTGCACCAACATATGCCAACCTAGTCATGGGATAGCATGAACTAAAAATCTATGAAAGAACCTTGGAAATCTGTAGGAAGGATTTCAGCTACTACATAAAAGAAAACTGGAAAAGAGATCTAGATGACTGTTTCATTCTGTGGAATGAAAATCTTGATAAACTAAGATCATTCCCAGCATCCATTAATAATATAAATCCTAGCATTCAATTTACTATGGAGTTCAGCAACAAAAATCTTCCCTTTTTAGACATATTAATTACAAAAATAAATGATAACCAAAATCACTAAAAAAAGATACTGACAAGTGCAAAACTGCAGACCACAATTAAAGAGCTTCAGGTAAAAAGATTCAGCCGATGTCTCTGCGGAGTATGCAGAGGTTGCAAATTTCATTTCAATGACGGATCCAAATTCAAAATTAAAATGATTCCTCATAGAACTAAGGGAATTTAATATACATGCAAAGGTTGCCACAAACATTACATTGGCCAAACTGGCCAGACACTCTGACAAAAGATAACACTTAATCAGCAACAAATTAGGGGTCCCTACACCAGAAAAATATCCCTTAGCCAACATATAGTGGAATGTGAAGGACAAAATCTGTCAAATTTTAATATCTTCCCATTCTATCAATGTGACTATAACACCACCAAACAATAGCATATTAATAAAGAAATATTTTTTATCAACAAGTTTAAACCAATACTCAATTCATTGCATAAACCAGTGGCACATCCATCAAAATAGATACTATCATATTTTCCTTACCACAAGCGACATATAAAACCAGTTACATACCTTGATTTTTTTCATTTGTTCAAGTTATAAGCATTAACATGTGAGAATATAAACATTTAAAACTTTGAAAAGCTAAAAGTGAAACCAGTTAAGGTAAAACAATTTTTTCAAAAAACCCACATGTAAATAAAACAATTTTAATTTTAATATTTCTCTGCAAAAATACATGTGTTATACATATTATATATAAATATTAGGTGATTTTCCAAATCTTATTTTCATGTTTTTGTACAGACTTATCTAACAATTCAATTTCACTCATTTTTACACACACACACACATATATATATATATATATATATATATATATATATATATATATATATATATATATATATAAAAAAAAGAAAGAACAGTAAGATATATAATCTGGTGTTCTTATAGATATTTTATTTTTTACAAAATAGTGCTCAATGTAAATTTACAGAGCATTAATATTATAAATTAATTGATTTAAAATATGTTTTTTTTCGCTACACAGTTCTAACCATGTTTCAAAAATGGAAGCTAAAAGCTCCAAATTTAATTTTTTAATTAAATTAAAGACATTAGTTCCATTTCATCCTCAGGCGAATTTTGGAGTAACTTTTAAAATTACTGGGTTTTAAAGACACAGCAAAAATCATAATTCACATTTCCAAGGATACAGAGAAATCCACTTCAACCAGACAAGGGATGTTTGCGTGTTCATTATGGCTTTATTTTGATGTATCAGTTATTAGTTACGTTTTGGTAGGGGTAGGGATGTATTTTTCAATGAAATCTGACAGCCGTTAAATGCATGTCGTCTGGATTTTTTTAAAATTTTTATTGTTAACGGCAAAAATTCTTACGGCATATTTTTCTATTTGTATATTTAAATATAAAAATTAAAAATCTTTAAATATACAAATAGAAAAAAATATAAAATAAATATAAATATATGCATCATCACTGTAAACTATGCAAGAGAGGTAACTTATGTGATATTTTAAAAAAATTTTTTAAAGATTTTTTTAATCGCAATATTTTAATTTAGTATTTTAATATAACACTTTGCTGCTACAAACATTTAAGAACTTTGTTGCTTTATTTGTAGTTGACTTTATTTATTTTTGGCTGTAATTTTCTTATATAAAGGTCTTCCAGGATTTTAAGTTGATGAGGCACTGATTTATTTTCAACTAATGTCTGTTTAAACTGCAAATGTAGACATGAGTGTTCCTTTAAATGTTCTGAGATTGAACTATTATTGTTCAAGTAAAACGTAAGCTGTTTCGTCATCATTGTTGTAAAACCAACATACATATTAACATTTTTATTAGAGATGCAATCTCCCAAAGGACATTTAAATTGATATACGATGTTGGTCTTTTGTAAGACACTAGTTGATGGAGAAAAGATGTTATAGACAACTTGATTGGTTGTATTAAATTTAATATAGTATATAATTAATTTTATTTTTTTACTTAGATCAGTGGGGGATATATTAGTTTTTAAGTGTCTTTAACCACAAAAGCAAAAATTTATTTCAGACAAACAAAATTGTCTTAGCCATCAAAACCCTGATGATGATATTAGAAAATATCAAAAGTACCGAGAAAAATAAAAATGAATAAATATAACCACAGTACCTTTATTGCTGTCTTTAATCATGAAACAAGAAAGCTCATATGTGGTTATGAAAGGATTTTATTGAAAATAATTAAACACATGTTTAAATTGTTTAACCATATATATATATATATATATATATATATATATATATATATATATATCAGTTTGTTCATATTTATGTTTGTTTATTTATCTATCTGAAAGTAATATTTTTTATAATTATGCTAAGTAGTTTCAGACAGTTAAGAGTACATTAAATCCTACCTATTTTTATTCCTATCATAGACTTTCCTTCAGTCAAAGTTTATGTGAGTGTATATCCTAATCTACTATATACACATACAAATCTTAACTCCAAAAAAGGTGTAATATATTTTTAGCTAGTTTCATAATCTGCATATGACTTTTTGTAAAAGAAAACATCAAGTATAAGTTCCCATAAGAAAGAGTACAAAAACTAATTTCTCATTGTGAGGACATTTTATCCTTTTTTTTTTAAATCCACTGATGTAACATATAAATCATCTCTCAATTGTTTACCTGCTGCTCTTTCAGTAAGACATGTGTAAAAGAAACAAACAATGTCTATACTTTCATCCTTTAATATCATGTCTATTCAAATGTGCTGATAACAGCCAAACTTTACATTGAAAATACTTCTCTCAGCAAATTTTGGAAAAGTGTCAGAACATAATTAAATTGATTTTAAATTTAAATCAATAATGGATAAGCTTTCCAGGGCAAACACAAATCAAATGTTGTCTCCAGAATTCTATAGAAAGCTTCTCAAGTGGCAAATATGCCCATAATTTCCATGTCTCAGAAAATGCAAAGAAATATATTTATTCAGTGCTAATGTGCCACTTGTTCTAACAAATTTTGTAATCTACAAATAAAATATTTCTGATATCTGTAAAGGTATATTTAGTAAAAAAAACTCTTGCTATATTTTAATATGATAAAGCCGAATAGATGAAAAGTGTATTAGAAACAAATATTTTTTGATAACAAATAAAACATTAATCAAATTTTACAAAATAGGTTACTTAAAATATAGTTTGTTTGTATCTTCAAAATAACTTATTAATTTATTATAATGGTTGCTTGTGATTCTGGGAAAAATAATATTTGCAGTTCACTTTGGAGAATTTGATATTTCTATTAGAAAGTAATTATGTTTTAGCAGAAATTATATAAAAACAAATTGAAATTAAATTTATTCAAATATTACTTTCCAAAAATGTAATCACCTTCATCTTCAATAACTGCAGCCCAAGGCATATTTTCAATTCCACTTTTAAAGAAATTTTGGGTTTCTTCCCTGAAAATAACTTTGAAAGACTGTTTTTAATTTCTTCTTTGTTTCTGAATTTTCTGCCAGTGATGCAACTGTGATTGAAACAAATTAGAATCAGTTTGCTAAAACTGGTGGGTATGGAAGATATGGAGAGCCTTCCATCTTAATGCTTTACTTTGCAGTGTGTACATATGCATTGTCATGAATTTTCTTTTTAACAAAGTAGGATACTTCCAACATAATGCTTCATTTAACTGACCAAATTGTTGGCAATAAACATCTGTAGTAACGGCCCTTCCATATTCCACTAGACACAAAATAAAGATGGAGTCCTGGTTTTGGTTCTGACACTGGTTTCTCATTTTGTTATAACAACTGTCTTTTCCATTTTTGACATGCAAAACATATTTTTCATAACTTTTAATAATGTGAAGCAAAAATGAAAGTATGGTTTTCCTGGTTAAAAGACTACTGCAGATCGTATAACACGTGTTTGATTCTCAAGCAAAAGATCATTAAGAACCTAAATTCTCTCATCTGTTTATATTTCTGAGATGAGGTATTGTAACTATTTACATTGTTCAGACTGTTGTCCTCATTTTTATTGTCATATTCACAATGTTTTAGTTGTTTTACACTCTGAACAGATGGCCCAGTAGATAAAAGCATTGGTTGAAGTAATCCAGTAACTTGACCCAAAGAGTTGTGGGTTCAATACCAGGCCACAGCAGGACAAAAACCTGGAGAGTTGAATTACTAAAAGGGAAATAACTGAAACTGAGATATCCAGAAAAGGTATGACACATGGAAGTAGAACAATCTACTCTTTTGGGCAAGTTCAGTTTAAAATTCCAACATACATCACTTGAAGAAGGCCAGAGCATACAATGGCTGAAATGTTATGAATATGACAATAAAGATGAGAACAGCCTGAACAATGTAAATAGTGTAAATAACTAAATTCTCCCTTTGCAAGTTTTCCCAATTAAACTCTGAAATGCACTATAAACAACACACTATCGGATAGAAGAAGTGATAAATTAACTCTAAACACAGTTTCCTACCATTCAATCTTAGTTCTGCCTAAGATGGTTGACTCATAATTCATTGCAGTGAAATACGTAATTACTTTCTAAAAATCATAATATGTTCAATAAAACATTGAATTTAAAAATATTTCATATTTTTATTTGACTTTTGCTATAAATGTACAAATGTAATGGAAAATGCAGAATGATAGATTAATTAATTTACAATGGTTAATATTTATGTTCCGTAATATGAAATTTGCTTAGTGTTGGTCTGATGTTATTAGCCTAGACTCATCTCATATCATTGAAAATAATAAGATTACTTTTTATTGTCATACAATGTTCTTATTTCAGCAAAAGACTGCGATGTAAAGTGCATTTATAAGAAAGCAAATAAAGCAATCACTATCAGTGCAATATTGATGATTAATTTTTATACATTTGCAAAAAAAACTAATATCCTCATCTTTTTTATTTTCTTATATTTTATATTTGCTTATATTCTGAATATTTTGAGGAAAATTTATTCCTTATTTTTAGAATATACATTTTTTTACGAGTGACAGTCATAAAATAAAATACATAGCTGTTTATTTGAAAACACATTTTGGTTCAATAAGCAAGATGACATCATATTAATAGTGAAGTTGCTCTTCACTTAGTGCTCTCTAACTGTAGCCTTGTGTGAGGCTAATCTCAGCTTCATTAATATCTCTTTTGATCAAATCAGTTTGTACAAAAGGTGTGAATTTATTTCTGATTTCAGCAGATAATCTTGTAATTTGAATATTAATGTTTAAAATTTGACTTTCAAAACAATCAAGTCACACTACTCTGTGGAGTTGGTGCTGTACAGACTTCATAATCATTCAGTAATGAATGCATTTATTTGCTTGTAAAATATTTTGTGCTTAAATTATCTATTTATAGAGTAACAGAAATGTTATTTCTGGTAAAATATTATGATTCTTCTTTTATGTACCATGTCCCTTCATGACATACGCCTCCACATCTTCCTGTCCCTTGTAGCTCTAAATAAATTTTGTCTTTTTGTTATTTCTCCCAAACCCTGTTCTGCCATCCATTTGCTCAAGCTCATCAAATATATCACACATTGCTTTCCCCTGTCCCTCTTTCCCTCTATCTGTTCTGTGAGTATCAGATTTACCAAGCCCTCCTTCCTCATTATGTGCCCCAGAAATTTCAACTGCATTTTCTTGATGTTAAGTATAGTTTCTTTTTTCTTTCCATTTTCTCCAAAACCTTGTCATTGCTCACATGTTTAACCCATAGTATCCTCAGCATCCTTCTGTAGAATCACATTTCTGTTGCTTTGAGTCTCTTCTTCATCTTTGAGGAGACTGTCTAGCATTCATTGTCAAACAGGAGGACAGATATCATGTAACAGTTTAATATTCTTTGTTTCCAACAAAATTTTCCTATTTCTTAATACTCTGATTAGCTTTTGGAATGTGTCTTTAGCCATTCCAATATGTTTTGAATCTCAATGTCGCACTTTGTATCCTCTGTTAGAACACTTCCCAGATATTTAAATTTATGTACCTGTTTGATTTTGGTATCTCTGAACTATAATTTGCATTTTGGGCTCATCTTATTATTTTTTTTCATCTGTCTTCTTGTAGTTTATGCTTAGTCCTTTCTTCTTGCTTTCCTTCACTACCTTCTATAGAAAGTTTTGTTTTCTTTCTGTGTCTGCTAACATCACTGTGTTATCTGCATATCTTATATGGCAGGATTTCTAATTATCTCAGAATTGCTTTGCTGTATAGTTTGAATAAATCTGATGTGAAGACAAAACCTTGTCTTGCACCCCTTTCTATTTTTGTATATCTGCTGAACTCATTTTCTGTCTTTAGTGACTGGATGGGCTTGTAAGGAGGCAAATATTGCTTAGAGCTACAGAGGACTGATTGATTTTTTTTTTTACAGCTTAACAACCATTTGCAGATTATTTAAAGCCAGAAAATATTTTTAGAATGTAAGAATATTTTTGTAGGGAGTTAATAATGGTTTAGTTATACAAATCTTACTAATTAACTTATAACTAGGGAGAAGAAATGGATTCATACTGTTCCCAAAGGTGTGTAAGTGAATATAACAAACCCAATAAGAATTGAAACTTGGCTCTCCAATTAACTATTCCGAGCTTTTATCCATTACACTACCCACACATCCAAGCTTACTTAATCTGGTATTCCCAAGTGGTCACCCATTTATGTACTGACCAGGCTGAACATTGCTTAACTTTGATGATCATACAGGAACTGATGTTTCAACATGATGTGGCCATAAGCCAAGAGCTACAAAAGGTAGGAAGTTGTGGCAAGTCATGATTACCCACATCCTGAAAGGACATAGCACATTTGAAATTGAAATTTCTAGGGTACATAATGAGAAAAGAGGGCTTGGAAAATTTGATACTCACAGGACAGATTGAAAGCTAGAGGGATAGAGGAAAACAAAACAATGTACCTAGTGAACTTGAGTAAATCTATGGCAGAAGAAGGTTTAGGAGAGAGAGCAAAATGACAAAATTTATTAAGAGTGACAAAGGACAATTGTGGAGAGCCATGATCAATGCTGAAGGAACATGGTACAAAGAAGTATATAAAATATTTCATCAAAATATTTCTTCTAATTTGATTTAATAAATAAGTAAAGATGGTCTTTCTTAGTCTCATCAAGATAAATTAAATAAATACAGGGTGAAGTAGAAATACTTCCCACATAATGATAAGACATTAGTAGCAATAATGTCTTCATTGAGATAATGTCTTACTATTATATGGGAGTTATTTCTGGGAGGTATATGTGGTTGTGGGGGGGGAAGGGTTGCTGTACACTGTACTTTACTATCAAAGAAAATATTCTGTTTTATGAAAAATAAAGCAGGATTTCCACAGTAGAAAATATAACTAGTACCATAGTTTTTTTCTTTGTTCTGGTTTGATGATGATATCATAAACTCATCTAAGGAAACAGACTCCCAACAGGATATTTCCCCAATCACTACAATTTTTTCAAGTCATTCAATTTTCTAGCATTAAAATGTTAATAACTATAGTATATAAATATCTAGAACAAGTTATCTGTCATCAGCAAGGGCATTCATTTGTAACAGTTAACTCCATAAGTTAACAGTAAGGATTTTTTGCATCGGGACAAATTGATGTAATGATTAAACTGTGGAATAATATTTACAATAAATATTAAAACATTTTAAACATTTAAGATTTAAATATATTTAGGTCATCTAGGTTATGCATCTAGATATACTGGACATCAAAAACGTGTTCAAGTTAAAGTGAAGCATCTCTACATCTTTAGTGTTTTTAATGTCAAATTATTACCAGTAATTGTAATATTCCCCCACCCTGATATATATATATATATATATATATATATATATATATATATATATATATATATATAAACATACACACACACACACACACACACACACACACACACACACACACACACACACACACACATACACACATATATAATGGCCAGCAACTCATTTCCAAACATGGCCATCTGCCAGGACAGCAAGAAAATCCATATTACAAATGCTCACTGAACCCACAGATTCCACCTGATACAACTATACAACCATAGTTACAATTTCTAGGAGATCAATTTTTTTTTAACAAGGCCAGCATGTTCAAACCCTCAATCACAATAACTTGTAACTTTGGGATAGCACAACCATCGATGGCTTATGAACAGTTCTATCTACCCAATTTCATTTAACCCATGGTGAGGTTTTCAGGCACTTTCCAAAAGTGCCACATGCTGAGACTGCTAGCTCAGGCCAATATAATCAAGAAGTTATCTCCCTGACAAATCAACCCATTTAGCTCTTGAAAATATATTTCAATTGAACATTATTGAATGACAGGCTAATTCTATAAACAACAGCTACCTGCACTAATGCAAAGCTCTTCAGTAAAATGAAGTGATCCCTATGGCTGATTGGCATTTGTTTACATTCGTAAAAACAATACACTAGATTTAGTTAGGTCATTCTGTCAAATGAAGATAGCTCAGTGGTAGAAACTCTGACTGACACCAAATCGGTTGGTTTTTAATCCTGGCTTGAGGCATTCGGATGTCTAGTTGCACTGAGAAGCTGTGGAACAGTAATGTCTGCGAATTATATATATATATATATATATATATATATATATATATATGTGTATGTATGTGTGTGTGTGTGTGTGTGTGTGTGTGTGTAAGACTGGTTCCATCAATAAAATCATTAGTCCAAAGAAATTCTTTCTAGATATGTAGGAGTTTTTTTTTCCCCATTTAGTCATTCATTTACCCATACATTTTTAAATAATGGGTTTTCTCAACAGGACAATTTTATATGCATTGAATGAAAGCATGAAAGTATGGACTAAATTTGTCTGGTTCATTTTATTCCTCAAAGCTAAGTGATGGAAGTTAAATATCTGGTTGTAGTGAAGATGTGGGTGGAGTGGTAAAACATGTGTTGGCAGATACCAAATTAGTGCACTAAAGAATTATGAACTCAGGTCATGTGTTGACCCCAAGTAAGTAATTTTTGAAAATTGTTCTATACAGAACGTGGACACTTGATTGTTGAGGGAGTTTAATAAAACTGGTTATCTAATTTCTGTCTTGATTGTCATGTTAACTTTGTTTCAAGAATTATCTGAAGCATCAAACCAAAATAACATTTGTTTTTATCTCCATTATGTTTTAGTTGAAACAAGCAAGTGATGTAGAAAATGAATTATGCATATCAAATTAGGTGTTAATTAGCAATGCATTGGCAAGAGGGTTTCATTTAATTTATGTTCTTATTTGTATATTAGTGAAATGAGGTGAACAAAGATGCTGTTACATAAGTCTAATTAGATGAGAAACAAGGTTTTGGTATAGAAACTTAAAAACTACATTTTCTTTTCCTCTGTTTCTAGCAGTCATGTTACAATCATTTGGTTCAATGCCAAGTGCTGGCAAAAGAAATGCTTTTCAAAATTAGACCATTCATTCAAGTTTATGGTAAATCTTATTAGCCGTTATTTTGTATGTATATAGTCACTCCCCAAATTGCTTTTCAAGTCATTACTAATGCTGAGTTTTCATTGTGCACATGTCTGGTGTATACCTTTACATATGTGCACATGTGGGTGAGCATGAATATATGTACACATGTCTGTATTGCATACATGATCTTGTACATAAATGCCTGCTGGTTTGCGGCTTTTGGTCTTTGTGGCTGGTAAAGAGAGAAAAGTTAAGCAGCTGCCAATGGCAACTAATTAATTACAACTGTTTGTTTTATTGCAGATAAATTATATCTCACATGTGAATGGCATATTTTACAAGTAGAGAAAGTAAAATGAAATAAAAAAAAAGAAGATCAGCTGCATGTGGGATTTATTTATATTTTATAAATATCATTGCAAAGGAGGATTGCAGGTAATATAACAGTTATTGGTGCAGAAAATGAAATTGGTGAACTGCGTTCAAATTACAGCTTAGCCTAGTGCAATCACTTTTGCAAACACACCTTTAGGAATGACAAGGTTCCATCTCATCTTCCCTTAGCTATGGATTAAATAGGAGGGTAGACTGGGCTCTCTAGCCATAGGTGGCAGCCAGTCTAGGAAAAGGATTACTCTGAATGCAAAACAATGGAGAAAGCAAAAGGAGACCATTTGACTATTTTCTTAAGAAGACATTGCAATTAAAAGATAATAAAGGAAAGAATAATTAGTAGGGAACCATGATTGCTTGTGTTCTGAAGGATCAGAGCATAAAAAAGACAGCAAATGAATTAGACATTTTACAAGATTTGAACTAAGCTATTAATATGAAGGAATGCTGGAAACACTGAATGTTTTGGGAATGACTTTTTGGTTGGAATGAGATTATTTTAACAATGCCTTGTACTGATCTACAAAACAATTCCTATTGAAAATTAAGTGAAAAATGTTGTAATGTTCTACCCTTAATTTCTTCTCATTGGGTAATAATGTATATTTTGTTTGCTAATGATGTAAACAATTTTTCAAAAACATTAATATATTCTTACCATTTTATAAATTCATCAATACAATGAGTTTTGTTAAGTTTTCCCATACCCTCTCATCTTTGCTTTGTCATGATGGACACATTTGATTTTTCTATGATTTTATTTACATTTGGATTAATGTCCTTATCTTTGTTGTTATTATCTCAACATTTTGGCTGTTGTGCCCTCTGGTTGTCAGTTGATCCAGGTAATCTTCAGGGAATTTTGAACTGAACTCTTTATTTAATCTACAGGAGTAGATTGTTCTCTTTCCAGTATTCATGTCTTGTGATATCTTGTCCTGTTCTTATTAGTATTGTTCAGTTATTGCTTCCACTGCATCTAATTCTTTACTACCCAGTCCAGGAATTGGACACACAATTGCTATGACAACAAATTAATGGATCAACACTAGATCTATTGATTAAATAAAAACCAAATGATATATCCTTAGACATCAACAATCTATCCCTGATGATTAAATAAATGGTTCAGTTCAAAATTCCTTGAAGGTTAGGGTGGATTACTAGGCAACTGAAGAAGGCAAGAGGGTACAACATCTAAAAAATTGTGATATTGAAGTTTAGTCAATTTAGTTTTAGTCCCTACAATTATTACAAATTCTGACAAAAATTATTATAAAATGAATATTTTCTGTTATAAGTGCACTTTGTAAGAATATTATTCTGAAGAATTATACATGGCTCTGAGAGTATGCGTTTGTGTTATAGTGTCATACATGTGAGTAATCTCAGAGAGCCAGATAAACTAAAATTCCAAAGAAGACAATGTCCCACATGTTTATTCATAAACAAAAGGGTAAAACTAAAAAAGAAATAAATACACATAAATAAAACTATTTAGTCTGAAAAATACAAACAAGTGTAATGAGAAACATCTAGATGGGTAAAGAAAGTAGCAAATACTTTGTTAATATGAATACGTATTAAGTTTGCTACAAGAATACATTCCAATGTTGCAGTGAGTTTACAGAAAAGGAAGTTAGAAGGTTACATTTTGTAACAGTGTATGTAGATAGGTGTTGAAAGTATTCTACACGGAGAGATAGAAATGTAAAATAAACATATGAAATATGGCTACATAAAACAAATGTTCAAATAAGGACGTTATAATAAAATAAGCAAATATAAGGAGAAAAGATAAAAAAAACAGTTACAAACCAGTGATGGTAACATTGAGAGTGAGATTAGTAGGGTGACGAAACTACGAACCACATGTTTGGTGTAAGGCTTTTATTGTGTGGAGTTCCAGTGAAAGGCTTATGGTTAGAGGTTCAGAACAAGAAATTGGCAAGTTGAGTTCAAATTGTGGTGAAGATCATTACATTCACTTCTGCAAAAATATCCTTGAGTAAGGTATGAATCCATCTCTTCTCTCCTCAGCTATGGGTTAAATAGCAGACATACTAGACTCTTTGGTAACCAGTATTGGTGGAGGACACCTCTGAATTCAAAATTGTGTGGGACACATACTTGAATGGTTTGCTCAGTATAGTTGTAATATAAACTACAGTCTGAATTTGTGGGTGTTGAAGAAACACAAACAGGTTGGCCCCTGTGGGTGTTGAAAAATCACAAGTGAGCTGATGTTTGTTTGAAAGTAAGCTGCCATGATGAAGGTGAGAAATTATATGAATTTGCAATGTGCCTTCAGTGTTCAAACAGTTCTGATGATGGGAATTAATCATAAAACTTATATTTTTGAATTCTTTAAGCAAGTTTTGATTACTCCAAAGTATACTTTCTGGAATTATTTTTATTCCAAAAACAAAGCAAACATTTGCTCATGATTAACTGATGAGCAGTAATCAGATATACATAAATTATGAACAGATAATATTTGAAATTTAACCATCTTCATCAATGCTCAGTGTAATTGTCACCAGATAAAATAATTAGCAATCTAGCTTACAAATAACTAAATATTTCAAAACCTGAGGTTTAGTGAGATACATTGTGGGTGGTGTAGGGAAAACAATCATGTAAATGTAATCTGTTAGAAATCCAATCATTCAATTGTACTTTCTACTCTGGTCATGTGATCTAGCAGTTGGAAAAAAAGATTTGAAAAGTTAAAGAATTCACAAAGGTCTGTGTGAGAAAAAATAAGTAAAACTAAGTAAAAAAATGAATTTAGTAACTCCCAAATCACTGGAAGATGGTACACAAAGTATGTTATTTACAGATCATTCCATTTAAATTAATATGGGCATTAAAAAACTTTATAATTTACATAAAAATGTACTATATGCGATGTTCATTTTGTTTCAATATTTCAATGTTTGGCTATAAAAGGATATTCCATTTATTTCTCAATCATCAGTTGAGCATTTGATTTTTTTTTACTAGAAAAAACCTTGTGGTGGGGGGCAATCAGCCTCTATTTCTATCTCTTAAGTGTTACTATGATGCTTTGAAAAATTTCTCCATTTGGCATCAAAGAAGTATTTATTTTTGTATACTGGATTAAAGATTTATTTATTCACCTTATTACATCAAGTGCATTTCTTAACTCATAGAAAACATTTAAAGAATGGCTCTCTTACTATGGATACATGACGAGCTGAATTTATTGGTACAGGAAGTGGAACTGATATGCTGAGTTCAAATTCCAACCAATTCTGTTTCATTTACTTTGCATTATACCCTTGGAAAAGGAATGAATCCACCTTCCTTCAGCTATATGGAAAACTTGATGAACCTGATTTGACCATTTTCTTTCTTTTACCTTTGATCAATTAGTGATTCAAGTCTTTTCTGTTGAAAAACTTTTTCTTATCAATTCTAATAAGCATTGCTTTTATATAAAGTTCTTTCAGAACAGGGGGTCTTAAGCAAGAGAGTAAGACCCCAAGGAGGAAATTTCAAGTTTTTATTTTTCCTTATTTCTTATTTACATAATATTATTGAATTACAATAATACCCTTATAATCTGTTGAACTTTTTTGTTTAATGAAGTATGCCTCAGTTTATTTATTTAATAATTAGTTATGAATTAAAACAAATTACATGTATTCAAGTTAAAAAAAATCCATTTACATTTTCTATTGTTAGTAAATTTGGAAAACACCTCTATAAAAATAATCACTATAATAATAATATGGAAAAGAGTTTTAATAATATATGCATATTATTTTAAATGCATCTTTTAAGTCAGACAATCATGGAAAGTGGGGCAGATGACATTTTGACATATGGTGAAAAAGTGTATTGTGAAATAAAGGTTGAAAACCACTGTTTTAGAAGTTTACCTCAAAATATATAAACATTTTACAAAACAGCAATGTGCTTTGAGGTTAATTCTCAAATGCTGAACTTCTTTTTTTAAATGCCATATTTTTCCAGGACTTTATAATTATGTCTATCTACAGATTCTTTATTTCTATATTATCTTCTAATATGTTCAGCATTACCGTCACAACGAAGCCAAGCATGCATCTTCCACAATGTCTCCATTCACTTCCAATGCCACCCCAGTGGCCAAGGAACTTGCATCCACCCACACTGTCATTTCCTTCCCACTCACACACCAGTCTCCTCTTGCAGGGTCTTCTTGACACACTCTTGTCACTGTCTTGTGAATCATCCACTTCATCAGGGGTGTTGCAGGTTTCATCATCCCACCCATTGGTTACTGCAGTGGCTTATCACTTTAAGAATGCCATAGCTGCCCTAAGCCAACCACATATCAGAAGGTGGCCTATGAGCTTTCTGCAGAGAGAGAATTTATTATGACATGTAATAACAATTGGAGTATCTGGGAACTTACTCGTTCGTTTCCATCAAAGCAAGCTAGGCTCCGCCTGGACTTGCAATCCAAGCACTTTTGTACCATCATTAAGTCTCAAGGATTCCAAAGTCAGACATATGTTTTCTGATGCACACTACAGAAACTGCACTTTCATCAACAAAGATGTCATCTATGTATGCTGAAGTGGCATCTTGAATTGCTTCATTCTGTAACAGTACCATCTTGATAATTGCCTTCATTATAAGAGGCACCACATTGAGGCCAAAGCCTACTTGCATAAAGCAGTACCTCCACCCTTTCAGTAAGATGTTCTGGAAAGGCCACAGCAACTAGTGTACATAGATCTATGGGTACACCCTTCTAAGGTCCAACAGCGATACACTGAGTCTGCATTGTTGCTATTCTCTTAGGTTGTCTGCACATGCTGTGAACACATCTATGCACTCGTTTAACTCTCTGTAATCCATTACAGGGTGTACCTTTTTCTTACTCTCTTGGATAACGGCCATCAGTGAAACTAGACCCTTAGAGGTCCAAGTTCCTCCTCAGGATATGGTATGAGCAGTTGTCCAACCATATTTTTAACTTCTGGTTATATTCCTTACATGCTATCTCAGACACAGGATACTCTGCTATCTTGTTTTGTAGGTTTGTTGGTGCTGGATTTTCAGCCCACTTCCATGACTAGCATATCTCTTTGTTGGCTATAGACAGTGGAAAACCAGTATTGACCAGCATGGTGATGGTTATACCATCAAGTAGTGTTGGGCTGGAGAAGATAATAGCACTGACATATCGCTTTTTCTGATTGAACTCAATGCTAAAGTCCAGTTCCTCTATGGTGCGAAGGAGCAACAGAAGGAAATGCCCGCCCCCTGCATGTTGGTGCTGTGATCAGGAGATCAGTGGGGGAGTGTGACAGAGAATTGGATTGACTTGAGTCTCTGTTACAGGTTTGCCATTGTTTTTCCATTATTTTAAATTCAATTATCCTTCTCCTAGACTGACTGCTATTATTTTACATATAGTTGTGGAGAGAGAAAAATGGATTCCTGACTTTCCCAAGGTGCAAAGTGAATGAAACATACTTGGCTGCAATTTGAAATCATCATGTCACTTGCACTTTCTACACTGATAATATTTACACTTGAATTAGAAAGTAAAAAAAGAAAAATAATTCTTTTCTTTAAATACTTATAAAATAAAAATTACCTATATTTATAAATGAAGAAATAAATGTACAAGATATATTAATATATAAATATCAGTGCCCACTTTTATATTTACATATATCTCTGTTCCTGTTATTAAGCACTTTTACCCATAAATATAGAAAACAATATTCTTAGAGAGAGAGACAGAGACAGAGACAGAGACAGAGAGAGCGAGAGCAACTTGAAAGCTTTAGTAATTAGTTCCAAATAGAATAATTTACAAATATGAAGTTCCATATAAAAGAGGAGAGCATTGTTTTCTTTTGATTTCTAGGAAACAGTTGCCACTGTCTGAGTAAATCTTTCGATTTGTCAGTCTACAAATTCTGTTCTCTAACCATTGAATCACACAGGCAGATGTCTGGTTGAAAGATATTCAGAACAAATCTGTTCCTTTCATAGAAAAAAGAAATACAGAAATAAACTCTCCTCAAGTTTTCATCATTTGATTGCTTTCTTCATGAAAGGAATGCAAGAAACGACCAACTTCATTGCTCTGCAGGCAACCAAATAACTTTCAAACATTTTCTGCACTGCACAATTTTTTAATACTTTTTTAGTCTCAAGTAAAAATTTTGATGAGAAAGAACACTTTTTTTATATACAGCTGATGGTTTTTTCTTCCATGACAATCCAATAGGAAGTTCTAAAATGTTGAAAAATGCCCTGTGATGACAAAGTACAAATGCATTGAATGGTTAGAAGATGCACTCCTATTCTTCCATATCATCTGAAGACACGTATCTCAGTTACCAAAAAAGGCACTGAATAAAGGCTATAGAGACGAGAAATTTTTCTTATTAGGTAATTCATTATTACTCTGTTAACATGCTAAAATGTCAGTAAAATTACCTATTAAGATAACCAGAAAGAATAGATTTTAGTACACATGCATGTGTGTGTGAGTGTGCGTGTGCGTGTGAGTGTGCATATATGTGAGTGTGCATAGTGAAATAGAAATGACTGTTGTACAAAATCAATTTAATATGGTAGAAGTGACTTTCATAAAATCTGGGCAGAGGACAAACCTAATTGATTTGAATAAAAAATGTATGAATTCTCTCAAAATATCAAATTGCAATTTGAATGATGATGATGATGATGATGATGATGATGATGATGATGATTCAATTAACAGGAGTCAGGATATGGATTCGAATCTCTGTGCATATAATTTTATGAAGAAAGCATTTCTCATTTTATTTAGAAGCAAAAATATTTTGATATTGACCAATATTAGGAAAAATAGATCAGAGAAAAGGATTTACAGTTTTGCTTAACATTTACATTGCAAAATTTACTGGTTTTTACTCTTAAAATTGTACACAAATTGATAACAACTAAATTACATGAATTGGAATCTATTACTTATTTCTCCCTTTATATAAATATATAAAATCAATGTGTGTGTGTGCATTTATATAAATTTTATTAGACATCTTTAAAGAGGACTATGGGTAGGGAAAAAGGTAACATCACCATATTTTCCATTGGGTTTTTAGGCACCCTATGTTGTGACATTCATCCATATATATTTGGGTAGCAATTTTTAATTTATATAAGTTTGGTTAAAGGTCAATGAAAGTTACTTGTTAAGGATTTTTTCCTTAATTTTCAGCATATATTTAAATATAAATTGTCCATTGTCTGAATACTTTCAATTTTCATGAGTTTTGTTTTTTTTTTTTGTTACATCAAGTTTCCTAATTTTGAAATATTGTATCTTTCTGTCTTCACAAGACAGTTCATGTTATTGTGACAATTTTTTTTCAATTTATGAAATACATCTAGTTTGTTTTTCCTAAATTTGATGTTGGATTGTTTTTTTTGTTTTTTATACTTAATTCTTCTAATATTTGTAGTCATTTTTACAGTTTATGTGATGTTTTGTGTTATTGGTAAAGATTTGTCAGATTTTTTGCTTTGTTTTGTTGTTACTTTGGTTAGGAATATGTAACTATTATCAGATAAATGCCATGTTATTCAGCATGACAATATAGTGGTTGGGTGACCAATGTATGTGTTACTGTGTAGTTGGTTCCTGTAGAATAGTTTAATGGTCTTTTTTACATGATTATTGTTGCTTGTTTTTATTTCTTCTAAGGCTAGTTTGAAATAAATATATCATTTATATATCTATATCTATATCTATCTATCTATATATATATATATATATATATATATATATATCCATATATATATTACATATATAAATATATTACATGAATCATTCATACAAAAAACAGGTAGAGAAGTTAATGATATAAATGGTGAGAATACATCTTTGCAAACAAGTTTAACAAAGTACATTAACCCCAAACCTGTAGATGAATGTTATGATCCCTGTTTATAAATTCCAGTTGCATAAGGTCTTTTTTTAGTTTTTTACAAGCTTTCATCTGTTCATACAGACATCATCAGGTATGGAAATAGATTTGTTTTTGTTTTTTACTTCTCAGTAATAACAGGACAACAAAAATATAGATGTAATCTGAAATATGTTTTAAGAAATGTGTTATTGTTAATTGTAAGAAATTTTTTTGGAGCGTGCGGTCGCAATGCTGAGGTTGAATTTTTAAATTTTAAGATTGTGCGTTTTTGTACTAATATGGTAATAGGAGAATTCTTTTGTACTGGTAGGTTCTTCAGTCAATGTGTATGAACTAAATTGTTCAATAAATACAGGAATGTCACAAAAACGTGGTTGTCCTGTTATATTATATATATATATGTAATGGGTGTGGATTATAGATGCCTGCTATGTTGATGACATATTTATATACAACAAGAATAAAGTAGAAAATCTGAGAACTTTTTGAAAACTTTAATTTTAGATATGAACATAAACAACAGAATCCCCTTTTTAAACCTAGTAAATGAGGTTCTACAGAAAGATGTTGAGGATACCATGGACTGAATATGTGAGCAACGACAAAGTTCTAGAGGATATGAAACCAATAAGGAAACTTAACATCAGTAAGTGACAGCTGAAATTTCTAGGACACATGATGAGGAAAGAGGACTTGGAAAATCTGATACCCATGGGACAGATAGAAGGCAAGAGGGGCAGTGGAAATCAATGCATATCATATTTAGTGAACTTGATTAAATGGATAGTAGAACAGGGCTTGGAAGAAATAACAAAAATACCAAATTTATTATGAGCTACAAAGGACAGGAAATTGTGAAGAGCCACGATCTTGAGTAAAACAGCACATGAAGAAGTAGAATTTATTCAAGTAATGAAAACTTTAGCTCTTTTTATAAAAAAAAACTTACCAACACATGCCAATATTTTTTTTAGTCAATTCACCCCAAGCAAGGGGATAGTGCCACAAGGGGCTACTGGAAATGAAAGATAATGAGAAAACTTTAGAAGGAACTGGGAACCCAATCCTAAACAAGTGATAAACCTCTATTCCTGTTTAAAATACTGGGGAGGTGTGTGAACTTCACTATAATAGTGAATGCTTGTACAGACACAAAAAAACATAATGAATAATTTAATAAATAAAGCACATTGTTAAAATTACATCTTTAAGTGCCGACTCTAGATGTGTCATCAGAGTTGTTGCTCTCATGTCACTAGAAGTTTTGAGTCTAAATAAACAACAGACTTCTTTGATGGGCAACCAGAGCCTCGTCTCGGGGATACCCTCTGACACGTGCCAGTAAGTATACTGCACCCAGAGTAAATTTGCTACTAGCTTTAGGACATGCTTTATATAAATATCCCGAGAAAACAGCAAGTAATCAAGTCTACACTTGGGCTACTTGATGTTATAGATCGGATGTTGCTTGGTTGGACTGATTTTCCTACATGCGGCCAAGACAGGGTTTTTTTAAGAAGAAAAAAACCAAACCAGTGAATATATATACATTTAATAAAATAAAAAAAATCTGAGTTATTATATTAACTTGTCTTACGACTTTCTTTTCTTTCTCTTCCTCCCCCTTTAAATTCTTTATTATTTCTTATGTTTGATCTTCTTTCTCTTTATATAACTTTCCTTTTTATTCTTACACTTAAAAAATGTTTAAAATAGAGAGTGATTAATTTAGTCAGAGTATTCACAAAAAAAACCCTCCCAAAATACGGTATAAATAATTTGGGATATTGATTGATAATCTAATAAATTTCATTTAAAAAATGAGAGAAATAACATTTTACTAAAATTGCTTAAAATAAGTTAATCCAGATATTTTTACATGTTAAACTAGTTAAAAAAGTAAACATAACGTGTAAATTTTAGTTACTATAAGTTACTCCTAAAAATTAACCTTAAATGGAAGAAATTTGTTTAAAAACTAAGAGAAATAACATTTACATAAAATTGCTTAAAATAAATTAATCCAGATATTTTTACATGTTGAATACTAGTTAAAAAAGAAAAAAATAATAACGTGTACTGTAAATTTAGTTAAAATAAGTTACTCCTAAAAATTATCCTCTAAAAGGAAACATTGAAAAAAACAAGTAAATACGACAAAAAAAAAACAAAAATGAAAAATGGGTAATTATGAAAAAATTGCAAGATAAGAAAAGGAAAAATTATGTGTAAAAATATTTTGTGTAATAAAATGAATCTACTGGAATGAACAGTAAAACACAAAGATGAAGTCGTTAAACATGCGACTGAATGCAACTAACGTCATCATGCAACTCAAATAAATTGTTTCAAAACCTGTCATTTCTCTGAAGCTTCTCACCATCTATATATACAATTTTATCATACATATATACAAATCTATATACACTTTTAACTTAAGCTTTTAAAAATATTTAGTGGTGGTATTTATGACATTTGTTCAACTACACTGCAAACGTTCGTATTAGTAGTTTTGGGCCACTCATTAGCCCTATTTATCCACAACCACCTGGTGGCCTTTTCAACAGGCTCCAGGATCATATGAATTACCCACCTTCTTTTTTGTCCAGTTATCCCTAAGTTAGTAAGGGATCGTGTCATTGACTGTCCGGCGAACCCCTTACAGCCGATCTCGACCGGGAAACAATGAGTATGCCATCCTTTAGTTGTGCACTCATCTAAGAGTCCTTGATATTTACTGTGTTTTCTCTCAAATGCCTTTTGCATATGCTCCTCCCATGGGATAGTTAACTCCAGCAAAATAATCTGTTTCGTGGTGTCCAAGTAAACAATTATGTCTGGACGGAGTTTGGAGGATGATATATGTGTAGTGTAGGGAATTTCAATTGTCGACCCACATCCGCCAATCCGACGCAGACGATAACAGTAAATGGGATCCTGCAACCTTCTTACTCAGCTTTGAGCCTGCTTTAACGAAGTGGATAGCTCTTCTTTCTGGGATGAGTTTATTGCTTTGCAAAGCTTCAGCAATAATGAGCGTTGTCGCCTCTAAAACCTTGTCATGATGCCACCAGTAGTGCCCATCTGTCAGAGCAGTTGTGCACCTGCTCATGTGTTGCAGTGATCCTCTCCCTGAGCACAAGGGGCACTTTGGGGAATCTAATTTGCCTCATAAATGTAGGTTGGTCGAGCTTGGTAATATGTCATACACCATCTGAATCAGGAATCTAGTTCGGCTGAAATCGGTATTCCAAAGATCTGACCACAACACTTTCACCCATCTACACTATCTCACTTGATCCACGCACCCTGCCATTTTTGTCATTCACTTTTCCTCCATCCCTGCTCTTACTTTATCCTGTATCAGGTGTTGACGCTCCTTCACGGTGATTTTTCCGAATCTGTAGGAAGGAATCAGTCCCAGGCCTGCTCTTCCCTGCGCAACTGAACCCACTATTGATTTTATCCTCAGGTTTCCTTCTGCAATAGGCAGTTCCTTAGCTGCACTTCATCTTCTGCCTGTCTTGACCTCAATTCCTGAACCTGATACTTTGGGATCTCTGGAGGTTCTATACTCGTAGGTTTCCCTTGTCTGTGAAACCATGAACTCCTCGACCAGGCCTCTGAATAGCAGCTAGATGGCATTGGATGATCCATACAAAGCTGCATTGCTTAAGCTCTGAGGTAATCCTAACTATCTACGGAGGAAACTGTTAGCTCTCCTCTCCAACATCTCCACAGTTGAGATGGGAATGCTATGTTTGGAGTGGGCATAATGCTCGTGGGAGCATACAGTGATGGTATAACCAGGCTTTGAAATGCCCTGGCAATCCGGATTTATCTATTTTCACCCGCCAGCCACAAGTGAAAATCAGTACGTATAGCTTCAATAACTGGTGTGTCCTTCAGAGCATTACAAAAAGACTTCCCTAGACTTTTAACAGGCTTATTGGACAACGTTCGGATATAGCTCTCCCTTCTATTGTGAAATAATGTTTTACCACACGTTCCTTTTTTATTACTACTGATCTACATTTGTTTGGCTTGAAATTCATTCTTGCACAATCAATCAGTCTTTCTAAACTGTGTAAAAGCCATCTACAGCCTGTAGTGGAATGTGTGGTGACTGTAAGATCATCCATGTAAACCCAGGTGGGTGGTTGCCTAACTCTGGTATTGGAAACGGGGTCACAGCATTCCACCTTAGCAGACTTCACGAGCATATTCATCGTGAGAGCAAAAAGCATGGCTGATAGTGTACAGTGTACTCTCTTGAGTCTATGTTAGTCTGAAGAGACCAGGCCGGATGAAACTCATAGATGGAATTGATTGTTGTAATCCAGGATAAGCTCACGGATACTACTTGGGACGTAACGTCTAACCAAAGTTTCTTCCACGAGTTTATGCGGTATCGACCCATAAGCATTAGCCAAATCCAACCACACAACAGCCAGGTCCCCTTTATTCCTCCTTGCATCCCTTATTAATTGAGACAAAACTCCTATATGCTCAACGCAGCCAGGCATACAAGGGATTCCACCCTTTTGTACCGCTGTATCTAAAAAGCTATTTTTTAGCAGAAAAGCTGATAGCCATCAGGAGATCACACTAAAAAATATTTTGCTTTCTGTACTCAGTAAACAGATACATCAAAACTGCTCAATATTTCTTGCGTTCTCTTCTTTTGGGATCCAAACACCTTCTGCGTACCGCCATTGTTCTGCAACTTTACCTCGTTGCCAAATTACTTTAATGATCTTCCATAATTTCATGAGAAGACCTGGGCAACAATTGTACATGGAGTAAAGCACGCCACTCGGACCTGGCGACGAAGCTGATATAGCCGCCATTACTATCTGTTTGACTTCACTCAAACTTGGCATCCTCGTGTCGAACTCAACTTCTGAGGGGTTTAATGAGGCGATCATTAAATCCTAATTCCTCATCCCTTCTTGGGTTTTCAAAAAAGAATCCACCCTGTCTTTTGGACATACTAATCTGCTGCTCCTCTTATCTCCCAGAAGTCTCCTGGTGAAACTAAACGGGTCGGAGACAAACAAAGCCCTCTTCCTGGCTCTCACTTTCCTCTGGCAACGATGTCCTTCTGCTTTTCACATGTTTTTCAGTTTCTGTCTTAAAATATCTCTCAGTTCCGAAAGGACTAGTCGCTCCTCTTCACAAGCGGCCTTAAATTGTTTCTTGAAGGATCTTAATTCCTGCCTTACTTCTCTTATCCTCCTTTCACACCTATTCTAAGTGTAGACTCTATTTCTAATTTTATCAATAAGGCCAAAACACTCTGATGCGTAGCTGACAATGAGTTTATTCATAGATTGAAGCTGTCGGTCTATGTTACCTGCAGATGTATCCAGGATTATAACGCATACGTCTTCATCAAAATCATGCCAAGCTTTCTTGTTGCTTGCTGGGGGCCATTTAATCTGCTGAGAGACTACTCTGTCTGGCAAGGTCTGAGTCCACACTGGGTGATGCTGGGCACTGTGGTTTGTCACCGGGACCTGCTCTGTCTTACTTGGTGTAACACCTATGCATTGTGTGTTATCAGCCACTACTACACATTTCATCTTGGCCTGGTGTATTTTTAGGCCATGCTGATTCTTGAACGTTTTTTTCCACAGTGTCACATTGAATCAGAAGTCCTTTGGACATTTGCTGTGGTTGTAACCATTGTATCTGTCCTACCATGGGCCTCATGCTTCCCCCTTCTCAGGATCCCCTGGGGGTATGTATTCTGTGATCTACTTGTAGCATGATTCGGGAATCTCTTTACAACAAAGAGGCATGTCATTAGGGGTGTGGTCCCTGCAGACTCCGTGTAGCTGTCTTTCCGGCTTGCCAACTGTCTTTCCAGTTGTCATTTAATATTTTCTATATGCACAAAAAACTCAAAAACATAAAAATATATTAATTAAAAGTGATATCACTAACATGTGGTTAGGTATATCACTTTTAAGAGATAAAAAATTAAAATTATCACAGAAAAATTTTAAAAAAGCCATTAAAGAATTTTTGTTTTTGGAAGAAAAATGCTGCAAGCTTTCATAGGATTTTACTTTAGTGGTAGGTGCTGAAGTGACAAGCAAGCTACTGCTGTGAATGAGGGTAAGGCCAAATCGGTTGATGCACATATTTAAATTGGCAAAATAATCATTATTTTATATCTCTTTGAAAGAATTTATGTGAGCTATGTTAGTGCCTACAGTTTAGTGCAGTCTTTTAACTATAGAAAGGTCTGTGCAAAGTAAATTTCTAGAATGCTGACAAACTTCATTATGGAGAAGTAGTTGATTGCTACCAAAGGTCTTCTGAAGCTGCACAATATAGAGAGCACTTTCCTAAGCAGGATAGTCACAGGAGATGAGAACAGTTCACCACAATGAGTCTGAAAGCAAAATGAACTGGCATCACATAAAAAGATGTTTAAGGTAGCCTACTCTTAAAATAGTCATGGCTACTCTGTTTTGGGACCAAAATGGAGTTTTCCTGTTACAGTTTATGCCAAATGGCACCATTGTAAATTATAACTCCTATGTGAATACATTGAGAAAACCCAGAGCAAGATTTGTTTAAATAAGACCACATTTGAAAATGATGCAGTTTTGCAACATAATAATGTTCAGCCACCATAGCCCACAGGAATCACTTTTTTCTGTCTATACAAACATGATAAATTTGATCACAGCAAATGCCTATTTATGTCTGCTCATATCAAGTACAGATGTTGCTTGCTGTTTCTCTTCCAATTTTACTCTTAGCTCATCAGGAGTATCATCTTCAAATACACTATGGTATACCTGTCTTCATCTTCAAATACACTATGGTATACCTGCTATTGTGATATATCCAACAAATCTTACTTTGGAAAATGGCCTATTCTGAATGAAGAACTTTTGAAAGGGAATATTGAATTAGATCCATCTCAAAGCATTAAAGGTTTGGTGCAAAAACTTTCCACTTAGAATTGAGTCTCTACTGTATGATATGCATATAACTCTGTCCATGATTTCTGCTATCATCTTCAAATACACTATGGTATACCTGCTATTGTGTCCCTGAACCAATTCCTATTCTCATCAAGCTATACAAAAGATACCTTGTTCTTTCTTGCTTTACAGATTGTTGTTCCTGTTTTTAAGAACTCTAGCAAACCATCTGATCCTTCAAACTATTGACCTATTACTATTCTACGTCTCTTTGGCAAAGTATTAGAATTAAGTCATAGTTAATAATCTCTAAATAAAATCAAAATCATATTCACATACAGCTATTAATTTCATTTAATCACACATTACAAATGAGAACCTTCCAATTTTTTCCATTTAAATTTTAAAAAATATATATTTTTTCAATGGTTTAGAAAGTTCTTGCTGCAAAATTTAAGGTGAAGGCTTTATTAAATATAATAGGATATTCCAGAATAATTACATATTTCACTGCTATGAATTATAAGTTAACCAACAAAGGCAGAGCCAAGGTAGACTAGTAAGAAAACTGAATCTGGAGTTTGCTTATCATCTCTTCTATCTGCCAGTGTGTCGTTTATATCCAGAGTTCAACCCATGGATGATTAGAAATTTAAAAAGCAACATATTTGCTATTGTTTATTGTATAAATTTGGAAGAGTATCACTATTCCAGATGTATTTAAAAACATCTGTGCAGTGTATATGAATGCAATGAAGACTTATACATGTCAGCTGTGATATAAAAAGTTAAAAATGGTGATTGTGCTATATTCAACAAATCTTACTTTCGAAAATGGCCTATTCAGAATGAAGAACTTTTGAAAGGGAATATTGAATTGGATCTATCTCAAAGCATTACAGGTTTGGTGCAAAAACTTAATGTCATATTAAACTGTTGACAGATATCTCAAGCAAATTGGGGAAACTTGCAATGAAGGAATTTGGGTCCTTGTAAGCTTTCATTTAGAAGTGAACACAACCATCTACCATATGTTGTACATTTAATCAGGAATGTCAATCTTTAATTTTTGCATTGCATTGTTACAGATGATGAAAGGTGTCATCCATTATGAGTCATTAGAATATAGAATAAACATTGTTGCAGATATTTATTGCCAGCACTTTGATTGGGTACATGAATCATTATGTCCAACTTTATAAGAAAAGGTGTTATTTTTCAGTATGACAATAAACAGAGATCATAAACTAGGAGGGGAAGTTCTTCCACATTCTCCATACTCCATACAACATCAGAACCTTTCATAAGTGGCAGAACATTTAAAACAAAACAAAATTGGCCTTGTGTTTTCATTTGTTTTGGACACCTTGCAAGAAAAAAAAAAAAAAAGCAAGAGATGAAAATTCATAAGGTTCTTCCACATCTTCCATACTCACCAGATAAAACATCTACAGCAGAACATTTAGAAAAGTGGCAAACAAAAACAAAAACAAAATTGGCTGTGTTGAGATAAACAAAATGTCATTACAAAATACACCTTGCAACCAAAAAAAAACAAAGCAAGAGATGTCATTCTCCAGCATGTCATTTCACAGAACATTTAGAAACAAACAAAATTGGCCTGTTTTGACAAATGCCATTCTCCAGCATGTCAACCAAAAAAAAAAAAAGCAAGAGATGAAAATAAGATCTTTAGGATGGGAGGTTCTTCCATTCCCCATTCCCCATATTAAAAATTGACTGTGTTGAGATAAACAAAAACATCTACAGGTTTTCATTCATTTGGAAAAATAAGATCTTTAGGATGGGAGGTTCTTCCATTTCATAAACATCTACAGGTTTTCATTCATTTGGAACAGAACATTTATAAACAAACAAAAACAAACAAAATTGGCCTGTGTTGAGATAAACCAAAGCTGTCTTTTCTTCAGCATGTCATTACAAGGGCACACCTTGCAAGAAAAAACAAAGCAAGAGATGAAAATAAGATCTTTAGGATGGGAGGTTCTTCCACATCCTCCATACTCACCAGATTAAATATCTACAGGTTTTCATTCATTTGGAACATTAGAACATTTCATAAGTGGCAGAACATTTAGAAACAAACAAGAGATTTGTAAATAGTCCTTAACATTTTGGGTTGTGTGTCAAAAATCCAGATTTCTTTAAATATGGAATTGAAAATGTGCTTTCTTGTTGGGCTGCAGTCAGTCAAGATGAGTACATTTTTGGTAAGCAATATTTAAATTAATTTGAATTTTTTGTCCTTTGAAAAAGACACTTTTTAGGAACCATAGAATCATTTGCTTTATTTTTCCAAAAAATGGAATCTGAGAAAAAAAGCTTTTTATATAAATGGACGCTGACTCAAATTACGCGAATCGGATTCATGGAGGATTAATATTATCATGCATTTCAACTTTTTTTTTATTTCTCATCTTTTTATAAAAACATCAATGAAAATTAAATAGCCTGATTCCTCCCCACTTTTAAAATATACCTGCTAATATTAAATAATAATGGAAAATAATATAATGAAATTTCTGAGTAAAAAATATGAACTCTATTAAAATTACTCATTAAAAACAAGTATTATCATAAGTAAGGAATGAATACATATATTGCAATGTGTATAAGTAAGAAATATCAAATAATTTTTGAGAAATTTATCTTTGTCTTTTGTAAAAGATGTACAAAGATGTTATATTCTAAAAAGTAATATTGAATAAAAAATGGCAAAATTCCAATTAGAAATTTCCAGAATGTTAAGCACTTCCTTTTTAAATCATTGTCTCATTAAGGCAACCATTATTTCTGAGTTTTGTGAGGATTCAATCACTAATCTTGAATATTGAATAAAAGCAATGAAAATGGAAATAAATTAGAAGGAAGCACAAGGGAATTTCACAATCAAATAAATATTCCCTTTTTACTACATTTTCTTTTCTTTTTTCAAACTCTTTTTTATTTTAGTGATAATGTTTACCAAAATTGTGACTCAGGATTCTGATGATGGATGATACATACCTGTACAAAATGTTGTTATTGATCCAGAATTGTCTGTAAAAATATAAAAAATACAACCTCCAGTGAAATTTTGTTTATATTTTCCAAAATAAGATGTTAGTTGAGGTCAAGAATATGCTGTCTGCATCCCTATACAGAGTGGCAACTGCCAACAAAGGGGGAACCTGTTTACTGTGCCTATGTTATTAACTCATGTGCAAACTGGACATTTTCACTGTCATACAAAATGAACCTATATCTACATATTTGATTATCATAAATACCAGTTTATTGATGAAAATAACAGAATTCAGAATTAAATAACTTGGAAAGAGTTGATAAGCTGTTTAACCAAACTAAACCAAATCAAAATAAGAAGTCTAAACTGGAAGAAAGAAATCTGGTGATATTCTTACATCCAAAATAAAATAGTATTCCCACTTAGTCAATGAATAATTGAAAACTTTCAGCACTGCTGCCAAATATAACAACTGCAGTGAATTAACACAAATTTTAAAAGAAAATTTATATGGAATCAACTCCAACAAATATAAGGATAAAACTACAATTTACAATGATTTAGTTATGCAGATTCTTTGGAAAGAAACAAAACAAAATAAATATACAACTTGTATTTCTGGTTTTCATGTAAAAATTGCTATAATTACAATATTTATCAAAATGATGAACTAAGTTAACTAAATTATTTACATTATATAATGAAACAAAATACCTTTTTTAATATGGAATAAATGTAAATATCAACTTTTATGTTGGGTATAAATAAAATTATGATACATGTTAAGGTAGAAAGAGTGAATTTTTCATGACTGGCAGATTCTTGATTGCATTATAACTAAGAGAATTGCTTTTAAAGATATTACAATAGTGGAGTCACTTTGTCCTTTTTAAATTTGAATATTTTTTGCATTTGGCTGTAATTTAGAGATCAACATTAAGCTTCTAAAACTGAAAATTTGTAAAAAGGCAGAAAAATTGGATGCTATTTTTGTCTTGTTTATGACTTTGTGAAGAGTTTGAATTTCTTTTTTGCTGTATAGATGCTGTTGCCACAGCTGTCTCTTTTACAACCTATCTGCTAGTTTCTACATTGTATTATAACTCTGCATTATGAAAATAAGCATTAGCTTCCATCCTTACTATATCTATCTATTAAATGTGTGGGTAGTGTAGTTGGTATTGGTGTGAAATGTGATTGGGGAAAGGCATGACATTTTTTCTTCTCCTCCCAGCTATGGGTTAAATAGCAAGATTGACTAGGCTCTGTAGTCCTGGTTGGCAACTTTTTTAAAAGAAGGAAAAATTTTTCAATTTCACACCATGAAGAAGGCAACAGGAAATCACACCTATATTTCCCAAACTACATGGTAATTCACAGATAATCAAGAAAATGAATCTGTGGAGAGTCATGATCACCTATGTCCTGAAGGGAAATAGCATTTAAAAAAAATGTATCACACATGTATCATACAGAGCACCTAGTAAGGAACAAATTCACTGGCAGTGGTTTTCAAGACTATTATGTTTTTTTCTTGAAGCATTTAGCATACACATACATCAGTTTTAGAAAGAAAAGCAATAAAAATACAGTTCTTTCTACAATTACCATTTTTTTTATTCCACTTCAACCGAGCTGAGTTGGGTTCACAAGCCATCACCACCATTAACTGTGAACTCCATAAACTTTTTAATGAGTGCCTCATCAAGGCTACATATGGTCTTGAATTCAGTGTTATCCTTCTCCTAAGCTAGTTGCCAACCATGGATAGAAAATCTGCTTTGCAATAAGCCATTGCTGGAGAGGAGAAGAGATAAATTCATACCTTTCTCAAGAGTATTTGTGTGAAAGTGAATGCAATAGATTTGGTTAGAATTTGAACTAAGCTCACTAGTTGAGCTGAGTTCAAATTCTAGCCAAGTCTATTATGCCTGAGCCACTAACCATTACGTCACCTGCACATTTTGCATAAATCACTCTTCATGTTGTTATTCCTGAATGGTATTTAGAAATGTATAGAAAGAATAAAATAGATTTTGATATCAAATTGATGTTTTTAAGTCTTTAAGTTAGTTTTTAAGTTTAATTTGCATCTTTGAAGAATATTAATATTTGAATTTTGATAAATATTAGTACCTTGACATACAGGACACCAAGCAATAACATTCCAAAATTTCAATAACCTTGTGAGAATCTTTTTGCTAAAATCACAAGCAAAAATCACAGGACTTAACACTATTTCCTGTTGTCACATCAAAAATCCAGTTGAGAATAATTAGTAAAGATTTGATTATTTCTTTATAAATTAAAAGATCTTTTCATTGTTTGGAAATGTAACAAACATCAGCAATGTGTATAGAAAAGTTTCATCAAGAAAAGGTGTTAAGTAACAGACATGTTATAGAAAAGAGAAATTGAGTTGAGATTAGAATGCATGAAGGAAAAAAAAGAAAATCTAGGGTGAATTCAGAACAAAGAATGTCAAATACATGGCTCCAAATCATGTCAAATAAATAACATTTTCAAAGAAGCTATTGCATGCATGATTCTTTTGGAATATCATAAGATTAAACTAATGCAAAAAAAAAAAATCATGTTACAAGACACATTGAATAACTCAGCCATCTTGCTATAAAGGCTATGTTAGCAGCAAAAACATAAGAATATGGTCACGATCCTGCAGTCAGCATGCATACAGCAGAATGGTTAGAGTAATTAATTTATTGGCAAAGCCTGCAGTCTTTCACAAAGCTTTTTTGACCAGACGTGACTTTACCTATGGTCAAAAAATTAACTTCAGAATAAAATGTGCTTATTTTACATTATTAATGTTCAATGGACAAAGCATGCATTTATTTATTTTTTTACAAAATTCATGATAAAGGGTAGCTGCAATATTTACATCACAAAGAAGTTTTTACTGTAAGTAGTATGAATGTGCGGCTTTCAGATAGATGTCTTTGAATGGATATCAAGACAGTCAACTAGTTTTTAAAGTATTATATCTGCATTCAGCTGATTTATATTCCTATAAAATACCTAATGTGTGTATGTGTGCATATATATATATATATATATATATATATATATATATGTATATGCAAGTGGCCAGCCATTATATATATCTTAAAAATATATGTCTTAAAAATAATTATCGGACTTTGTCCATTTCATAATGTGTGATATATCCAATATATATATATATATATATATATGCAGAGAGAGAGAGAGAGAGAGAGAGAGAGAGAGAATTAATACAAATATAAAGTTTGTCATTTGGTTGATTGGTGTTACCTTCAGCATTGTTGTAGATGGACTCTCTAGCAATCACTTTGTCCACTCGTCAGAGGTATCAGCAGTTGACTGTTTATATTTCTTTTCTTGTTTTTCTTTCATATATCCACTTTTCATTGATCAAAGGTTGATTTTTTTATAGTGATATATATATATAGATATATATATATATTATTATTATTATTATTAGAGAATAGAACAGAAACATGTTGAAATTGCTACACAATAGCTTTTGTGCTTCAGTACTATGTTGTACTGCTTCAGGTGATGGTAAGTAACTGGTGATTAAATGATTTTTAAGAAAATTTCAAAAGAAAAGTGTCATCTCACATTTGGATATATATATATATATATATATATATATATATATATATATATATATTCAAATAATAGGAAATAACAGACAGATTTATAATCCAGTGTTCTTTAGTTTTTATTTTTAAAAACAGTGCCCCGATACAAAGTAGAGCATAATTATTTTTTTAAAAATATGTCTCCATTGCACCACAGAAATTACTATGTTTAGAAACCAAAACTTAAATGCTGAAAATTAACTTTAAAAGTTAAACTTAAAATTTGTAGTTCAGTTTCATTCGCAAGTGATGTTAAGAATAACTTACAAAAAATTGATTTACTCTATAAGTTAAGTTTGTGGCGTTAAGAGAATTCCCATTTATTTTATTAAGGGGTTGTTGGCTATTTTCTGAATGAAGGAAGCAATTATGTCATTGTGTGGCAAAATTTAAAGTTGGTTATGGTTGGGTAGGTGTTTAAGATTTCTGTCAGGCTACACTGACATTATTTCAAACAGTCAAGTTATTAATGTCTGGCTCATTTTATCCTATTTAAGGTTTACGTTACAATATATTTGACATTTTTATTTATTTATTTTTCTTTTTTAAAGCTACATTGAGATTTTCTTATTCAAATATATTTAAGTCATATTTTTTTATATTATTTAATCTAAAATACTATATTTATTTATTTTACTATTGACTATATATGGTAGTGTAAAATTAATATATTAGAATTTAATTATGCATTTATAGATGATTTAATTAATTTATGATCAAATAATAGATATAAATATGTGTTATTTTTTATATTTTATTATTTATTATATAATTATTTTTAATTATTTTTTCGGTTTTATTTTTATTTGATTTTTGAAACAGTAATTACTGTGTCGCCATGATGGAGACACATTTTAAAAAGTAAGATATATATATATATATATATATATATATATATATATATATATATATATATATATATATACAAAATATATATAAACAAACATATATATATATATATATATATATATATACATATATATATATATATATATATATATATATATATATATATATATATATACATATACATATATATATATATATATATATATATATATATATATACATACACACACACGCACACACACATACATAGACATATACATACATAAACCCATACATATTCTAACAATATTATATTAGTGACAACAAAGGTCTGTAAAGTCCATACAAGATTAAAATGTAACGAGACACAATTGTTGATTAATAAGTCTACAAGTAATTATAAAACCATTATCAAACAAAAGTAGATTTTAGTTAGCATTGATTATACATTCCAAGACACTAAGATATACAGATATATATATGAAGATATACACACATACACCACATATATATATATATATATATATATATATATATATATATATATATATATATATATATATATATATATATATATATACATATACATATATACAAACACACACACACACACACACACACATATATATATATATACATACACACACACACACACACATGCAGATACGTACCTAAGTTTACACATTCATACATATAGAGATGCATAAATATATAAACAAGCACATATATAACAGGTATCAATACAAACATACATATATATATATATATATATATATATATATATATATATATATATATATATATATACAAACAAACATATAACTATATACAGATATATTCATATATACATACAAACACATAAACATACACATTCCACTACATATATATATATATATATATATATATATATATATATATATATATACATACATATACATAAACAAACATATACATACATACAGAAGTACAACAAATACAAATACATACACACACACACACACATATATATATATATTTTCGATAAAGGTGCAATCAATTTACAAATTCATGAATTATTCACACAAAACAAATGCAAAGGTTAATGATTTAATTGGCGAAAATCCATCGCACCAAACAATTCAAATAATATACAAAAACCTCCGAATCCGTTATGAATGAAAAGATCCTTGTTTCCATAAATTTCTGCCCGCATTAGTTCTTATTTTTTTATTACAAGCTTTCGCCTGTTCCTACAGACATCTTCAGGTATGGAATAGAGCAACAAGTCTGATTGTAACAGACATCTCTTTATTATTGCTTGTAATGAGTGTAAGTCTGTCCCTAAAGAAGCAAAATCTCTATTTGCTGATAGAATGAGATGCCATATAACATCTCAATTTTGGTTCTAGAGATTACTGGTAGCTCTGCAAGAGTATGCTGAACAATAGCAAACCCTCAGTTCTTCAACTCTTCAATCAATTTAAAGTATTGGCATCTATTGCAGGTAAGGTAGAGTGCTTTGCTCATAATTTCTCTTCTAACTCCGCTCTTGACTCATCTGGAGTACCTCTACCAGATTTCCCTCCTAGAATGGAGGCTTTACTGGGTGATATGTGCATAACCCCATCACTGTTTTCTGATATAATTTCTGAATTAGATCCCCATAAGGCAAGCAGATGTGATGGAATCCCTGCCATCATCCTAAAGAAATATGGCTGGCTCCTCTTCTCTCCAAACTTTGCAACAATTGCATCATTGCTTCCTGCTTTTCTGCTTGTTGGATGTCCTCTTCTGTTGTGTTCCTGTTTTTAAAAACTCTCAGGAAACCTCTAACCCATCAAATCACTCTCTTAGTCTCTTATTCCAGGTCTACCGCTGACATGTTAAGGGGCATGAATTTGTCTGTGAAGCTTTAGATAAGAATGGCAAAGCATGAACTGTGGCTCTTGATATCTCAAAGGCATTCAACAGGTTCTGGCATGCTGGTCTTCTATCCAAGTAACAAACAAATTGTATAATGATTTCGTGCAAAAACAATTGTGTTTTTCCAATTTTTGGCACTGTCAGAACCACCGCAAGGTAATTTTATGTAGTCCTGTGAAGTTTTGTTGAAATCGGTTGAAAAATGTAGGAAATCCGATCCAAAATATAACCGAATAGACACACACAAACACACAATCTGGGTTTTATAATAAGTATGATTAACTGATTTAAAATATGATTTTTCGCTACACAGTAATAACCATGTTTCAAAAATGGAAGCTAAAAAACTTTAAACTTAATTATATAATTAAATTAAAGGCATTAGTTCTGTTTCATCTTCAAGTGAATATTGGAATAATACTTTTAAATTTACTGATTTTTAAACACATAAATTCATAATTTACTGTTTCCAAGGATACAGATGAATCCAGTCATTCAGATAGGGGTTGTAACATGTTCATTTTTATTAACTATTGTATCAATTATTTATGTGTTACGTTCGAAAAAGAGGTTAAGTTTAGGGAGGGTAGGGGTTTATTTTTCAATGAATTCTGATATCCGTTAAATGCATGTCATCTGGGTTTTTTTTATTAACGGCAAAAAGTTTTTGGCATTTTTTTTCCTGTATGCTCAAAGATTTTTTATGTGTGTTTGTGTTAAATTACGTTGTATTAAACTACAATTTAAAAATATTTTTACTCTTACTAATAGACTATATTTCTTTTTAAAAACAAGTAAATGTAATAGAATTACTTACATTATTTAAAATTATTATCAAATATAAGTATGTATATTACCAGCTCCCATTTTTTAATTTTATTTTTAAATTTATTTTTAAGTATATATAAATATAATATAATATAATATTCTTCACAAATTCTGCCATGTAACTCATCCAAGTTTACTTAGTCCAATTGACTCTGCCATCTTAAGTACATCTTCCATTATAAAAGGAGATTATGTTGAAAAATAAAAATTTGGATTAAATAAATATTTTTTAAATCATTAGGCTGCAGACATTGATTAACTTATATGATTAAATTATATATTACTTGAATATATAAGTTGAAACTTTATTATACTGGATACTTGTATTTGAAATGGATATCCATTTCTATTTTTACTTTAAACAGTGGGTATTGCATCTATTATGTATATGCTTGCCTGCATAGCACATTCTGTTTATTAAGATATCTTGAATATGCAGGCTGATAGACATATGTAATACACATTGTTTAAAGTAAAAATAAAAATGTGGCCTCTGTTTTAAATATGACTATATTTCTGATGATAACAGTTTCAAGTCATAAAAGTTATAGATTAAAAATAAATCCATTAAGTTTATATACATAAGAGATACTGTGCTGCCATCAGCAGCTGAGGCATAACTCTTTGGGTGCAGATCTAAGGTCTCTTGAGGCTGATGAATGCCACATTATATATATATATATATATATATATATATATATATTCTTAAGGATTGAGGAATCAGAGAAACGAGTTCGAATTCCAGTCAAATCCATTACATTCACTTATGTGCTGATACCCTTGTAAAAGGTATTAAACCTCTTCTCCCTCCAGTTATGGGTAAACAGAATGGGTTCTATAGCCTTGGATGGCAACTGGTCTAGGAGAAGGACAACTCTGAATTCAAAACCTGCGGAGGGTCGTTTGTAATGCACCAGCTCTCTGTATTCAGGTCTTCACCACTATAATCAAATCATATGGGCTGGGGTCTGGGCTGTTGGTTCGTAGAAACTGAACTGCTTGACCCTCATTCGTTGGATACGATGGAAGAGTCCACCATATATTCTTAATCTGAATATATATATATATATATATATATATATATATTCTTAATCTGGGTCCTGGAGAGCAAAGTATTGTAAAACTCTTAGCCAATTTTCAATAAGTATCATGCCCTTTCAATATTTTAATATAATAATCTATGTTGATAATCTATGTTGGTGTTGGTTGAAGTAATCCAAAAGTGCCTTGACCCAAAGTGTTGTGCGTTCAATACGTGACCTCAGCAGAGGTGAACAAAAAACTTGAAGAGTTGAGTTACTAAAGGGAAATAACTGAAACTGAGATATCCAGAAGAGACCTCACACATGGTACTAGAAAATCTGCTCCATGGACGAAATGAAAGGTTTAGTTCAAAATTCCATTCACCTGAAAAAGGCTGCAGCATACAACTACCCAAACATTATGACATAACAAAAAAGATGAAGACCACAGTCCAAACAATGTAAATAATATAAATAGTTACAATATCTCATCTCAGAAATATAGACACATAAGTAGTCAAATCTCTAAAAGAGTAAAAAATAAATTAAGAAAGTGTGTTAGTGTTTTTCTATAAGTAGAGTCAGAAGTGAGATATAGTGACTGAACTGCAAAATGTTTATTGCATATGTTAATATGTGCTACTATTGATGGAGAGGATATTGTGAAATGAATGAGGAAGTGAAGTAAGCATAATCCTGTTGAAGTTACTGGACAGTTTGGAGGCCAAAAAAATGGTCAGTGTAAAATAAGAGAAGTGGAATAAAATTTGCCAAAACCATAAATAAAGAAGGAAAGGACAGGTGTGTGATGAAAGATTCTTGCATAAAGGTCAATAGTAAAAGATATGTCTGCTGCTCTTAGATACAATTGTTGCACCTTTCTTTCTTTGCTTTCTTACATGGCAAATTCTGTGTCACTTGGGAAAGAGAAAAAGTACTGCAGATACATTAGTGGACATTAGTAAAAGCCTTACTAATGTTAGGAAACTAACCAAAAAGCATTGGCAAAATTTAATGTTGGTGGTCATGATATTTTCTTTCCTTGGTTGGTCAGGTTTATCCAAATAAACTTAAGAAAAATATAACAAAATAAGTAAAGATTACTAGCCACTCAGTCTAATAATGACAAGTGTTTTATGCCAACATGGTATGCAGATGTCTTTCTGTGACATATTGGTATCAATAAATAGTTGGCTTTGTTTGATGTAAAAGTATATAACCATTTAAGTATATAAACATATATAAGTATATAACAAGTAAAAGTATATAGCCATTTATTAAAGAGTATCACTTTCTTCAGAGCCATAAGAAAAATTTTCAGTAAAACAGAATTTTTGTTTTGGATTGTTATTTAAAGTTGTTTTGTTTTTCCCTTCATTTTACCCCAAAGAAGGCAATAAAGCCACTATGGTGAAACGGGTTACCAAGATTGAAAAAAATTTAGAAAATGTTATTGAAGAAAAAGGACAATAAAAGAACAGGATTTGCAAAGACACAAGATGATGGTTGATGTTATATTTAAATTTTTGAAGATTGTAGTTTTAATTTACACGGATGAGACATTCTCAGTCATAAATAATCTTTAGTCAAAGAACCACAAAAGAAAAGCATTAAGATCAACTATGACTCAGCCAAGCAGTGTAGGACAAAAGAAATGAGTTTCTGTCATTTGAGTTGATCTTTTCCAATGATTTTTCCACAGCTGTTGTACATAAACAAGTTTCCTAAGTTAAAAGCAAATGCAAATTCAAGTCTCATGTCAAACTCGTCTTTTAGTTCTCTTGTGAACATTTTACTAATGATTATAAAATGATTGTCTGAGTGGATGGATTAATAAGCAATCAAAATTAAGATGAAAGAAATATTAGTAAAAAATGAATACTGGTTGAATAAAGACAGATCATTATTCCATCTTTCTTGTTATCCAATGTCTCATTAAAAAGAATAAAAAATAGAATAATATTTGAAATTGATCAGTCACACAAAATGTGAATACCTGATAAATTACTATTAAACAAAAGAAAAAGGTTCATTATGTCCAAAATTATGAGAAATAATAGATTTCTGGCTGAATTTCTGGGATGAGAACTTATCATTATTTACATTATTTACAATGAGAATAGGTAAATTTAAAAAATATCATCAGAAAAGCCATCATTCTGAAGTCTCTGATAATCTCCCAGCTGTACCCTTCATATTTCAAGGCATATTGCAAGATTGTGACATTGCTGTATTCCTCTTTGAGCTACACTGAGTGAGCCAGGGGAAGAGATGGATACATGTGCCCATTATGAAGCAGCATGGCTTTGAGGCTCCTGGATGAGCTGTTAGTGAAGAAGTACCACTTGGTGGGGTTAAAGGTGATTTCAATTGCCTCAAACAGATTGGTAACATTGTGGCAGAAGCAAAACCCATCTTAAAGGATGAAAAAGCTGGAAAATCACTGGTGACACTTTCTATGAAACTTGCACACTTTCATCTAACAAATTGTACTGCTTTAATCTCAGCATTAAAAGCTCAGCATTGGACTTTGTGTGACCAAGATCTCTGATCAGGTCATTGAGATCTTTTTGGTTTGGGTAATATGGGTTTCTCTTCTCAGCTGTGCCTCTGTAACTTGGCAGCTTGATATTTGGAAGGGTCCACCATGCAGAAGAAGCAATTGCTTGAGTAGTTGACTAGTTCCTTCCAAATTTGTGGGATTTCAAATTTCATGGCTCTATTTTCCCCTCTGTGCCTTCCTGTAAAAGAGCAAAATAAAAATATTAGGATAAAAATACAAATATATTTCACCCTGTATTATTGAAAAATTCTAAAAAATTACATTTTTAATTTTTGAAATTCCTAGAAATCATGTATTGGATATATAAAATTCTGACTTTGAATCCTAATTAATTAATGTCAGAAATATATGGAATCTGGAATACTGAACATCCCTAAAATTCTGTATTTTTACGGCTCATGCCAGTGATTCTGTATAGAAAACATACGTGATACTGTAGATGATAATGCATGATTGTTGAAACATATTAATACATATTTTTCAATAACACTGGTTTAAGAAAAATTAAAGTAAATAATATTTAAATTAAAAAAATCCAAAACTTTTACTCTTAAAAATTTCACTATTCAAACAAGCAAAACTTTTCATCTTACTTTTTACAGTACATTTGCAGAGTTGGCAGGTGAAATGAGGTAACCAGGTTTGTCTTGATCCCTGACAGGTATGCTAAAATATGTCTTGTAAGCCTCACACACTTTAGCAGATGTTACCAGTGAGGATTTTTTTTCTCTCTTTTGATAAATTCGCCACAGACATAGCAAAGTGCATCTGCTGAATGCTTACAACCTCTTGATGCCATCGGTGACCAATGCATCTGTCAACAGAAACTTGGACAGCTAGACGTAAACTAAACTGTTGAGCTTACATTCCCTGCATTTATACTGTCATCTACATTACCAGAACATTCTAAAAATTCTTGGAACTTTTAGAAAGTTCTAGAAAATTCCCCTTCATCAACTCAGCACTAAATATGTCTAGAACGTAATGGAAAATAAATTACTTTCAAAACATCGATGTTCAGATCACAAAATCAAAGTTCGAAGAGAATAATAGTCATTTCTTTTGCTTTCTAGACAGAAGAAATTAGGAAATTATAACCAAAGACAAAAAAAAAATGTCAAAAATTTTATTATACAATGTAATCTTTGTTTGGTCTGTATAGAAAGATACAATCTATCCTTATTCTGCTGGAATATTATACATTTTCTTGCAATTAATTCTAAGTGTCTTTCATTAATTGTTGTCTTGTATGATAAAATTCACAAAGTCCAAATCTCCATGTACAGACATGTAGCCTCCTCACAAAAACTGTCAGGTAGGTAAAGTTGGTGGACCTTTCCCAGGTATTTTTTTTTTTTATTTGTGGAGCATAGAAATGGATTATCATATTTTTCTATGCAATCCATTCCACTCAATAACGCTTTAACCATGATTGATTAGCAGAAGCTAATTTGCATAACCTCAATGACCTCATTCAATGGTGAAACATTTTTCTTTCATCTATTTTTTCTCTTTTTTCTTCTTCTGCAAAAGCAACATGCAACATGAAAACATTTTGGCCTTCAGGGTATGTCACCATTTTCTTCTGTACATGTATTCAACTGGTTTAATTGTGAGCAGTACTTGTCCAAATCAATTGGTTCTTCAGAAAGAGCTGAATAGGTGAAGACTCCTTTCAAATCCCCTCCCATATACACAGTATCATCTTTTTTTCTGTGAAGACAAACCTTTCATATGGTTAGTGGTTAGAGGTCCAATTTGCTGTAAAGTACCTACTTTTAATTTGCCAACATAATTTATTAAAAAATAGGTATTTTCATTAAATTTAAATAGCAAATTGCACATGAAATATCATTCAGTAATTTTCATTTGTTTAAATTATCCAGAAATCACACATCAATGCGACTAACATGATAAAGTTGTTGCAGCTGATTTTCAGTGACTGAGTTAAATATTTTCAATGTGTTGGCCATCTTGCATTTCATATAACATTGATTCTTCTGAAGTAATGTCCTAATTTGATTGCTATCACTCACAACTGCTTTATCTGATCATGGGGCATTTTAGTAAGAAATCTTGAATATAAACTATTTTTGACATACCTTCTCCATAAAGTGCACAATTTTTATATCTGAGTTGCATTTTTACCTGTATTAAAATAAAAGTTGCATAATATACTGAAAAAATTCCTTCTGTTTTTCAATGTTAAAACCAGTAAGCAAAATTAAACCAATTTTGACAAATTTTTTTAAAAAATGCATGCTACCATAACAGTTCTCACAACAACTCACAAAAATATTCTCTCTGAAGTCGAATGCTCTCCTCATGCCAACAAAACCAAGACACATTTTATAATGTACTTATTGTATACAAAAGACTATGATCCTTTTAACCATTGATGATTTAAGAGTGATGCTTATTCTTGATGAAAAGAGACGCCTGTTTTCCTGATTCTTATCTTAGAAATTCAACTTTCCTAAATGTTCACAGAAAGTAACTTTCAATGTAACCTCAATGCCTGAAAATGGCCAAATAAAAAATAACAAATACAAATACAATAATAAGTCTATGTGAAAAAAATCTCTATTTTAATCTTTTAGGAGGGACATTTTGTCTTTCTTTTCTTTTCCATATTAGAAAGATAATGCTGTTTATATATTTGATAGGACTAACTTTATTGGATTCAAATTTAATTAGTAAAGCTCTTTAGCTTTGAACTTCTCAACAGAATTTCCTATATCTTCAATATTATAACTTCCAAGGTTTATAATTTTTTATTATGCAATTAAAAAAGACTTTCTTATTGAAACTAATTATACTCTCTGTTTAAATTGTTTTGTTCTTTTCCATAATGTTCAAAGCTCTTATTCACCAAGGAAATAACATTATTTTAGATTTTTTTACTCTAGGTATCAGTTATTCATTATAAGATAATTTTATTTGGTGAAACGACTTTAAACATTACAAAACAAAATAAAATTGGAAGATGAAGACAATGGAAACTAATCTGGTCCCATTATTTTTAGAGGACAGCTTAAAATACTTTCACTAAAATTGTTTCAATTAAAAGAAAATTCTGTAAAACAAGTTTTAATCAAACTTTTAAAATAAGTATTTCCAAACAAAAACTAAAATCTGCCAATTTTATGCAAAATAATCCACTATGTTGACAAGTAAGATTTTAAAGTTTAATATTTTTAATATTACAAATCAATACAGATGCTTTATATTTACCAATACATTCTAATATAGGTTCAAATAAATTCTAAAGAAAATTTCATTTAAATCTCAATATCTAAGTAAAATGCTACTAACATTCTAGTCATGAGATACAAGTTACTTGCTTCAAAATTCAACTATCTGGGACGTGTTATAAAAGATGACAGAAAATGTGATACAGAAAATCAAAAGGCACATTGGAACAGCAAAAGATGCCTTCTGAGAGCTAAACATAATATTAAGAAACAGGAAAATTTTGTTAGAAATAAATAAAAGAAAGAGGGCTTGGAGAATTTGACACTCCCAGGCCATACTGAAGGCAAGTTGTATCAAGGGAGACAGTGAGTAATCTACATGACAAGTTTATGCAAAAGAATGTCAGAAGCCATTACTTAGAGCTACAAAAAGTAGGAAGTTGTGGAGAACTATGGATACCTGTGTATTGAAGGGACATGACACATACAAGAAGATGATTAAAGAGAAGTGACTGCAACAGACTGGGCTGGAACTATACTCTAACAATTCCATTATATTATGGGCTGTGATAACTGTTACGCTACTTACACATCTGGTTATAGAATATAAAAACACTCAAGCATTGCAATAGAAAACAATAAAAATTAATTTAAAGAGAAAAACTAATTAAAAATGAGTAAAACTTTATTTTGAATTCATGAATTGACACATGTTTTTAGAAACATTCCCATTTCCACTCTTTAGTTGCTTAGTGGAAATGATCAACCAAAATATCTCTATCTATAAAAGGCAGGATGTGTGTGTGTGTGTGTGTGTGTGTGTAACGAATGCACGGCCGCAATTTTCGAGAGATTTGCACCAAAATTTACATGCACATACTCCAAGTTAGCGGGAAGGCCAAGACCAACTTTGCATTTCCCAACTCCCATCGATAGTGGAAATAATCGATTTTTTTCATGCTTCTACGGCAATTTTCATGTAGTTTGTGGTCATTTTGTACTGGCCAGAGTGAGAGCCTATAGCTGGCTGCCACAAATAGGCAGGAAGATTCTATTGGCCAGTGTGAGAGCCAACAGCTGACTGACAGGAATGTTAACTAGCATGCTAGCATGCAAAAAAATCGATAGCTGCATTTCACAAGTGGGAAAAATTTAAATCTGCATGGCACTTTACTCCAATTGGCTGATTCGCTTGCTTAAACTCAACGTTGATTCTGATTCTGCAGAACTGGGTTGGGTGTGAAAAAGTATTTGTTGTTAACATTCTTTTTTCATTCGGTTTTTCCAGTTACGAGTCCTTTTTTAAAGCTGATTGTTTTGTGTTCATTTTGTTTAGTTCTTTTTTCGTAACAGATTTAATGTTTAGTATAGAGCTTAGAAAAAATTCGCAGTGTAAGACATGTAGCAACATCAGCATGGCAAAGGGCACTCCTTTAAAGGCAAGGAAGGGCAAAAATATTTTAAGTCAAGTGATAGTGATTGCTGTATGAGTCGTACGATTTTTGAATCAAGCACGGGCAACGCCGAGCCATGCTGCTAGTTATTAAATAAACTGAAAGAATGTTTTATAAATAGAATGTCATAAAATGCTTTATTTTTTACATGAAATTTATCAACACATTAGATGAATAGTTCCAATGTCAACAACAACAAAAATCAGTAAAACATGTACCTAGAAGAGAAAATAATGATATAACCAAACTGTTAAAACAAAAAGGTTGGAAGGAAACATTCATCAATATTTGAAAGAACTAATATACTGAGTGGACTTGAGACATATAATTTCCAAAAAAATTATTTAAGAAAGCTTTTTATATATTTCAACCACCAAGAAAATAAACTATTTGGGTAATGAATGTTGAATATTTCTTGTAGGAATTTTGGTTAATTTAACCATTTACCATTATTTGAAGAAATAAAGCAATTACAAGCATGTGAATTAGAAACAAACTTCTTTGAAGAAATAAAAGAATTAGAAGCAATTCGAATTTGAAACAACCTTCTTTGTGTAAATAAAGCAATTAGAAGCATATGCATTAGAAACACATGTCTTTGAGGAAGTAAAGTAATTAGAAGCATGTGAATTAGAAACAACTTTCTTTGAGGAAGTAAAGCAAATATAAGCATGCAACTTTGAAACAACATTCTATGAGGAAGCAAAAGAATTAGAAGCATGTGAATGAGAAACAACCTTCCACGAGGTAGTAATGGAATTAGAAGCATGTAAATTAGAATCAACATTCTTTAGGGAAGTAAAGCAATTAGATGCATATGAATTAGAAACAACGTCATTTGAGGAAATAAAGCAATTAGATACATGTGAATTAGAAACAACTTTCTTTGAGAAAGTAAATTAAATAAAAGCATGCAACATCAAAGCAACCTTCTTTGAGGAAGTAAAGGAATTAGAAGCATGTGAATTAATTACAACTTTCATTGAGGAAATAAAGCAATTAGAAGCATGTGAATGAGAAACAACCTTCTTTGAGGAAGTAAAGGAATTAGAACCATCCCAACAAGCAAGCCACCAATATGTCACTGGGGAGAATACCACCACTGTTTGCTGCTGGTGGTCCGCTGTCGGGCCACTAGCTTGTTCATCTCAGCAAAGTTACCATTGTTGAAGCCCTAGAGGCCCACTTATGGCATGCCAGTGGCTGCCACCAGATGACTCCTGGCATTACCATCTGTGTCACGCCAACAGGCCACTAGAAGCTTGGATGTAGGGATGTAACTTAGAAACACCCTTCATTGTTGAAGTAAAGGAATCAGAAGCATGTGAATTACAAAACAAACTTCTGGGAGGAAATAAAGGAATTAGAAGCATGTGATTTAGAACAACGTTCTTTGTAGAAATAATGCAATTAGAAGCACGTGAATTAGAAAAAAACGTTCATTGAGGAAATAAAGGAATTAGAAACAATGTTCTTTGAAGAAATAATGCAATTTAAAGCGTGTGACTTTGAAACAACTTTTTTTTTTTGAGGAAGTAAAGGAATTAGAAACATGGGAATTAGAAACTATGTTCCTTGAGGAAATAAAGCAATGAGAAGCATGTGAATCAGGAACAACCTTCTTTGAGGAAGTAAATGAATTAGAAGCATTGGTGTCACATCAGCGGCCCACTAGCAGCATTCATGTAGGGATGTGACTTAGAAACAAACTTCTTTGAGGAAGTAAATCAAATAGAAGCATGTGACTTCTTTGAGGAAGTAAAGTAACTAGAAGCATGACAATTCGAAACACCTATCTTTGAGGTAATAAACGAAATAGAAACATCTGGATTAGAGGAAGTAAAGAATTAAAAGTATGTGAGGAAGTAAAGAATTAAAAGTATGTGAAACAATGTTCTTGAGGAAGTAAAGCAAATAACAGCATGTGACTTATAAACAACCTTCTTTGGGGAAGGAACCGTCTTAGGAGTATGTGAATTAGTAACAACCTTCTTTGCGGAAGTAAAGCAATTAGAACTTTCAAGCAAAAGGTTCTTTAAACATTGATCTAAATCTGCAAATGAAGTAAACACTTTGATAAATCAATGAGGAAAGTGATACACAATGTAAATGTAAATGCTGATAATGACAGATGCTAGGAAATCAAAACTAAAGATTCAAAATGTCTATCTGTGGCTGGCATAATAATCTAAAGAGTAATACATATGTTATAGACAAGCGTATGGTTGCAAGAAAGAAATACGACAACAGCAGACATAGATTTACGTGATTTATTTCAATAGGAACGTGTGGTTTTGGGACAGCTACCTTGTGGTATAGTTCATAGGCCGGCTGAAGATCTGGGTTGATCTCTCATAGTAGTTCTCGCTGGTTGGCGTGTCGCTACTGCTGCTGACCGCTCAGCCTGACTGAGACAGGTCTCTTCCCTGGCCACCTGTTGACTGCCTGTTGTACTTCCGTGTGACCCCTTTTATGGTGTTTTTTTTTATGGCTTAACAGGCTCGAAAAACGACGCGAGTATAATTAGGAGGGAAGCATTTTTATTGGACGAAAAATAGAAACACTTTAAAATATTATTTTACTTTTCGACCGGAATTCGTACGTCGGGAACATGCGTAAACGAAGATAATGGTCATTTTGTGACGGGGCTTTGTCCCGTTCACATCCGGCTCTCGCTCTTGAGTATGTTAGTTTATTTGCCTGTAAATCAGCTGAGATATGTCTTATTTTATTTTATAACAAGGCTCCCCCAGATATCGGTCTGATTTACAGTGAGCGTTATTCGTGTATATTTGGGTGATTAATTCACGATAAAGTCTCTGAAGCGTGTGGGAAGTTGTCCTCGTGTTCTTCTTATTGGCATTTGTTTTGGTATGGAATTATTTGCTGAATTATGTGTCCCAGAGGGATGTGGAGGAGAATGATCCTGGTGACTGTTACATGGTGGAGGCAAAGGGATTGTATTAGATAGATGTGTTGGGCGTGGAGCCAGTCGTCGGATATGTACACAGTGAATCCAGATTATATCACCATTATCGTTTTGCACCTGACACATCATATTGTTCGTTTTTATAATGGTGTAATTTCCTATTCAGGGCAGATGAGAGGATTGGGCAACAGTTGAGTGTGGCCGATGAAGTAAAACCTTGTCGCCTACTTGTATTGGGTCCTTGTATGTGAGGCGATTTAAGTTAGTCTCAAGTTTGTGGTCAGCTTCATCGTTGGCCAGGGTGACGTGGTGATGAACCTGCTTTAGCAGGGCATTAATTTGCATTCCATATGCTCCAGGGTCGTCACTTGTGATTTCTTTTCTGTGTAGTGTAGGTAGGCCGATGTTGGGGTGACGGCCAGTAATGGCATAGTGCGGGGAGACACCGGTGGCGCTGTTGGTCGTGACATTCATGGACGAAACGATAGATTCTAGAACGTCTGTCCATTCACAGTTCCTGTCTTTGCATAACATATAAAGTGCGTTCTTCATCGTGCGATGTTGTCTCTCGATATTTCCTGAGCTTTGCGGGCGCCAAGGACAGTGAAGTTCTTGCATGATTGACATCTGGTTACAGAATTGTCGATAGACTTCTCCAGTGATGTGTGTGCCTCGATCAGAGGATACTATGCGTGGAATCTCTCTGTGTCGAAGGAAGAACTGGTACAATCCGCGGGCGGCGTCGATAGCACGGTCTCTCGCGCATGGTATGGCTGTAAAGTGTCGGCTGAAGCTATCCAAGATGGTTAGGATGTAGCGTTTTCCCTTTGGGTTGGGCATTGTCACAAAGTCTATAAAGACGAGATCGAATGGTCTCTTTTCTCGTTTACAGTGGCCAATGGGCCAGTGGGTACGTCTACCGTAGTTGCCCTTGCACTTAGCACACGTGTCGCAAGAATCGACATAGGCCTTGATGTCGCGGTTTTTGAATTCCCACCAGTAGCTGGAAAGGAGTTCTCGCATACGGGTAACACCTGAGTGATTGTTGCCCTCGTGTGCCTGGTAGAGGTATCTGGATCGTAGTTTGTATGGTACAACCAATCTCAGAGAGTGTTTACTGTCTCTTATCATCAAAACGGAGGTGCCTGGTTCTAGAAAAAATTGGTGCAAATGTTTTTCGAAAAGCGTAGCTCGGTGGTCTTCAGGATCGATATGAGGTTCGCTTGGAGTGGGTGACTGGAGGGTGCTGATGATCTTTGCCAGGGCGTCGTCCTTCTGTTGTTCATCTGCGATGCCGAGGTGGTTGCAGATTCTCTCAAGGGATGGTGGTGGTAGAGTGATAGGCGAAGAATGCGTTGGTGACGCGCTTGTGGATGCGGGTGTTTCGTGGTGTGTGAGTTTTGGGAATGAGCTGTAAACCGTTAAACTCGCCGAGGCACCAAGATGGGATGTATACGCGGAGGTCTGAACCGCTTACCTCGAATGTCCTGCCTGCCGGTGTAGGGTCGTTCGGGGTTTTCGTTTTCTTATGTCCGCAACCACTGCTGAGCCTGTCAGCCCATACATTTGATTCGCCTTCGACATATTCTAAGACGAATTTATAACATGAAATTTCTTCTTGCCATCGTCGTATTTTGGCATTATTGAACTCTCGTTGGTCCAGATATGTCAGCGATCTGTGGTCGGTGAAGATGACGAAGGGGCGGTTGCGAAGGAAATAATCAAATTTCAATATTGCCCACTTTATTGTATATGCCACTAGTTCCGTCGTGGACCAGTTCTGTTCCGTGGAGTTGAATGTATGGGAAGCGACCGCTATGATATCTTTCTTCCCGTTGTCGGCTACTTGCATTAAGATTGCTCCACATGCGACGTCACTGGCGTCGGTGGTGAGTGTGAAAAGTTTGGAGAAATCCGGAAACGAGATGACGGGTGGCGAAGAGAGACGGTTCTTGATTTTTTTGAAGGCTCTGTCAGCATTTTGCGTCCAGATAAACGGTTTATTGATCTTGTTGGGTTCGTGTATGGGACCCATAAGTTTTAAAAACATATCTGACCTGATTTGTTCGTGAAGACATGTCTCTAGGAATTGTCTGATCCACACTAAACGGCCAATAAGGCTTTGTAATTCCTTTTTTGATGTTGGAGGTTTCATTTCCCTGATGGCACGAACGTATTCTGGATCAGCCTTGAATCCTTCGCTGTTTACTATGCGTCCGAGGAATTTTGCCTCTGATGCGAGGTAGGAACATTTATCGGGATTCAGCTTGAGTCCGAATTTTCGGAGGGCAGTAAAAAATTGTTCGAGGGAGAGTATGTACTCCCTAAATGCCCTAGCGTGGACCAGGTTGTCGTCGATATAGGAAGAAATGTCACGGGATGTGACCGTGGCTAGGGCTTCTGCTATGCAACGGGAGAAGATTTGTACGGCAGATGTAAGGCCGAAGGCCAGGCGCGTGTATTGATAGCATTGGCCCTTCCATGTAAATGGTGTTTTGTATCGGTCTCGCTTGTCGATCTCAATTTGCCAGTAGCCACTGCGTAGATCGAGGGTAGTGAAATATCTATTGCCTCTGTCGATTTTGTTGAACCAGTGGTCGATTCTTGGCATTGGGTAAGGGTCAAGATCGACTAAGACCTTGTTGAGAGTTCTTTTAAAGTTAGCGACGACGCGAATCGATCCGTTTTTCTTGCGTACGGCAAATACAGGGATATTGAAGCCTTTGGGGTCGCTGCAGTTTTCAATAATACCTTCATCGGCCATGCGCTTAATTTCGCTATCTACGTCTGTTTCCAAAGCCTGGGCGATCGGGTGTTGTTTCTGGCTGCGAGACTGGCCGTTGGTTGGTATGCAGATGGGTCGGATGAATGTGCCTTTGCTGCTGCTTTCTGTGCCGATAATGTCAGCGTAGCGAATTTTGCAGTGGCCTCTAGTTCGTCTCGGTTCGGGTGGTTTGGTAGCGATAGCCCCGTGTTATGCTTTAGCCAGGTCAGCTTTTGATCCAGTGTCTGGATGGTGGGCTGTAGTTCCATAGTAGGCTGGTTTTGGATGACGTCAGTTTGGGCGCCATATGCTGGATCGTTGGTTGACGATGACGGTGATATGATTGCGGCTGTATGTGTTGTGTATCCTGAGGAAAGTGTGCGTCTGAATTCTATAGTCGCATTTTGGTTGTCGATTAGATAGGAATCGAGCGTGTTGTGACATAGAATATTTTGGCCGATCAGAATTGGTGTGGCTTGGGTAGTTACTAGCACGTTAACCTTTTTTGAATATGGTTGAGTCTCGACTGCCGATGGTGATGTCGCAAGTCAGTTCACCAAGGGCGGTGGTGCGGCCGTTGATTCCTTTTACTACGACGTCGGAGCGGGTCATGTGTTTCTTGGCTTCTCTGGGTAACTGAGATATTGGTAAGATGCAGATGGAGCATCCAGAGTCTAGCATTGCGACGCCAGAGAAGGTGATATCCCTGAAGTTGAAGGTGGACTGGACGAGCAGTGAATGGTGAGCAAGTCCTTGAAAGTTGAAGGTGTGATGGCTGACGTAGGGGCACGGCGAACGAGGCATCACATCTCGTCCTGCCCGAAGCGAAAATCCTGTTCCACATCATTTATGGCTTGTATATTCGTTGCGGTGATATGGGCCTGTATCCGAGTGCGAGGTGGATGGCGATATAGGCAGTTGCGTCCATGGAGGGAGGTGCGAACTCTGAGGCAGTTCTTGCACACGCTGATTCGTGGTGTACGCTGATGGTTTCTGCGTGTTGGATGGTGGCCATGTTCGGGAGGGTTGGTGAGGCCCGTCTGCTGTGGGTTTGTTTGCCTGCTGGGTCGGAGTGGGGCGTTTCTTTGGTTTGACCGCTGTGGTTTCTGTGTGAAATACACAGTTTCGTGCGAAGTTGTGTCGTTGGATTTTACACCGCGATCATGTGATCTTTGAGCTTCGGAGGCTATGCCAATGGCTGATCATCATATCCATTGTCTTGACAAGATGTGGGTAAAGATTTGAGTTCCAAATTTTCACCTTTTCACTCATTAGCATAGCGCCGATGATGGAAATAAGTCCATCGACTGTTAAGTCTGTATTTTTGTCTTTTTTGTATTTGTTTTTTTTTTTTATGTGGACGGCTGCCTCTCTAAGGGTGTTTTCGAGTCGACCCGCGAAGTCTGTTAATTTTTCGCCGTCTCGCCGTTCCAGGTCCCAGGCTTGACTGAGGTGTTGGAAGTCATTTGGCTTCCGTGGGCTGCTAATAAGTATTCCTTCATTTGTTCGAAGGTGGATATGTCTTTTTTTGAGTCAACCATCTGCTGAAAGATACTATGGTCCAGTAAATCTTTAGCAGACTTGACGAATTCGCATTCCAGGCTGGGATAGGTGCTGAGTTCTGGCGTGACGTTGATTGTGTATGCTTTGTTTAGAGCCGTGATGAATCGGTTCACGTCGTGTCCAGGGTGAAAAATTCTCTCTAGCTTCAATATGTCGCGTATAGTTTGTTGGCGCATCATTAAGCTGTAATCGCCGTTTGCTTGAGCGGTGGGAGGTGTTAAAGTAGTTGATTTTAGGGCAGTCAGCATGTCGTTTATGTCGGCTTGAATTTCTTGTATCGTGGCTTCGGAAGGCTGTGTTGGTCCCGTTTTCAAGTTGAATAGTAGTGTTTTCTGTTCCTTGATGAGAGTAAATGGTTCGACTCGGGTGAAGCTCGTGTAGTCGGCCATATTTCTCTTGCTGTACGCTTCTGACACCAGTGTTATAGAGAAGCGTATGGTTGCAAGAAAGAAATACAACAGCAGAAATAGATTTACGTGATTTATTTCAATAGGAACGCGTGACTTTGGGACAGCTACCTTGTGGTATAGTTCATAGGCCGGCTGAAGATCTGGGTTGATCTCTCATAGTAGCTCTCGCTGGTTGGCGTGTCGCTACTGCTGCTGGCTCTTGCTGACCTCTCAGCCTGACCGTGGCAGGTCTCTTCCCTGTTGTACTTCCGTGTGACCCCTTTTATGGTGTTTTTTTTATGGCTTAACAGGCTCGAAAAACGACGCGAGTATAATTAGGAGGGAAGCATTTTTATTGGTCGAAAAATAGAAACACTTTAAAATATTATTTTACTTTTCGACCGGAATTCGTACGTCGGGAACATGCGTAAACGAAGATAATGGTCATTTTGTGACAGGGCCTTGTCCCATTCACATTCGGCTCTCGCTCTTGAGTATGTTAGTTTATTTGCCTGTAAATCAGCCGAGATATGTCTTATTTTATTTTATAACAATAATATAATGCATTTATATTTTGAGTTATTGCTAAGCCAACAAATATTCCACATACATTCTTTGGTTATTTTCCTTTTCCATTATTATGAAATCATTAATATTAATTAATTATGTTCATTTCAAAAATGCATGAAGGTAACTTCTCTAACTCAAAATATAATCCAGACTTGATAATTGAATGAAGAGGATTGAGTGTCATTTGTTGTTGAGAGAAAAAAAAGAATATTTCTTACTCTTTTAAAATAGAGGTTTCTAGAATATTTTTGTACATTTGTGATTTATTAAAGTCATGTAATCAATTTTCACTTTAATTAACATTGTTCAACTCTATTGGGTACTAATTTGTGCAAAGACCACAAGAAAGATATGAATCCATTTCTTTCCCACCTCCAGAGAAGACTCGGCTCTATAGCTTTGGTTAGCAACCAGTCTAGGAGAAGAACAAATTTAAATTCAAAATCAGTCAAACTTTGAACTGACAACTTCACCCCATACAAACCTACTTGCTACCAAAACCATAGCAGCGACACCTAACATGGTGTGACAGTGGCTTTATACACAGTAGAAAAGTCTACAGGTTTAACAACTAAATCCCTATAGGATAAATTCCTTCTGGTCATTATTAATGGAAATAATATTTAATGTATATAAAAATAAAATTGGAGAAGATTGGCTGTGGTTTCTAAAAAATCAGTTGATATATGTTGTTGCAGAAATTCTCAATGCCATTGTTTTTTACTATATTAGGGAATTATTAGAAGTATCTTTGAAGATAATTCGTAATAAAATGATAACATCATAGCCTGCCTGAGCTGGAGAGAGATGTGAAAGTGTCAAATCATTGCCTTGTCCAATGTAGTTCAATGAAAGGGCAAGAGATCCTCCTTAACTGACCTTTCACTAAAGATCTGAAGAAGGTCTGCCATTCCTGCTTGGTGTGCTTTCCCAAATTTTCAATGTGATATTATGTGAGCTGTCCACAATCCCTTCTCGGTCTCATCTGGAATAGGGATTACCTGAATTGTAGTTCTTGACCACTGGGAAAATTGATCTATATCCACCATAGAATTTGCAAAAGATAAGGAAACTTAATTTAACAGCAATTGAAATGTTCATCATTACAAAAATTGTCATAAACCTGACCTCACTCTAATTTATGCTCTCTCTTTTTCCTTTACAAATTATTGCTGGCATGTCATTTGTTAGTAAATACAATTATTTCTTTTATACTATCTTGGTTAGATTGTTTTTCAGATTATTGTATTTTAGAAATATGGTCAATGAAAGATTAAGACGCTTGATATGTCGTTGTTATTGTTGTTGTTGGTGGTGGTTGTGATGAGATCAGCTGGAATTTTTCAAGAGGGCTAATTTCTGATGTCAGTGGAAACAATATTAACTGTTAACCCTTTTACCTGCTGCTATGGTAATGGTAATATTAGCTGTTTCCCTTCAAGGAAACTTTTGGTATTCATTGACTGAGCAGTCAGTACTTCTGTTGGTTGAAATTTATAAAATCTTTCATTTAAAACAACTTTTCAAGAAAACAGATTTATCAAGTCCAGTAGCTGTTATCACTCTTGATAGGGTTTTCCTTCTTAACCTTTTATTTGAAGTAGTTATCAGCTATCCATTTTAGTTGTTGCTGCTGTTGATAGTCCTCAAGTAATGTGGTTTCTGTTATTTGGAACAGTTCTTTCTTAATTTGTAAAACCAGTTCATAATGCTCAGAGAAGTATGATCTTTGTCAAGGCCCTTGTTTTTCACTTACTCAAAGTATTTTTTCACCATTGATCTTAGGATGTGGTTGTATACAACAGAGGGTTTAAATATTCCTAAACAGATTTTGTGCAATTGCATGATATCCATGTGAAAGTCTTGATCTGATGAGTTTATTTAAGAACATGAGTTTTCAGGTTGAGGTTTTGGTTTCGTAGCAATTTGCAGTGTTGGGTGAAACTACCTTTGCCACAGCCTATTTTATATTCTATTTCCTTTTCTCCAATACTTAATTTGTTATAATGGATCCATATATTGAGGTATTTGAAGATTTTAGTATTTACTAATTCCACATCATGAATTTTTATGATGGATTCAGAGTAGGTGTCATCACTGCTTTCATTCCAATTCAAGATCACAATTTCTGTTTCGGTAAGGTTTATCTTGAGTTCCATTTCTTGGAATACTCAAGAGAGGATGTTGATTTTCTGTTCAACATCATTCTTATCCCAATTATGAATGCCAATGTCATCAGTATGTCATAACAATAACAAAATCAAGGTATTCAGTTATTATATTTCACACTGATCCCTAAAATCTTATGATTCACATATTCATGTGTTTAACTGTGACTCCTTCTTAGCAATATATTTTGGGTTTCCTTGAAATCTAAATTTTAATGGTTCACACATTCTTATAACCTAAAAGAAAATATATCAAATTTGTCTTTAGCCTCATTTTCATTATTATGAGGAATTCATACATTGCACCAGATGATCATCAATCTGGAATGGGAAGTGCTTTTTCGAGATTGATGACCATCTTCAGATTATAACTTGCTTTGCTCAATGTCATATTCCTAGTCTGGTTAGTGGTTGTAACAATTTCAAGATATTGGAAAAATGTTTTGAAGAATTCATCAAAGTCCAAATAATTCATTGACGATGAATCAAAATCACACAATAAGAATCCAGGGAAAATACACTGACATACCAAAAATTCATGGGATACATGTATAGATCAGATCAGATCCCGTCTGGTCTGGTGAAATGAAGACACTCAATGTGTCATCAATTGCAATAAATTCTATGACACAGGCCTGTTCAAATTCTAATAATTCACATTGCCCTGCTATGTGTAGCCTAACCAGTGTTCACACGAACTAACCAGATGCCAGAATACAACAAGTATAGTTATAAGTTTTTCAATGATATCATGGTATGGTGACACCACCTACCATTACCTTTACATACTGCAATCCCATGACCTTTGGTTTTTAGTGCATTTTTATGATTGAATAATGATGCTATGAATTTGTATGAATAAATGGTTTTATCCAAAAATGTTTGAACTTTTGCACCAACATAATAAAAAAGATGAAGGAAATGTTTTTTTATGACTTTCCATTTTCATTTGCATATACATAAAAATTACATTAGTGATTCATTACATAACACATCATTCTCTGTAATTGAGTACAGAAATATGTCAACACCTACTCACAACATATATCATCAAGGATTATTATTATTATTATTATTACACATTGCTATCAAACCTTAAGCAAGAAAGATCAATCTTTGGTTATATCATATAGGAAGAAAAAGAGTAACTATCAACACCGAGGTTCGAGCGTAACATTCTAGACTTATGAATATATGTTTTCCGCCAAGTGTATAAATAGCGGTGTCAGGCTACTGACTGCAGTGATTATTGAGTGGAACAATCCAGTCAAATTAGTGCGAATTATTGTGCGTCGATGATTTGGGTTTTAATTTAACATTTACCGGACGTTAAAACCTGCTGCGCTACCAACAAGGTATTCACTGAAATGGTTAATTATCTTTGGTTGACTTTTACTCCTTGGTTCTTGTTAAGTATATATTTGCGATTGTAATTAAATGCGGTTTTAACATTGAAGTCTTGAGTTATACTTAATTATTAACGGCCACCGTACGTCACAAAAGTGGCGACGAGGAATTCGAGTTAAACACGTTATTCACTGAATATTTACCACTTCAGAAAAGTGATGAAACGTGGAACAATGAATTTCGCAGAACTACAAATAAATGATCTGGTGAGGATATTCAAAAATCAATTCGACAGACTACAGAAAAATGAAAGAATTAAAGACTACGGTTTAACATTATTGAAGAAAAGTGTGAACTATTTATGAATAGAGTGAAATACCTAAGGATAAATTATTGACATGAACGGAAGACGAACAGATCCTTCAAGGTCGAACGCAATAAGGGACATGCTCATCCCAACAAATGTATCAAATTTACAAGCATTTTTAAGGTTAGCTAATTAATATCATGTGTATATAGCAAACATGTATAAATTAACTGCACCCTTGAATAACTTGCTAAAGACGTTAAATGGGATTGGTCAGATAAATGTCAAAGTGCTTTGGGAGATATCAAAAAAGTTCTTGTTACTAGCTCATTTTAACCCTAAATTAGAGACTGTGATTGCAGCAGATGCAAGTGAGTCTGGTACTAGAGTTGTGATACTACACAAATATGAGGACGGAAAAATTAAATCAATATCTCATGCCTCAAGATTGTTAATAGCAGCTGAAAAAAAAAACTACAGCCAGATTGAAAAGGAAGCATTGGCTATCATATTTGCTGCAAAAAAGTTTCACAAGTTTATTCATAGTAGACAATTCACACTACAGACAGATCATCGTCCATTGTTGTCCATTTATGGATAAAAAAATAGTTTTCCCACGCATACAGCAAATAGACTGCAACACTGGGGCATTATCTTATTAAACTACAATTATAAAATGGAGTTTCTACCATTCCAAAAATTGAGTCATACGGACGGACTGTCTCGATTAATACCAAAATTGTGCGAACCACTAGAGGACACAGTAATTGTGACGATAAGGGCTGAAAATGAAATTAAGAATGTATTATATTGTGGAATCTTCTACATAAGCCTTTAACCCCTTTCAGAAAGATGTATTCTTCTCTAAAAAGCCTTTAACCAATCATCATCTCGTTTCTGCAAATTCAATCTTTTATTGGTTAATAAACACCAAATTGTAGCAAAGTTCAAAACGAATCCTATTTCCCGCCGAGCTCTCTGGGGCCGATTTTGCTACACAAAAGTCTATAAAAATGACCGCATGACTCAATTCAGTCAGTTAGTCATCGAGTTTCATGAGATGCTACCAAACTCCACTGACTCACAGACCACATTGAAATCTCAACAAACTCAACAATGCATTCATCAATCATTGTCCGCGTGTTAGTCAACATCTACAATTGACTTAAAAAGTGAACGTTTTCACTACTAAAAAAGTAACTGTACACTTCATCAATTTAGCCTATCAGTTAAAGGCAAGCAACTTTTGATTATATTATTCTTCTAAATTACACACGTACACACACTGATAAATGAACGAGCACATTTGATATCTTTCTTTGCAGAAACCAAATTATTTTAACTTTTCTAACAATCAAAAAGCATCAACATTTCTTAACAAAATTTCTGCATAAACATTCTTTATAACATTATCTTAGTTATTACAACAACAAACATTTTGATTGTCATTATGTGTATTTATTGTTGATATAAAAATTTCTTTATTGTTAGATCTCTAACAACTGTGTCTAATAATTTCTTGCCATGCAAATTGTCCTTACATTGTTTGTGTAAATCTATATGTTGTGGGATACTTGAAGTTATAAGCATGCATAATCTTCGTCTTACATAAGTTTACCTTCTGATACATTTCATTCCGTGTACATCCCGCAACAATATAATACAGCGAAAGAACTGTCCGTAACATTAGAGGAAATAAGAGTTAAAGTGAAAAAATGACTTTATAATGAAAATGAAGAAACAACTGAGATTTAAAGAAAAAAATAAAAATATTACTGCAACAAATTCATTTTCAATACGTGATAATGTACTTATGTATGCAAAAAGAATTGTGATACCAGCATTGTTGCAAAAATGTATGCTAAAAGAGTTTCACGTAAGACATCCAGGAATTTCAAAGATAAAATCTTTAATGAGGTTGGCCGAAAATGGACCAAGACGTTGAAAATTTAGTAAAATCATGCAGAAGCTGCGCTCTGGCAGCGAAGTCACCACCTATTAAATTTCAGTCTTGGCCAAAAACCGATATTCCTTAGTCCAGAATACACATGGAATTTGCAGGACCGTCAAACGAAGCATACTATCTAATTGTGATAGATAGTTACACTAAATGGTCAGAAATATTACAATGTAGAAAACCGACTACCACGGTCACTATAACTTTCTTACACAAGATTTTTGCAAGATTCGGGGTACACGACACTATCGTTACAGACAACGGCACACAATTTACGTCTAGTGAATTTGACGGTTTCTGTAAATCATTGGCAATAGAACACATCAACACGCACTCTTATCACCCAAGAAGTAACGGACAAGCTGAACGGTTTGTTAATACTTTTAAAAGGGCACTAAAGTCGGAGGGAGAGGAGGCAGATGTTACAGAAATTTCTGAGCGTTTTCAGAATAACGCCAAACCTGAACACCGTGTCTGGAATGTCGCCGACAGAACTAATGTTCGTCAGGAAGTTCGTATTTAACAAATTACTACCAGAACGGAAGGCGAGAACATCAAGGAATCAAAATAATATTTTAAACTTGGTGATAAAGTTTGTGTTTTTTTTTAAATGCACCAACGTGGAAAAGAATTCTGAGATTGGAAAAATGACGTACATAGTACAGAGACAAAAGTGGGAACATAAGCAACACCTAATGGAGATTCATTGAATTAGTAAGTCCACGTAAAGAGGTACCTATGGAAATATTTTATGACATGTTTGATGTACCCGTGTCACCAGAAATTAACAAACCAAGGTGGCACAGTAAAAGAAAAAGCACAGCAACGGAGCATTTGTAATATTGAACCCAAACTGAAGCGATATAGGATGATAATGAGTAACTACCGACACCGACGTTCGAGCGTGACACTCTGGACATATGAATATATGTTTTCTGTCAGGTGTATAAATAGTGGTGTCAGACTACTGACTGAAATGATTATTGAGTGACTATTGAGTGGAACTATCCAGTCGAATTAGTGTGAATTATTGTATGTTGATGATTTTGATTTTGATTTAGGATTTACTAGAGGTTAAGTCAAGTGGTGCTACTAAAAGGCTTTTATTGAAATGGTTAATTATCTTTAGTTGACTTTTACTTCTTTATTGTTGTTAAGTATTTATTTGCAGTTGTAATTAAATACTGTTTTATTCTAACATTGAAGTTTCGAGTTGTACTTAGTTATTAATGGCCACTGTACATCAGAAAAGGTTACTTTTTGTAGATTTATAAATAAAACAGAAAAATAAATTCTTGCTAGTTGTGAAGGGTTTTGATTTGATAGTTGACATTTTTAAACCTTGTTTTATTAGAATGACAACTGAAAAAGTAAACCTGCTGTTATTAATCAGCCAATTCCCTTTTTGCAGCATACATAAGTAAAAGAAAAACCCCAAAGCATTAATATTTAGAGATATATTCTAAAAATATTATATTCTTATGGGTATTAACATATCTGCTGATAAAATTTATGGTGCAGACCTGTTTTAAAAGATAGATAAGGTTTCTTGATTACATTTCATCATGAACAGTTTGATCAGAAATGGATCTTTACTTTTGATGGAAATAAGGTGTAATTTGGGAATTGGTAATAAAACTTCTATAATTAAAAGGAATGACTAATGATGACAGATAATAAATTTATTCTCAACAGAGTTTGCCACTTACTGAGCCTGGCTGTGGTGATGAAAGTAGGATGTATTTTAAATACCGATATGGAGACACAATGTAAATTTCTTTTTATTTTGACAAATTTTTCTTTAGCAAAACATTATCACTGACAATCTATGATTTTAAAACAACTAGAAATGAACTTTTGTTGTTGCTATTTTAGAATTTGTTGACAAGACTGAGGAATTTTTTTCTTTCACTCCAGCCAGTAAAAAAAAGACAAAGAAATGCAACTAAAACTAACCATCACATCAATTGCAATATTCAACTTCCACTTAAAGAAAAGGGAAAGAAAAAGACTTGGAAAATATAGGCTAAGTACAAAAATGCTGATGGGGCTATTCTTTGCATAAAGATAATAAAATAATGGCAGATTTATTAAAAAAAAGGGAAGAAAACACAGAATTTAAAGGAGTGCATGGAATCAAGAAAAAGATTTAAAAGATATTCTGGTAAAAAATGATTGAAAGCAAAAATGAAACCAGGGATAAAAAAAAAAAGAAAGAATGGATTAAATAGAAAAAGAAATAAAGAACAACTCTGAGAACCCTTGGCAAACATGAACTTTAAATTCTTCCAAGTGACTGAATTGTCAGCAGAAACAAGAGATTTCCATTGTAAAATAAAGATTTTTCTTTTTCCTATTGAATTTATTTTCTCCTGTATTGCTATTATTTGCATCAAGTGCATTCTAGAGTAAAATGCTAGAAAAACCTGACCCTTTTGCTGTTTCAGTCAGAAATATTTATTGTACCTGATTCATTAATTTTTATATTACTTTTCTTGCTAGATTTTAGAATAAAAATAAAATCATTGTATTTAGCAAACTTCCAAGCAGTGTGACTTGTGGAAAATAGCCAAATTAAAATAACCTGGAAAAAGGTGATGTTAGACCATAATGTAATTTACTAGGTAAAATAAAATCAATAATATTAAGTTCATTTATTGTATTTAAATGTCTCATATTTTAAAGATTTTTTAAACTTAGTAAGTTGTTCATGAAAAATATGTACATGTGAATGTATGAAAATTGATGTAGATGGAATAGAATAGCTGCAGATATAAGAAAAATGGCATTGAGTGAACAAAAGAAATTTGAGAACAAATGATTGCGTAGAGTTTTTTTATACTACACTCTCAAAAAAAATGGCAGCAAATATATTGGTATTTTTACTTGGTTATCTTGATTCCCAACAACTTTATTTCAAGCATTCATCTTGACAGCAAAGAGTTATTTACTTTCTGATAATGTTTAATTTATTGCATTAATTCAAACAGATTTTCAAATATATCTGCTGTTACTTTGGGTAGAGTAGAGCGTGACTGTTTATATTCATGAATATATAAGATGCTGGTAAATATAACAGCAAAGCACATCCTGCAGGAAATTACAAATGAAATGATATTCAAGCAAGATTCTAAATCTTTAATAGTTTACCTAGAAATATGATTTATGAGGTATGTCTAAAAGGGAAGGCACAGATAGGCATATACTAAACCAGAATTAAAATGTTATTAAAGCTGTGAAGTCAAAGCAACATGGAACATGTAATAGTTCCTGTAACAGCCAAAACAGCCTTAATATTGAATGCACATATATGTGATATCATAACAAAATGACTACTATCATAAAAACTGAAAAGAAATGCCTATGCATTGAAAGTTGTGTTTTTTCAGTCAATTGCAAAAATTCAATAGAAATTTATTGTGAACTTGTTGCCATATATGGTGGACATGTAATAAAATAGAAGCAGGTACCAATCTAGTGTAGTCCATTCACAATAGATTGTACTGATCTGCAGAGTGAGCTTCATGCAGGATGTTGATGTTCATCAAGAGCAGAAGAAAATATGCACATTGAAACATTCATTCAAGATCACAGATGATACAAACTTTATAATATAATTGTGGAACTTGATCTTCCAATTATAGTGGCCCATAGAATAAACCACAATAAGTTAGAATATAGGAAATTATCAGGTTGTTGGGTTCCAAAGCAATTGACTGAAAATAAAAATTCTAATGCATAAGCATTTCTTTTCAGTTTTTCAATTGATACACACAAGCTGACATGAACATTTTGGAGTACATGATCACTGGTGATGAGACTTAGGGGTATCACATTACCCAAGAGACAAAGGTTGATTGCAAAACCTAGAAGAATCAATCAACCCCACATGTGCCCCCAATTCAAGGTTCATTATTCAGCAAAGGAATTGATTACAACTTGGATGAAAGTTGCTTGTCAAAAAAGATAAAAATGTTTGCATAAAGGTGTCATTCTGCTGCATGACAATGTCACTCTATGTATGGCAAACCTGAAAAAAGAATGACTCCAATGATATGGCTGGCATGTTTTATTGCATCCATCACAGAGTCCTGACTTTGTTCCTTCACATTATCATCTGTTTTGGTTCCACCACAAATAATACTTAGAAAGCAGCTCCATAGATATGATAATGTTGATGCTACAAGGATGGCTCTAGTAACTTGACATCATATTTTCAAGGATGGTGTTTCTTTGAAAAGGCTTATAGGAAAAGGGTATGTCAATAGCAACTTTTTGTTAAAATAGCATAGTAGTGCTGGTAACATATACACAATATGTTATTTGGATAGCAATAAAGAGGGTGGATTAGGAAATGTTTGTATTTGAATTTATAAGACATTCCTCATACTTGCTATTTTGCATATATAATAATGAACAGTATTACAGCTTTATGTTTCTGCATTCACCTATTCATAACTTCTATTATAGTGCAGTGAACAGATATATAAATGTGAAAAATAAATCCTGCCTTTATTTGAATATAAAACCTGGAGATAAGAAAACAAATGAGATATTCTCTGTTAGTATTCTACTGCTTGAAAAGCATGGTAAAATAAACTTGCAAATAAGTTAGGCAGAATACACAGATACTGTACTGGTCCTAGGTAGACATTGATTCTCAAGGCAGAATGAACAGATACTACACAGATCCTCAATAACGAGAGTAGGGTGTGACATAGTAATCCTCAATGCAGAGTGCACAAATATGCAGATTCTAGGCAGTAGTACCAATCTATACCTAAATAATCCCATCATTTTCTATGGGACATGGCTAATGCATTAATATTTAAAGAGAAGTTTGGTTCTAGAATCAGCTAAGCACTGATAAATATAGCAAATCATTTCCATTAACACCTGAAATGGAGAAATTAATTTTGGGAACCTTATTAATTTGGCAGTTGTTAAGTATTGATTTGGATCAGAAAAGAAAAATACTAATGATTCTAGTTAAATTGTTGCTAATTCAAACAATCTAGCACTTATAATTAAATATTAATTATTAACAATATTATTAATGCTTGGAATTATTTATTCTTTTTATCAAAAAGTAAAAATATATAAAGTATTAATATCATGAAAGTTCACTGATTCTCTTATGAAAGTTCACAGAGTGCAAATAGTATTATTTTTAAATTTACTAATATGTTGAACGTATTGACTTTGAATGTTAAAAATGCATGAATGGGTTAATTTAATGGCCCAACATGTATGGCTTTTCTTTATTTTGATATTTTTTCAAATAAAAGGCTTCAATAAATTTATATTTCTTTTGAAAGAAATAACAGGAAAAGATGTTAAAAATGAGCTTTGGACTGTGACAGATTATCACTCAATAAGGAAACAATGTCTTTTATTTCAATAGAGTATCAGACTAGGAAATGAAATTTTAGGAAATGAATGCTGTCTACTGAGGTATATACATTTACTTCAACAACAACAAAGAGAAGAATTCACTGATTAAATAACAACTCTAAAATTAGTGAATCCTAATATGAACCAAATATGATTCTCAATGCACATATACATACACACATATGTTTATATTATTATTATTATTATTATTTCTGTTTTATGTTTATGATTATTAAAAGTTTCTTGGTTTGGTAAAAAATCATGTTGATATAGGAATTAAATCAGAAGGTTTGTTTGATAAACAATAATTACTAGGGCAAATACTGCCAAAATATTTGCAGATATAGATGTAAACCTACCACATTTTATTTTGGGACCATTTAGAAAATAACAATAACTTCTTTCACCACTTCCACAAATTCAAGAAAAACATTGTCATGAGCAAGTGTGGAATTATTTTCTAACTAATGAAAACTTGTATTCAAAAAGCTCATATCTCTATGTGAAATTAGATCTTGAATCTCTTTATAGATATAAAAATAGAAGCATACTTCTTCTAGGGATTCAAAACAATATTGGAGACCAGTTTCATCTACATGTGGATACTCACCCACCCACATGCAGACAATGGAAGAGATGAGCCAACAGCAGATGACTAAGCTTTTGCCTACATACTCATGAACACATCAGGCTGACTGTCATAAAGTAAGTCTGTCCACACATTTCACACCATGCTATGAACATTTAATTACTTGATAAAACAAACTTTACTGCAAGGAAAATTGAACATTTTATTGTGATTCTATATTTCTGAAAAGAATATATAAATCTTTGTTCAAGTTCTCTTTTTCGTTCAGAAAATAACCCTTTTTATGTTTCATTTAAAAGATGTATTGTTATTGTTGTTGTTAAATGTTTGGAACCCTGATGACAACAAAAACCTGGGTAGCTGGATCCCAACAATGGTCCTGGGTAATTGTGTTTATTCATTGCTGCCTTGGTCAGTCCCTGGTGGGATATTGCCTCTGTGAGAGAGTCAAGTGTGTATATCTGAACAAGAACCATTCTTCACAAGCAAAGAACAGTAGTAGAAAGCAAATCACTTGAGGACACTCAACAACAGCTAAATTGGATAACTAAAAGAAAAAATAATGTTATAATCAAGATGTTGACATTCCATACTGCTTCAGATAAAAGGTTAGCAAGGAAACCCCATCAATGCTGGAAAGAGTAATATAAGCTACTGAACTCAAGAAATGAAATTTCTTGAAAAATTCAACTGAAAGCAGTAGTGGCTCCTCGGTCAATTAATGTTTCCTTATAAAGAAATAGCTAATATTACCATTATCATTTGTGATATTCTTATGCATTTCAGAGATAATTACATGAATTGCTTACATGACAGATTTCTGGAAACTATTTGAAGATAATAATTTTCATACTAATCTATATAAACCATATTCCTTTCACAAATCAATTTCTTTACATAAAATATTTCAACAAAGTTGAACAAATGTCAAATAAAATCAGCCAAACAACTATCCAACCAAATCAATACATCTTTATCATTAAAAATCAGGTTATGTTATCTAAGAAATATGGATTGTCAATAATAAAAATGCTGACTAATATTAGAAATTTGTTTAGTTTTTTTAAAGAAAAATGTTGAAAATTTCTTGGCTTGACCCATTTCTCAAAATCTGATGAAATATCAGATTGGCTTTTGGAAAGGCTTCTTAATTGAGCCACAAGCTTTTCATATTCCTGGATACATGTTTCCATCTTACATAAATATTACCTTTTTCCCTGTAACTTGACTTAATTAATTGCAGAAGAAAAACAATGTGTTTATAGCTTCAGCAGAAAACTTACTACAAAGAAATTCAAATCTATTCACACATTTTAGGTATGAAATGTACAGAGAAATGCAGTTTTTGAATGTAGCAAACTGGGAGTTATTTGGATGGTTTTTACTTCAAATTAACTTCTGGCCTAAAGAAAAATCAGGATTAAAATGCAACTTTGTGCAGACATTGTCTTTTCTGTGTGGTGTTAAGAGTCAAAATTATGCCTAAAACTTTTCTGGAAACTTCTATTATTTTATCATGTTCATACATAGTTGTCATCATTTGTGAGTTTATTTATATGTAAGCAGAATTATGAAGTTATGAAAATATCATTTTTATTTTGTTTTTTAATAAGAAATATTTTCAAAATGTTTTTGATTTTATTACCAACTATTTTGTTTCAATCATAAAAGTATCATCACAAATGAAGGAAATCAAATAATATTATTTTCTCATATTGAGTTGGGTTTTGTGCTCACAAAATAACTCTATTAAGCATAAAAACAAATTATTATACAATAACTTGATTGCAACTGTTTTCATGTTTCTATACATGTTATAAACATATCTGCTTAATAAAAATAACGAATTGTCATCTTCATTTCACAAATCCATGATTTTACTTTCTATTAAAAGAGACTCCTAACTTACGTTAGTAAAAACATTTTCCCAATTATCTGTCTTATAAAATCTCTTATTATCAAACAGGACAAACAATTACTGTATAAATTTTTATTCATGCTTCTTCAAGTGACTAAGAAGTTGGAAATATTAAATGATGAATAAGGTTGTTATTATTTCTACTATTTACATTGTTCAGACTGTTGTCCTCATCTTTATTGTCATAATGTTTCAGCCATTGTATGCGCTAGCCTTCTTCAGGTGATACACTTTGGAATTTTGAACTGAACCCTTTATTTCATCCACTGGGTAGAATGTTCTAGTTCCACATGCCATGCCTTTTCTGGATATCTCAGTTTCATTTATTTCCCTTCTGTAGCTCAACTCTCCAAGTTTTTGTTCACCTCTGCTGTGGCCAGGGATTGAACTCACATGGCCCAATGGATAAAAGTATTGGTTGAAATAATCTAATGACTTCACCCAAAGAGCTGTGAGTTCAATACCTACAATCTAACTTTTGGTGAATGAAATAAAGGGGTTGGTTCAAAATTCCAATGAATATCACCTGAAGAAGACTGGAGCATACAATGGCTAAAGATGAGGACAACTGTCAGAACAATGTAAATAGTGGAAATAATAACAACCTTATTCACTATTTAATATTTCCAACTTACAATACCTAATTTCAGAAATATAGACAGAATGTCTGAAGGTTGTTATTACACTCTCATATAGGAAGTAAATTCCAGATTTTAGAAAAATGTACAGTATAATGAATAGGGATCAGTCTTATATTTACAAGATGACATCACTCTCAACCAAAGAAAATACGTTTTTATCAGTCTTATACTTCTAAATTCTGTAAGGCTAAAAAGAATACAAATTTACAGTATAATTATTTTTAGCAATACTGTCAAGAATGTTTCTCAAATTTTTTCTTAAGTAAAATTTTTATAAAGACCTGATTCATCAGAAGAGAATATTCCTGTCCTCCATTTGCAATTCTAAGGAGAAATTCAATTGCAGACATCTACAGCAGAAATAAACATGAGAAAATAATGAAAGAGAAGTAACACTAGGTTCAACTGGTAGATTTAATTGATTCCACTGTTAGTAAAATTGATCTTTGCATTAGATTCATGCCAACTTCAGTATATTCTTCAAGTATGCTTCCACTCTTCTTAGACTTCTGTACAAATGCTATTTGCCTAAAATCAATTCTTTGAATTGAGAGCTCTTTCATCAAAACAGCTTAGGTCTGTATCAATGTAGCTCTATATTTACCATAACAAAATCCAACAATTTTAAATTGTCAATTTTATAAAAAATTTATATAATAAAAAAAAATGTAAAATTATATAAAAATTAAGTAAATGGTAAGTATAAATGATGGTTTATAAAAAAGATACAGACATAAAATTTGTTTTTCAAAAATTTATAAAAAAAAGAAGCTCAAGTCTAATCTTAAAACCTACCAAAATAAATTTTGCAAACAGGCATAGTTTAAAGAGATACATTTTGTGATTTTTTAAACCATAGGGAAAGTAAGTTAAACCTATAGTTTTCAATTTTGATTCAATGTAGAGCCGATTTGTGGTTATTTAAGAAGTTTGGTTTGTCTGACACAGATAAGGGCTTTTATGGGTGAATGACAGTGGAAAGTTTCTGGGATCTGAACAAAGAAAAGCTAAAAGTCAACAATGATGATAAAATGGAAGAAACAGAAAGAAATGAATGAAAGAGAAAAAAATTCTACAAATTTAGATAGACATACAATTATTTGTTACAAATATTTGAGGTATTAACTCTGATTTTGAATTTATAAAAATTTGAGAATTATTTCATTTTTGAATCTCAGCTTGTAAAACTAAAATATTGTATAAAAAGGAAACAAACCAGAAATACAGATGTGCTTATGAAAAATGTTTTGGCAGTATGAAAGTAAGTGAATATCTTGTTGAGAATAATGCTTTTCATTTGTTGAACAAAATTGAATTTAAAACTATCTTGCCAAAATATTATGGGAATAATTGAGAATTATAAAATGAATGTTATTTCATCTACATCTTTACATTCTTAGCTTCTATCTCTTCTTACCTATTCTTATATGAGATTCTGCTATGTAAGGGTCTTAAATTTAGTTATCATAGAACAACAGGTATAATGGATGAGTAATTTAGATATTGTATTTCCCTTAAAATTAAGTAAAATATAAAAGTAACTTTTGTCTTGTAGGATGCAGGATAAATTTTCAAGATTTATTTTATGAAAAAAAAAACAAAAACTTTGACCCTCATATTGGGGTAACTTTTCTTCTTCCCCTGAATTAGTATGTGACACTTAACAGCCAATCAGTAGAGCTCAGTCTGTACAATGACATATTCATTTGTGTAGACGCTGCTAAGGGAAGATATTTCCTGATTACAGGTAGACAAAGACTTTTGCAACATGACTACCAGACCCTGTGAATAAAGTTAACCTTTTGCAAAAGTTTTCCTTTTCAGAGTTAAAGAGAAGATGCTCTCTTTCTAGAAAATTTAAAAAAAAAACTTGTTTTTCCAACTTCTCTCTAGCTATTTTTATTATAAATATTTGGATAATTATCTGAATTTGATGGCTAGATACTGTCAAAGTCACCCAACATATATTTACTAATGCAATACTGGGAAATACAGTGCTTATGCTACTAAAGGTTTCACATAGTACTTAACTTGAGATACAACCATGTCTAATGTAGAAAATTTGTATAAAAAACAAGTCTAATGTTCATATATATTTATTCATATTGAAACATGAAAAAATCTCATATGTGCTTGTTAAAAACAAAGCAGAAATATTTGGTTTTTAAAAAATCATATATGTAGATACAGGACATTGTTTAAAAGAAAGATTTTAAAGATTTAGACAATTTAAGATTTTGAAATCAGTGTTATAAGTTTCTTTATATTGAGTTGGAAGCAAAAAAAAAAAAAGAAAAGAAAAATTACAAGTGAAAAACAATACATTTCACTTATTGATAGTTACAATTAAAAAATTAAAAAAGTAGATTTCACTGAAATATTTGTTTGTTGTCTCCAGTTTTATTAAATTAAATTTATTTTTACTCTGAAAAAAATCAAGTCAAAAAATCTTTTGAAACCAATCTTATGTATAATTCTAAATGAATTCTTATACAAATAACCAAACAATACCTTCTATTCAGATTTGGCACTTACCATACAATCAATTGGATTTTATTACTTAATTTCACCTTTGCTTGTTTCTTTAATGATTTCAAGAGACTGTCATGGAACAGCTTTTGTTATTTCTATTATTTTAGCAGGTTAAAATATTAAATATAAATCAAACAGAATAAAATTAATAAAAACATGAATGGAGTTCTCTATTAACATTTCAGTACTAGAAAACTTTGAGTGTGTGTGTGTGTGTGTTTATATGCACATGTCTGTGTCAGTGCATGAGACTATTTTTTAAATGCTATGTTTTATCAGTATAAAATTGATCATAAATCTATATCACTTCTATAATAATTTTAATAATCCTGAATAGCCATCATTGTTCTTGGGAAAGATAGAGTGATTTCCATAGTTTTGAATTCTGAGATGTCCTTCAAGACATGTTGCCCTGCCAAAGCTGGAAAGTCCAGTTTGCCATACTATTTACTCAAAAGAGAGAAGAGATGGATTCATGCTTTTCCAAAACTAAATTAGTGCACAGTGAATTTAACAGCCTTGGCTGGAATTATATATATATATATATATATATATATATATATATATATATATATATATATAAGGTAGCAATTATATATCCAAACAAGTATGATTAAACAAAACCAACAAAGTTTGTCAGTTTCATTTTTTATTGTATTTTTCCAATTTTCAGATAAGGTGTTGTGCATTGTGATTGAAATTGTAGTTGAACTGCCTGAAGTTCATGTTTGTGCTCTTGTTTTGTTCAAGTACTTTTGATTGTCGAGTGTCTTCGTTAAAACACTTCCTGTATATTTAAATTGTTGTACTTGTTTGATTTTGGTATCTCCAATTTGTAATTTGCATGTTCCCTACATGCAAGCCACTAGTTGCCCACTGGTGGGATGCCAATGGCAATGCCAGCAGTCCTCTGGTGTCAGTCACTGGCAGACTACCGGTGGGCCTCTAGCAGTCCACCAATGATAACATTGCTGAGAGGAACACGCCAGTGGTCTGACAGTGGCCCACCAGCAGTAAATACTAGTGGCATGCCACCCATTCGCAGATTGGTGGTTTGTATGTAGGGTCAGGCTCATTGTTTTGCTGATAAACATGCATTCTATCTTCTTGAAATTGATGTTTAGTTCTTTCTTCTTGCTTTCCTTTGCTAAATTCTGTTCTTCTAATTTTCTTTCTCTGTCTGCTATCAACACTGTGTCATCTACATATGTTGCTAAGATTGTGGCTACCAATAATGAATCCTGGTAGGACTTCTAATTCTCTCAGAATTGCCTCAATGTATATGTTGAATAAGTCTAGTGAGAATACATATCTTTGTCTTGCATCCCTTTCTATTTTTGTTTATTTACTGAATTCATTTTCTATCCATAGTTAGGCCGTTTCCTGCCAGTATAGGTTCTGGATTATTTTAATGTCCTTCCCAAATATGTCAAGGTGTTCTAACAGTTCTTTATGATGTACTTTATTAAATGTTTTTACATAATCTACAAAAAATAGGTATACATCCTTCTGCATTTGTATCGGTCATTCTGAACATAAATATTGCATTCATTGTTTCAATGTCTTTAATGAACTGTTCTTGTCCTATTTTTCATCTAATTCTGCTGTGCACTCTATTCATGTCCAATGGAGTTCACATTCATTTGCACATGGCTTCTTAGGTAGTGTTAGGAAAATGGATCTGCTTAGGTTTTCTAGTATATTACCACTATTGTATATTTCGTTTATTATGCCTGTAATCTTGTCAATGCCAAAATCATCTGAGGCTGCCAGCATCTCTATTACAATTCTGTCTGGTCCTGCTGTTTCAATTTGGCCAGTGCCAATTTCAATTCAGATTTTAATATTTCTGGTCCTTTGATATTTCTGTGTATTGCTGGTTGTCCTTTATCATCATGGAAGAGTTCTCCAATGTATTTGTTCCATCTCTGAAGTATTTTTTCTTTCTCTAATATCAGTGTCCTGTCCTTGGATTTATGCATCCTGGTGATGAGCATGTCTTTTGCCCTGTTCATACTCTTATTTTTTTTATGTGTATCTGCACATTTTTTATTGAACCATTCCTCTTTAGCTCACTTGCATTTGTTCCTAATTTCTTTGTGTGGAGTCCTATATTGTGTGCCATATTTTGGCATTGTTTTTTTTATCATATTGAGAATTTCATCTGTCATCCATTTCTTTTTCCCTTCTCTAGTTTTCTTTGGGGTGGTCTCGATTGCTAACTAGTTATATAAACTGATGATGAATTCATTGAAAGCCATGAGTTTTTAAGAAGAAGACACATAGTAATTGCATTTATTTAATTTATTTGATAACAAAAATTTCTATCAAACATGTGTTCTTTGTTTTTAGTTGCATTCTTTGATACATCTTGCTAATTAGATAACATAATTATAAAACATTAGTTTAAGGGCCACTGTTATCATTTGTTTATCAAAGAGAAGAAAAACAAGAAATCATTTCACAATTCAAAGATTCAACCCAAATTAGCAAAATCATCAATGCCATAAGGAACAAATATATAAAGATGTATAAAGACAAAAATAAACTTTATAATGTTTCTTTGTATATTTTCCGTCATCATAATGTTTTCTCTCTTTTATTTTTATTCTGTTCTTAACAGCAAAAAAAAAGGCTACAAAACAAAGATCTATTAAAACAGTTATTGAGCATTTAAAAGTAGCATTCTGTTCTACATTAGAAAGTAATACAGAAAACATTTTCTGAAAATAGTGGAGTGAAGAAGCTACGTATCATTTCATAATTCCTTTGACTGAAACAACACTTCAATGAAAGAACTGATATCAACATGATAAGGAATCTTATTTGGAGTTTCTTCCAATTTCTTTTGACTTACATTTATTTACATAGATATTTATTTTCCCATTTGATTCTAAAGTAAAAAAAACAACTTTTTTTCAAACATTATCTTGTACCTTTATCTATGTTGAAAAATACAAGAAATAACTGTACATGTTCCAAATATGGTAAAGCCATCTTATGATTGCTTCCACACATAAAAATTAAAACTCTCTTTAAAATGTTGTAAAAAGACAAGTAAACTGTATATGGATGAATACTATTAGATTGATCATTTTAAAACTGTACAAAGAAACCAACAGAATGTAAATCTAAGGCATATTATTTACAGTGGGTTTTGTTTTCATGATGTTTACATTTTTATTACAAACAAAATTATCATGTTGTCATCTGTTATGAAAAGGAATATATTTTCTCCTGCATTATTAAAAAAACAAGCAAGAAATGAAATAAAACTTACATATATATATAATTACAGAATCTTTTCCTGTCTAGATTTAGATTCCTAAAATTGAAAAACTTTGCCAATCTTCCTTTCCTATCTCAAATGCAATGTTTTTGTAAATGTCTGCTCCTAACAACAGATATTTTACCTGCAAGAAATGATATATACATTTATTTACAATTTTCCATCCATCCCAAGAAAAGTTTTGGTTTTTATATGTAATTTTAGAATCTTTCAATTCTTTCTTTACTAATGAGTAACATGCGTTCAGTTCTTTTACAAGATATTATTAAATAGATCATTAAAATTCTTTAAGAGCTAAAAGTAGATTGTATGAGTAACTATAAATGGTCTTGTATTTCTAAGTATGAATCAAATTATTATTGAATATTTTTTGTTTTTTATTCACTCAACTCAATTTGTGGGTAGCCCAATAGATAATGACACGGGGAATAGAATCAACAAATAAGATTCAAACTCCAGCAGGAAAAGCTCATGCCCTTGGGAAAGGTATAACTCCATCTCTCCTTTCAGCTATTAATATAGCAGAGCACTTTAGTCTTGTGAAGGCAAGTTATCAATAATATTGTCTATTTGATATGACAAGTCAGACATCTTGATCTTTGTTGTTGGTATCATGTAATCTACTACAACCTGTTGCTTGATAAGAAAGGATCACCATTAAGCAAACTTAGTGTACTGAGAGATTTTCCTGGTATGGCACTTTGATTTTACTCTAATAGTACAGGAAAAAGGTTCACATTCAGGTTCTGCTCAATTTTATTGAGAAAAAATTTACTAATTATTAAAACATTATTAAAAGAAATAATTAATGTCTAATTTGGTCAATTTTTTTATGTTCCATACCTTTACTCTAAACTAACAAGAAAGTTTTGTTGTTGTTGCTAATATCTGTCCACAAATGACAAGGACATCTTGTAAGGTAATGGTCAACAAGTTAAATAGACTACTGTTTAGTGAGTTCAGTCATTACAAGTGTCTCAATCTTGTGACATTATGTCAGGCTAAGCTAAGCTTAATAAATAACTATACACCAATGATGAGATCTATTCTCCATTTGTTTTCTATTTTTAAAGAAACATTGATACTTAAGCCAATCTGTAGACTCTTCAACAACCAACTTTGGAAATTACTTAAAAGAAGGGCCATCAACTCCAGTTCTAACTAACATGCCTCAGATAAAGAACTGTTCTTCATCAACTTGATTAATCTTGAAGGCTGCGATGAAATTAAAAAAGCACATACACACACACATGCAAATTTTTACATATGACAAATGTGAGAAAATTTAATAATTTTTATGATGGAATTTAAAAGTACACCACTTGAGCAGTAGTGCTGCTAAAGTGTGTGCTATCTTTATTTCTGAAATAAAAATTACAACTTTCTACAAATTTTTTTTTTTGTTGGTAAATTTTTCAAAGATATCATCAAAAAGTATTTCAGCTGTCAATTGTCACCCTATAGACAGTAAATAGGCCAATATATATGCTATAGTTTAAGTTTCTCAAAATCAAAAAAGATCCTTCAACTTTGAGTACTGCTCCTCCATTAAAACCATTTTTTTTTCTCGATACAGCTTTTACAGGCTTACAGCCTACAGTAGACACAAAAGTACCGCCCCCATAAAAATGCTACCTGGGGCAGATCACAACTTCCACCTCACCCACTTTAGCTACACTAATGCACCTGAGAGATCTTCTCATTGGCATGTTGGAAGGAAGTGTGACTTGTTACAATATTGTTATATTGCAGAATGAAATCTTGTTATTTTAGGAGTGACTATACTTGCAATATTAAAATCTATATAGCGACTTTTGTTTTCTGTGATTTTAGGAACAATGTTGTAAATGTTTTAAAATAATTATAGAAGTCGATTAAAGATAAAATGTAAAAATTAAAATATGTTATTCTCCTAAAACAAATTTTAGGAAACTTTTCTTTAACTTTGTAAAAGCTTAATGTTCCATATTTAAAATTTAACTTTTATAATAATTTGAATTAATGACCTTGTCTGACCGAGCACCAAGAATACAAAAGTTACAATTTGTGGCTTGCAGCTTTATTCTCAACAACTAAACCATGTTCTTTTAAGCTAATAGCTTAAAACTAAGATTCTGTTTGACAGAGCAAGTCTGTGAAGTATTCCAAAGTGTGAAGACAATGAATCAACAGAAAGAGAAGTCTGTGCAGTTATAAATGTGGCAAAGTGGAGGAAAACTGGTGACAGCGAGATGAGAAATCCTTTGGTCAAATAGGCTATTCAGTGTCAGGGGATGTCTGGTCAGTGAGACTGGGTGGTGCCAAAAACAGACAAAAGATACTGGCTGCATGAAAAGAGGAAGAAACTTTGTCATTTCATCAATAATAATGATTAGAAACCAAAATGATTTATAATTTTTTTTCTTTAGAAACAAGAAGGCAATACACATAAACCTTCGTATGGTTTCTCTTAATGATTTCCATTGAGGAAGAACATCATTTTGTGTTTATATTTGTCAAACTGTTATTTTATTTTTTCTCTTTTTCTTTTTAACATTTATAAATGTCTAGAGGAGTATAAAAATGTATCTTTAATACTCCAACCTATTGACAATGTATTTTTATGATCTTGTAAAGAGTTTAGACTTTTAAATATGTGTCTATATATGTTTTACATAATGAATATTACTATAATAACACTTTTGGCTTATTGCTGTCTGGGATTCATTTATTATAAACTCTTAAAATAAAAGAAAACTTGAGAACATAGAAAAGTTTTAGATTATTTTCTAACCTGAAATTGCCAAATATTTTAATTGTGGCATTTCTTTTAAAATAATGAAATAGATGTAAACACTGGAAAAGAAAAAGAAACTGCATTCTAACTTGGTTCTCATGAAGAGTTTGTCATTTGAAGCAAAATAAAACTCTAAGATTTTATTTGCATTATGCTGGCGGCATTGCTTTTATTTTCATTAAATTTCAATGCAATTTGATGAATTGCTGCATGAATTATTTCATTGATTTGTTTTTTATGCCTTATGAACCCATTGTAGGTTATTTAAAGCCAGAAAGTATTTTTAGATTGTAAGAATTTTTTGAGATAATAATGATTTACTGATACAAGTCTTACTAATTAACCCATTGCTGGTGGGAAAAGAAGTGGATTTATATCTTTCCCTAAGGTATTTGCATGTAAGTGAATATAATGAACCTGATTGGAATTGGTGAGCCAAGTTCCAATTTCAATTGGATTTGTTATATTTATTTACATAAAAATACTCTTGGGAATGGTATGACGCCATCTCTTCTTGAATTGGAACTTGACTCTCCTGATTTCCAATTCCAAGTCGTTATCCATTACACCACCTGCACATCCAAGCATATAGCACCTAGTATTGCCAAGCAGTCACTCATCCAGGTACTGACCAGGCTTGACATTGGTGATTATGCAAGTACTAGTGTTTCAATATGATATGGCCATTAGCCCTACTGCATATATGCACAAGCCCTACTAATAAAATAGTGTCAGAAATAATAGAACTATGTTGATAGAAATTTGTGGAGTATAAATGATTTTAACAGAATTTGAATAATATTTCATTGGTCTTATTTTAAAATGATTAATATTTGTTTTTTTTTTTAATTTGTGAAGAAATTTGTGGGTGATTATGACTATTTGCAGCTTTACTGTGTTTTTAATGTCTGTGAACTGCAATGACTTTTTGAGAAACATAATGGAGTTGTTTCCTGTTGCCCTCTCTGTGGTCTGGAATTCAGAGTTTTCCTTTAGTGAGTCTAGTGAGCCTAATCTACCTAGCTATTTAACCCATAGCTGGTAGGAGAAGAGATAAAGTCATGTCTTTCTCAAGGGTATTTATATGAAAATGAGCACAATTGACCAGATGGGGATTTGAACACACCTTGCCAATTCTACTCACCACACTGATAACCATCATGTCACTTAAAATACACATAATTTTATTTAGTGGTTCCTTCTTAAATCAATGATGAAAATTATGCAAGTAGATATTGCTTTATGAGGTCTATTTTAATTAACCCAGATTATATAATTTATGCTTTTTTAAAAAACCAGCCATAATGATGGAAAGCAAGAAAGGTTCTCTATGGTGGGTAACTGAGGGAAGTTTCATTTTAGAAACATTAGAGTTTAGAAACCATTTCCTACCCCAGTCAACCACAGATTGGAGGTCCTTCTTGAGGCCTACGGCCAGGTTAGTTTTGTCAACAATGCTAGATCTACTATTAAGGCAGAAGTAAATATTAGTGTCATCAGTGTAGATGTCAACTTCAGACATCAGGAAGTTCATTGATAAAGATCAGAAACAGTGTAGGACCCAGATTAGAGCCTTGGGAAACACCGGAGTTTGTGTGAAAGGAAATGGAGAACTCATTTAAGATGACCTTTATTTCACGGTTTGATAGGAATGATTTTATTAAGTCAAATAATCGTCCTGTAATGCTGTATCCTGAAGCTTACAAAGAAGGCCAGCATGTGAGACTATCAAACACTTTAGAGATATCTAAAGCTATGGCTCGAGCTTCTCCCTTATTATCAAGTGTTTGGAGTGGGGACTGGCCCCATGACTTTTGTCTTTAGGCATGGATGCCATGTCCACCTCCTCCTGTAGGAGGGGAGAAGGCAGTTACAATGTTATAAAATGCCTCCTCCTACTCATTTTTACTGAACATTAGGAGTGGTCATATCTACTTGGCCAGTGACATGCTACATTGCTTGGGTCTTTGGAATCTATCAGCCTTGATTGTTAGCTTAAGCTGTCTACTCTTCTTGGAGAGTGCAACAGATTTAGGGAGGTGGTTTTGGAGGGTGATTTAGGGTCAAGTCATGCACATCACCCCCAGGTTCTGCTGGCTGTTACTTTAGACCTGTTTGTTTATTTGACCAATTTTAACCTACTGTTGGACGTTTTCAGGGAAGCTGGCAGTTCCCTTGCTGAGTGGTTCTACTCTGACCTGGACTTTGTGTTCGTCAACAGATTTATTGGAGTGGAATTCATTCACCATTTGGGCCCCTTGCAGTTGGTGCCATGTTTGCAGGATTGGGCCTTTTCCGTCCTGGCTGACTTGGCCCATTTTCCCATGGACTGATCCCCATTTAGTATCCCACCTCTCTTTCAATATGGTACATGATCAAACACCTCAAGTAAATTCATCTCACATATGTTTGGTCCTGGATTATGAGCCCACCTATGTGGATATCCTGGCAGATGTTTTTTTTCTCATAGTGAAGTACAGAGGGGTTTGGAGCAGATGTTCAGTGTTGAGTCATTGGGAATCCTGGACTGAGAGGAGTTTTCCGGTTACAATCAGGAGCAGATGCAGTGCTTCCAGAAGTCTATAACTTTAAAGGACAGGAACTACTATTGAAATGCAGAGAAGCTGGCCCATATTCCTTCTAACCATGCAGTTGACTTGCACATCTTGGAGTCTAGAGAAGAAGAGGCTTTACCAAGATTATATGGAAGTGTTCTTCCAACAAGAACAAGAAGTGATCATTGAGGAGATATTTATGCCCCCTCAGGATTTTAGGAATTATATCTGGATACCACATCAACCTGTCAAACTGACCTGGCAGCCACTACCAAAATCAGGCCAGTGTTCAATTGTAGTTTGAAAACTGGTAACTTAGTCTTGCTAAACAGGACTGCCTACTCTGGTGTAAAACTGACTGGCAATATACTGGACTTATCCTTCAGGCCAAACAACTATATCCTGCTAGCTGACATCTGGAAGGTGTTCCTGATGATTTATCTTGGCTTGGAGACAGAAATGAATAGATTCTGTTTACTTTAGCATTAGTGATAGGGACTGGCTCCACTTTTACCATTATGCTACACTTATTTTCAGGTTCACCTCCAGCCCCTTCATACTTGATGGCAGCCAAACTTATACCTGTTCTGTGATGCATCGACAGAGACTTATGGGCTTTTCCACCTACATTGTACAGGACCATTGATCTTCCGTGGTCTTCACTAAGGCTAAAGTTGCATCCTTGAAGGATAATACTCTTCCTACTTTAGAGTTGATGGCTGTTTTCGTTGCACTCAAGTGTCTGCCAACCATCTTGGACAACTGCAAGGAGTTTCTCCTTTCCAATTTGTATGTGGCCACAAATGCTCAAGTAGTATTGTCCAGCACATAGCCCATAAAAACATCTTTGCAAATAGACTCAAGGACATCATGCAAATGAGTTATGGAGTGGGCTTGCAGTATGGACTTAGACCCCACTTTAAGTATGTTGCCACAATTCAAAACCCAGAGCACCTGATCACAGGAGGATTGCCCAATCTTTGACAAACTTCTCAGTGGTCCTGGAGGAAGAATGTCCTCCCATCATCCCCTTGGAATAGTTTTTTACATATTTTGAAGGTCATATTCATGGTGTTCAAATTCATCAGTAGACTCAAGAGATGAGGACTGTGACAGGAAAGCATCTATTCAATTAATGAAAACTGTACAACAACAGGAATTTGCCAATGAACTTGGATCCCCTTGGGAGGTTGTTGCCCTGCCTACTCCATGTTCTCAACATTTTCCTCGACTGGGAGTGGTTGATCTGTTCAAATTGCCAAATTAATAGGTCTTCACATTTTGGATATAATGTTAAGAACCACCTTATCACCAAACTTATTTTCATGGATAGCCATTCTAGATGTTCTCATATGGGAGTGGGGTCGACTCTAGTCAAGTTGAGGTGTATTAGTTACTGGGTTTTTCAGGGAAGACAGACAGTCAAAACAGTTCTTATCTCATGTGCTTGGTACAAGAGATTCAATACCAGACCTGTGATGCCATCCAATGTGGCCAGCCTATCTGTTCCTCACTTTCAGTTCGAAGTACCCTTTAAGAATTTGGAAATCGATTTCATGGGACATCTTTGGGTCAAGGAAGGAATCATGGAAAGGAAAATGTACCTGCTGCTGTTTACTTGCTTGAATGTCAGAGAAGTACACATTGAGGTGGTACTGGACAAGTGTTTTGTCTTTCTTCCAGGCCCTAGTCCAGCTTATCAACCTGTATGGTATTCCTGAAGCTTTTTACAGCAAGAATGCTAAGACCAACTTGAACAACGTAAGACTGTTTTGTTGGCTGTCTCTCCTCCAGGAGTATCAAGATAAGTTTGGCTCATGCAACATGAAGCTAAACATGATTCCCATTTTTTCTCCATGGTTTGGGGGAACTTGGGAGGGAAACATTGAGATGTTGAAGACATACCTCTATAAGATTATTGGTAGAGACAAAAGTGGATTATTTCTCTCTTTTGGCAATCATCTCTGACATCCAGAGAGCAGTGAACAATGACCCCTTAGCATACTAGGAATCTTCTGAAAGGAAACTAGTAGCAATCACTTGCAACATGTTCTTGAGACTCAATAAGAGCCCTGGATTACTGTTGTAGTTGGGGAGGGAATGATCTTTCTGCCTCAGTACCTCCCAGCTGAAGATGGTTAATTGAGATGATACAGCTTAGAAACCAGTGGCTGCAAAAGCTCCATGAGCTGTGGTACAATGAGTACTTCCTTGATCTTAGGGAGAGGTCCACTGGACAATCTTGTTTGCCTTTCCAAATTTATCTTTAAAGGGATGATGATGCCCTTATTAAGAGCACACTTAAACCTTGACCCTTTTGGATCCTGAGAACAATCTTGGATATCATTCTGGGAGGTTATGGTGTTGTGAGATTGACATGTGTCAGGAAGGCTGATAGTCATGTACAGATCCATTCCTTAAAACATCTATATCCTATGGAGTTTTCCCTGTCATCCAATGACCAAGGTAAGTTTGGGGCTAATCTTTCCATCCCTCCTTCTCCAGACACTTCAGGGACATGAAATCTGCTTGCTCTCCACCTACTGCCTGAATCACTCACAAAAGATCATGGTGTAATGAACTACTGCAGAGGGCAAAGGGGACCAGGGTTACATGTATTTTCTGAAATGTTAGAATAAAATCAAGTATAAAATAACTTAACTCAAGCACAAGCAAATATTCAAATGTGCCTTGTGGAGAAAACTATCCAAAGGAGAAAGAAATGACAGCTTTGTGGGTCACATATTTAAAATAGTTAAGTCTCAGTGTAAGATACTCTCTCACGAGATTATCTTTGTGCATATGCAAATTTTGGCTGTCAATGATACCTAAAAATGGGAAGAACAAGGTGACAAGGGAGTGAGGAAAAAAAGATGGTTGACTGAACACACATGGCATGAATTCTTACAAAATTTTTAGACAGCAAAATTATTGTATTAGCATACCCCGCACAAAATCCTTACCTAAACCCCATTGAAAAGTTATGGGAATATTTGACCTAAACCTCATTGAAAAGTTATGGGCAAATTTGAAGGAACTAGAAGTTTAACCATCGAAGAATGGAACAAAATACCTCTCAGTGTGTGTAGTGATCTTGTAAGGAATTATCAAAAATAGTTAAAGGCAATAATCAAGAATAAAGGTTACACAATTGATTATTGAGGCAAGAAGGCCAGTAATTTTGTCCTATGATAAATGATTTTTACGCTTTTCTGTATTATTGTTTGATATTAAAATTAAAATTTTGTTGTGGACATCATTGCACATTTTTTCAAATTTATTAATTCATCATATTTGAAAAGATGCACAAGTTTCCATGAAAATTTAAGGTATTATAGTTTTATTTGTAATTATAGAAAGAGGTGGGGAGAATAATTGTGTCCACTACTGTACATGTACTGCTCAGTCTGCTGCTAAGAAAGTTGCTTCAATATGTTGTACTAGACAATCTTTTTTGCTTGAATCTATCTTACATTTTAAGTCTACCGTTCATAGATGCATTGAATATTGCTACCATATCTAGTATGATGCTTCTGCAATGTATTTAGAGATCCTTGATGAAATCCAAAGAAGAATCTACAATACTATTGGTCCTGACCTGGCATTTCAGCTTCACTTACTTTCCCACAGCTTCATATAGCTTCTCTGTGACTTTTCTATAAATAATTTCATGGTAATTGTTCTGAAGAAATTTCCTCTATGGTACCTAGACTTTAGATTGGCAACAAGGTTTTAACATTTTGCAGTTGAAATGGCTAGATGTAGCTGTAAGTTCTATGCTAACATTTTCTTCTCTTGCACTCTTCGCTTGTGAAACTCTCTTCTAGCTTCATGCTTTCCAGTCAACTTTAATCATAAAAATTTCAATGCAATGTCAATCGTTTTCTCCTGTCTTCTTAATTCCTGTTCTTTTATTGTTCTTTCTGCTTAATAATATTTTTTCTCATATTCTTACATCTTAGTGGTTTTATTCCCTTTCCTGTGTAAAATGATAAAAAAAAATAAAATTTGTATTAATTATATGGTAGACTGCTTAATATTGGAGATAGAGCATTTATAACTACAGCTAGTGTAGACACAGGAATCAACACTGAATGGTGACTGACCTTGAACATGAAGTGCTGATACCTATATTCACACTGGCTCTATTTATCTTGTAATAGAACAGCCCATATATCTTTTCTTTTTGAACCCTCCTGCATACAACATACTTATATTGCTTATAAATTGCATATGTTTGTCGACTTCACTTTTGGAGTTGAATAAAACCTTTCTAAAGATTATGCTGTCTCATTTCAGGTTATTCAGTTTCCCCCCCAAAAAGAAAAGACATGGAGGCTTATGGTTTATTCTTGGTACTCCTGCACTGTTCAAAATTTCAAATGCCACAAATCCAAAAACAAATAAATGCATGCATGCCTACATACAAAAAAAAAAGTTACTTTTTTGTTGCTTCTTGAGATATTTGCAAATGTGAAAGAGATATTTTATTTTTGTATGGAAGATGATGAACTTACTGTGGTCTATCTTTTGTTTTATATATATATAGAGAGAGAGATCAGAAACTAGGCTCTTGCTATTCTATGAAAGTCAAATGCTTGCAATCCAATTTAGTTTTCATTCTGGTAAAAGATGTAATGATATCATATATGTTAAACAACTCCAGGAAATTGCATACATAAAAAGTTGTATCCTTTCTATGTTGATATAAATAGAGTCTTCCTTTTCTCATTCATACCAAGCTCCAAATTCACTGAATGTCAAGGACACCAATATGAAATATTTCAAACCTTATCAGTATCACAAAGGGGTAATGAGAGTCCCAGTCTGTTTAATCTCTTCCTAGACTAAGCATACAAGCACAGGTGTAAAGAGAGGGGTTCTGATCATTTAAACATTCCGTCCCAAATCCTAAACAAATCTGCTAATAGAAAACAGTGTTCTTACCTTCTTTTCTGAAGCCAATGTACTGATAATGAGGTGTGTGTGTGTGGGAGGGGGGTTGTAAGCTGATGACATAGGTATTCATAGTTTGGATAAGAATGACCTTGAATGATCACCATCCTCTACCAAATAGTCCAAGAAATAGGACTCAAGATAAAATTTCACAAACAGAAAATATGATCTGGAATTGGAATGAAAGCAGTGATGACACCTGCTCTGAATCCATCATAAAAATTCAGGATGTAGAATTAGCAAATAATAAGCATTTGAAATATGTCAATGTATGGATCAGTTATAATAAATTTAGTATAGGAGATAAGGAAATAAAATGTAGAATAGGCTCTGCTAGAAATAGTTTTGCCCAACACTGCAAATTTCTACAAAACCAAAACATTTACCTAAAAGCTTGAGTCATTTTCTTAAATAGCCACATCAAATCATGACTTTCATATGAGTGGTATGCATGGTGCCAACCAAACCTGTTCAGAAATATGTAAACTGTCAGTTGTATACAACTGCTTTCTCAGTTATGATGAGACCATAGTTGCAAATAAAACAGTTCTCTAATTCAAGTGCAAATGTTTGAAAATGTTTCTGAAGTCATCAAAAAGTGACTCACATGTCTGGAATTTAAAACTGACAGCTGAATAATTATTTTACTGAAGATTTTAATTTAAGATTTTAATCTATGACACTGAAAAATAATCATGAAAATGGAAACTTCCTAAATTCATATCAAATGAAGTGCCAAAAATTCAGAAATATTTGTACACTGAATGTTTTTCCTCCCCATTTGTAGAAATAGACTCAACGGGATAACATATATATGATATAAAGAGGTAACATAGCTGTGGCAACTAAGAGACATGAGAAAAATTGAAATGGAATAACTGAGGGAGGTCAGGAACCAATCCAGATTTTCATTGGGTAGTAGTAACAAGGTTATATTAAGAATACATGTGAATTCTCTGTAGACATCAGTTACATGAGAAAAATATGATTATGAATAGGCTCACCAATGATTAACAGGGACAGTAACCACTGAGTGACAAGGAATATTGCATCAAATCACATTCTAATTCAATGCTGATGTGACTCAGCCCATCAGTCAGACAGCATTCCATGGGGTTGTGTAGTTGTTGACCAATACAGGGTACCATTATTAACACCATGATATTACCTGAATCAGAGAACATTGCCATTGAACGTAATGTTGCCTTATCAGATGATTCAGGTTTCCTTTTTCAGGTAAATAGTTGAGTTTGAATGGAAGAGATTGCATGAAGCCTATCAGCAGTGGTGGGTGGGGTTATATCACCTGGTGGTAGCTCTGATATAGTGTAGGTTGTGTTTTGTTGGAGTTTGTAAGAAACACTTGTGAAATTGGAATCTTTATAATAGTTATGATGATTTACACAGCTTTTTATGTTTTCATGTAGTAATGGTTTGCTTCAGTACGGCTAAAACAAAATTCCATTGTGTGGAATTGAGATGGAACTAGTCCCAGGGACACTTTGCTTCAATGGTGCCCTGTGCACACATGATTTAAATCCAATTGATCATGTTTAGAATATATTGTAAATATTCACTAATTTCCCATGAATCCACACCCGAAAAGACGCAACTCAGTTATGTACAGCCCTGGAGTGTATCTGGATAAATAACCATATAATGACACCAGCACCTCGTAGACTCCATGTCATATTACAGAACTGTTGCTATTGAAAGTGAAAAGAGAATTTATACATTATTAGGTTGATGTGTCTAATTTATTGTTTAGAAACAAAATCTTAAAAAATGTGTTGAAATAAAAAATTAATTTGGCAAATAAAAGTTTTAAGCAGTAAAAATTCATTTAAAACAATAATTTTTCATAAATAATTTTTCAATGTTATAAAAGATTAATTTAGTGAATTCGTTTATGTCATAAAATACAATATTTTTTACTGAAATTTAGTACTTAAAATGCCAATAAATCAGTGGCGACTTTGGGAGTTGGGCTTATCAGTAAGTCAACATTCAAGTATATCTATTGCAAAAGCAACAAAAATCATTTGTAGTGAATCATTTTCATTCTTGATTTCAGCTGGATCCAAAATTAATTGTTTTAACTCTGTACCTTAAAATATTGACCAAATACATTTTGTTGATATTATTCATAATAAAGAAGAAAGAAAGAAAGAAAGAAAAAAAAACAAAGAAAGTCAGTAAAAATAGAATTAAATAAAATTAACATGGCTAGTCAGGCTGTGTAGATCTGAGCCCTGTCGAAGCTGGAGACATACTTAATAGGCAAGGTATTTCTTGCTTTAATTTTATAAGTAATCTTTTAAAAATCTCTAATGATTTGTATGCCCTGTTTTTCAAAGAATACATTTTTATTTTAACTTATTGTTTTCAAATGTCCATTTTAAATAATTTATTCTGTACAGTATAAAGTTTTTTAGCAGAATATATCTTTTGAGAAAAGGCAAATTAAATTTAACCCAACTTAAATTTGACAAAAGTTAAAGAAAGGGGCAGCCTTAACTTGTAGACTTGGAAGGTTGGGGTGAGGAGTGTGACTGGGGTAGTGTCTGAGGAAATATGATATCAGTCAGCAGTACTGATTATAAACATACAATAAATTAAACTAAAAATTCACAGAGAGATACATAAGCACACTAATATATACAAGATATATACAAACACACACTCTACCATCAATGACTTGATAAACAGGCTATAAAACAATAAAAAATAAAAAAATAAATAAACAGACAAACATATCAAAAGACTTTGTCCTCACTCTTTTTTCTTTTTTAAAATAATTGCTTATTTTTATAGAATTATTACAATTAATATTAAAATACCAAAATGTGTTTTTTTATTTCATGCAAAGAGATTTTAAAAAATTATATATTTTAGTTAGAGTAAAGGAATTATTTTAGTATCTAAGTTATATGTATCTAAGTTATATCAATATAGTATATTTTGTTAAAGATTGTAATGAGACCAACAAACGTTGATGATTTAGAGTCACCACTGCTATTAATACTGCATTTTCCTTTAGATGAGTTTATGTCTAAAATTTAAAAACATGAAGTGAGCACTGTATATTAAATTTAATTTTAGAAATAGCATTTTATTAATAATGAGTATATATATATATATATATATATATATATATTTGTTTGAATAAAAGACAGACCACGTTAAGATTCCATGTAATAAGCTATTTCACCATAACCCCTTTAACAGGGTTCTGGATCATCAGACTTTACTTCCAAAAGCTGAAATGAAAAATGAAAAGAAATTCACATGTTTTTTACGGACCTCATCAAGTATACGCAAAGTTAACGAAGTGAGGAAGTGAGGTGGGAGAGAGGATATGAGTGTGTCATATGTATCATTTTAGTTTCCTATTTTAACCCCAGTGTGTCGGCTCGATGTTGCTCAAATTTAACGTGTCTCGTCTCTAGATAAAGGTGGCTAAGGGGTGAATGATAAGAACGACATTAAAGGAAGACGTTACAACAACCCCAATAAATTACACAACAGGTTTCATTCAAAATCTTTGACGCTGTCAGTTCGCGTTACTTTAACGTGCATATTTGGGAGGTTAAGGTTTGATAAATATCTAAATGTTAAAACAATCTATGAAGAAATTAATTTGAAATTCGGTGGGGTTTTGAGTATTTTCTATGAAACAGTCGATTGAAAAAATCCATAGACAGAACATTGAAAAAGTAATCCAATTTATATTTTATATTTAGTAATTTTTTTTTTTTTTTTTTTTTTCCACTAAAACTTTTATCTTATAGCTTGTTAGGTTGACATCTATTCGTTTGATTTTTGTTCATTAAGTAAACTCGTGATTGTTTTTGATTTTTGTTCATTAAGTAAACTCGTGATTGTTTTTATGTACCCAATTATCAACAGTTATTCCCATTTAAATAATTTTATTCTCCACACTGGGGTAGTATCCTTCAATCTCAATTAAAATACCAATCTAAACTTTCACTTCGTGCTATTTAAAATTCACTTCCAATTGGAAAATATTAGAGGAGAAATTTGGAAGAGCTGTCACTAGCAGAAAATTAGGTCCTTCTTTTACAATTTCTTATCTACACATGTCTTAAACCCCTATTTGTAACCACATACCTATATCTTCTTATATGCCTATGAGTTCCTATATACACCTGCACACACATTCACATGAAACGACCATATGGATATTTCCATCTTTACACATATACACCTGCAGAGAAAGCGCACATCCACATGTCTCCATACTTATCTCCATATATGCTTATACTTACATATACACACAAGGACATCTGCATATCCATATATATTCATACGCACATATATATATTTACACATCCATACGTATACACATATACACATACATACACACACCCATATATGCATATATACATACACACATACATATACATACACACACATATGCATATGCATACGCAATGTGCAGCATATCTACATACCCACATATGCGTTAATTTGCACTTACATATATCTACACACGTATTTGTCCCTATCCTCATGTCCACCCGTGCATCCACTTATGCCTGCGTTCGAAGACTATCTCAGTATTTAATTACATTATCTATATCTTTACACATATAATATTACCCGATCTTTCATATTTATGGCAAAACATATAAGTACCTATCTAATTGTACATCTCCACACTCACAAAAAAAAAAAAAACTGGTATGCTTCTTTTTCCGTATAAAAACATATACATGTACATATCAACAGGTGTCTCAGTGTGCAAATACATTATCATAGTTGTATACATATAGTCATGTGTTAGTGTTCACGTGTGCATAGTAATATTTCTAAAAACAAAGGGAATATAAAACATTCAAAATTGCTGTTCCTATATGATTATTTCTTAGTGTACTTGCTTAGGTTTAGGTTGTTTTTGTGCTGGCATTTAAAAACTAGTTCATTGTGTCTATTTAGTAGTATGTCTGGATCTTTATGTTTGATTATGAAGATTTTCTCTTCATATATATATATATATATATATCCTTATATATATATATATATATATATATATATATATATATATATATATATATATATATATATATATATATATATATATATATATATATATATATATATATATATATATATATATATATATATATATATATATATATATATATATATATATATATATATATATATATATATATATATATATATATATATATATATATATATATATATATATATATATATATATATATATATATATGTCCTTCATATATATATATATATATATATTCTTCTCTTTAGAGCTTTCATACATTTCCCTCTCACTCTTGTTTCTCAATCTCACACATACACTCTCATTGAAATTTTGTTTTTTATATCCAGAGTTATATTTTCTGCTTTCTTTTTGAATTTGTAGGTCTGATGAATTGGATTGTGATTATGATTCCAATGTAATAAATTATAACCATAGAATATTAGTGTTTGAGCCTTTTATATTATATTCTTGCTATGTCTTGTACATAGAGCACTATCTGGATTTTATCCTCTTGGAAATATATATATATATATATGTATGTGTATATATATATATATATATATATATATATATATATATATATATATATATATATATATATTGAACAATATTATCACTCTCTCTCTCTCTCTATATATATATATATATATATATATATATATATATATATATTCTCAGTATTGAACCATTTGAAATGGTCAATTTAAATTATAATCTATTTTTATTTCATGAAAGAAAACTGATATTTTGACATTGGATGACACAATTTCATAAAAAATAAATGATTTTGTATTGTGAAAAAGTATTTCATATTTTCCTTTTTATTATATTTGTTGGTTTTATATTTAGTTATATTAAAAGTAAAATTAACAGGTATTCATAGTAAATATAAAATTAACAAATATTAATGACTATCTTAAAAACTTGAAAAATATTTGTATAGAATTGATATAGTTGTTAATAAAAGGCTTCACTCCATAAGAAATTGCTATATATTCTGTCTATAAAAGATAGATTTGATTGAACTGACTATCCAATAAAACATAATTATAAAAAAAAAAAATCTTTTAAACACATTCTCCAATGTTCATGTCTTCATTATGATGAAATGCAAAAACAAAAATTCCAAGTTAGAAAAATGTTAATGGAATAATCATTAAAATGTTTGCTTGTAACAAATGAGAAGTTTCTCTTGGTTTAAAAAAAAATTCCAGCCTAAAAAAATATTGACACTTAATACAGTCTCTAAATACGGAACTCTCTATGAATATATTTTCAGTGAACAGTTTAGGTTAGCTTGAAGTTGAAGAATTTGTCAATAATACAATATTGAATTTAGTGCTTTCTCCAGAAAAAATCAATGAAAATTATAAATAAATAAAAATAAATATAAAAGAATGCACCAATGAAATTTATGTCTACTTCTTATGGCTTCACTAGAAGCTTAAGTGGCTCTTTACCCAGACATTTGTCTCCAAGATAGAAAAGTCATCAAAAACATACCATGATAATATCTATGCAATGACACTTAAAAAGTGTACTAATTTATTACTGGACTTTTCAACCATTTTTGTACAAATAAAAATAAAAGCCAAACAAATCATTGAATAATAAAATTTATTTCATAAAAAAATGAAACAAAAACAGATAATATAAACTTTTATTTTCCTCTTGATCTGATATGTAATTATAAAAGATGTATATTTGTATAAATCATTCTCCTTGCTTTCCAATAATCAGATGATGTGTCTATGTGACTGATAAATGAGATAGATGATTTAGCTCTCTCACTCAATTCAATTACAATTCTTATAGCTGAAAAGCCATCAGCTCATTAATGCAAAATGTTGTCTGTAGAATATGAGCTGCCTGTGACAGTTCAGTAGACAAACTTTGATTCATTGAAATAAATACCCTCTATTATATAATTTGGTAACATTAGAATTCTAGTGGGTGTGAGAATTGCAATAATGAAACAGACATTTGTATTAACAAAACTCATTCAGCTGTGCCCAACAAATTGATTCAGTCAGTCTAGGATCAAACATAAATAAAAACACAGAAAAAAAATGAAATAAGAACTATCACAAAAATGGAAAAATGAAAACTATAAGTTTTTATGGGCATCACTATTATAGAGAAAATAGTGTAGTTAACATGTTTTTTTTTAGTGAGGTTTGTTTTATTTGTTTATATATACACTATGTAAATTTTGTTTTCTCATTTTAAATAATGGATTTATCAGTCTATAGAATTTACTTCAGAAAAATGGTTCTATTTTTTGAATTGGAATTATTTTTGAGAAAGTTTATAATATGATTTCCCAATTTGTATGAAGCTAATGATATCATTATTACTCATCAAACAACTCAATGACAGTTTTAATGCCAATGACTCTTAATGCTTGAATGCCATAAGAAGAATATATTTTGTAAGGTATTTGGAGAGAATCAATGAAAATTCCAATTTGAATCACAAAAGAAATATGAAAATACCTTTATATGAGAAAAAATGACCAGCTCAATCAAGATCTGAATTTTTACTTCTTTTATGAACTACATTCTTTCAGGACATGAACTGTCATGGCTCACCACAAATTCCTATCTTTTTTAGCCTTTAGCAATGTTCTGCCATTTATTTACATAAGCCAATTTAGTAGGTTACTCACTATTTCTCTCCTGCTTATGGCCAAATCACATTGTACACCAGTTCTTGTATGATCACCAAAGTTAAGAAATGTCAAGCTGGGTCAGTACCTAAATGGGTGACCACTTGGGAATACCAGGTGCTGTAAGCTTAGATGTGCCATTGATGCAATAGATAAAGGTTTGGAATTGTTAATTGAAGAGCTGAGTTCCAATTACAGTTGGGTTCAATATATTCACTTAGGTGCATATATCCTTGAGAAAGGTATGAATCTTCTCTTCCCCCAGATATGGGTTAATTAGTAAGACATATCACTAAATCATTATTATCTCCAAAAAAATTCTTACAATCTAAAAATATTTTCTGGCTTTAAACAACCTGCAAAGGGTTGATAAGCTGTAGAAAATTAATTGGTCAATCAATCAAACATCTCTGTTGCTTCATCTTCTCTTCATCTATGATGAAACTGTCTAGTATTCACAGCCATATAGGAGGATTGATATTACATAGCAGGTCAGCACTCTTTTCCTTGTTTCTAACAAAATTTTCTTGTTCCTAATACTTCATTCAGCTTTGGAAATCATCTTTCACTATTCCAATGTGCCTTCAGATTTCTGTCGTATTTTCCATTATCTGTCATAACATTTCCAAAATAATTAAATTTCTGTATTTGCTTGTTTCAGATATCTTGCATCTTGGGGTGTTCCTCTTGCAAGTTAATCATAAATTTTATCTTCTTACAATTGATAGTTAGTCCTTTCTTCTGCTTGCCTCTACTATCTTGTCTAGGAGTTCCTGCAGTTTTCTTTCTTTATCTGCCATTAACACCATGTCACCTACATATCTTTTGTTATTAAGAGTGTGGCCATGAATAATAAATCCTGGTGGGACTTCCAGTTCTTTTAGAATCATTTTGCTCTACAGGTTGAATAAATCCAATGAGAAGATGCCACCTTGTCTTATACCTTTTATCTATGTTTGTGTATTTGCTCAGTTCATTTTCTATATGTATGCAGGCAATTTGTTCCCAGTAAATGTCCTCATTTTATGGAATTTTCCAAAAATCAATATAAACCTGAATATGTAAGCAGCATTACATTTTATCTGAAACATTTTGATCTAGTTATCATCCAAAATCATTTAGGAATGACAACAACCAGAATTTTGAAATGTGTTTATTTTTTAGTTTGGAAATATTCTATTTTTATTATTTTAAAAGGGAAAAAAAACTGATTTACATCCAACTATTCTAACTTTATTTAGATGACAATGTTTAAATCTGAGGGTCATTTTTCTATATAGACAATTTCCTGTCTTTATTTTGAGGCACAATATTTGCATTTTTCATACCAGCAACAAAAGAAAATATAAACTGCTTTCTTACAGGATTTGGAAGTTTAAACATAATACAAATTATTTGAATTATTATTAATAAAAATACATACATTCCCTTGTTTTAAGAAATAAACTGTTGAGAGACAGACAAACAAACATGTAATTGAGTAATCCAAAATTAAGAAAAAGAATGAATCCTTTTATTTACATTATTTACATTCAGACTATTGTTGTTATCACTACATTTTGGTCATTGTGCTCTTTGGCCTTCATTAAGTGTACATCGCTCAGGGAGTTCAGAACTAAACCCTTTATTTAATCTACAGTTCTTACTTCACTTCTCATGTCTAGATATAGCACCATTATTTTTTGGTAATTCTCATTTATTGCTTATCCTGTTTCTAATGAGTCTAAGTACCATAGACAGCCAAGTCATAATGTAGAAATGGGAGAGAAACAGAAGCTGGTTTTAAATAGAGTGGGACATTTCAGTTTGAGCTAGCTACTCCATCAGTATTGTTAACTTAAGAAATTCAAAGAAATTTTTCCTTACATTTGGAATATCATTTATCTTATTTAATTGAAGTAAGTATAAGATTTAGTTATTTTATTTTGAGTTGTTATATTATTTTTTATGTAGATTGTAAAAACAAACGTTTTGTGTCTGTAATTCACTACACAAAAAATAGTTTTTAGAAACTTTGTTTTGTTACTGTAGTGGATCTAATAAGGCAGCGTGAATATTTTAATGTTTCGCTGTAAATGAAACATGCAACATCCACAAACATAGATTTAAATAAAAAATCAAATGATAATGATATTCAATTACGACAAAAAGGATATGTTTGGAACAACAAATAATTTTTTTTATATGCAGAATATTACAATTTTGTTTTGTAAAGATGTGTGTGAAAGCTTGATCAGAGTATTTTTAAAGAGAAAAGTTCTTGTTGCTGGTTTGTAAATGTTTCGTTTGTTCGTAATGCAGTTTGGAAAATTTCATATGTACATGCATGTGTGCATGTGTGAATATGTTTTCAGTGTTCAACTGCAATGGGGTTGCAACGCAGTTTCCTTTAAGATTACATTTTCATAGGCAATGAAATCAAGAAAGAAAAGAGAAAGAACAAATTTGTGTCTGATATTTATAATTAACATAATCACATGACAGGCTCCTGGAAAAGAAGTGGGAAAACTTGACTTGGTCACATGCTGGAAAAAGACTTGTACGTGGGTGGATTGCAATGCTCACTTGTGTTTATTGACCAATTAGGAGTTGAGATTTCCTGAAAATATGTATGAAGCTGGGTAAGCTCTTTGATCCACTTTTTGCACAGATTTGTACAAAATTCATCATTAATAAAAAAGTAGTATTGGGATGCTAAATTACTTTCAATTTTAAGCTTCTTATTTAACATTTTTCACTTAGTTTATTAAGGGTTTTCTCAAAAAAAGAAAGAAAAAAAGAAATGTAAACGTGCTTCACTTCTTCTATGAGGTTTAGAGTTTCCGAAGACTTTTTTTTTACATATTTCTGTTTTTTTCTGCAAAATTTACTTATGCAAAATTAAAATAAAATGGTCATAAAGTTATTTTAATATTTTTCTTCAATATTAGTATTCATAAAAGGGTAATTTGCAGTGTAATCCCCATGTTCAGTTTCTAATAAAAATTTCCCGAATAGTTACATTTAGTTGTAAATTTACATGCTTAATTTGAAAATCATAAAGAAATTTTGCTAAAATCTACCATTTTGGAGTTATTGACACTAAAAGTTCAGACTCATTCACATCGTGCCTACAGCACAACAGCCATTACTGGCGTTGTTTACATAGATTTGCCTCAGAGCAATCATTCACAGAAGCTTCACTTGTCTTGATTAATACACATGCAATGCACAAACTTTACACAAAATTTAAAAAGAGCATGGTTATTTACAAAATAAAAATATGCTAGAAAGGAAATAATAATAATAATAATAATAACAAGAACAAATTTAAGGTTCAAATTTTGTTTCTTAATAAATTTTGGAGTTTTAAAAAGCATGTTTATTAAGTACCTTAAAATAAGATTTATTTAGTATTACAATTTATTTAATTATTTATTTAATCATTATTTGTTTTATTATTTAATTTGTTTTATTATAAAAAAAAAAAAAAAAAAACACATGTCATTGCTTTTCTAAATAACTTAAATTTACCAAAATGCCTGACCCTACTCGGGAACCCTTGCGTAGTAATTGAGACAAGTAAGCTTTTAGTTTTACAAATGATTGCTCCGAGGCGAATGTATGTAAACGACGCCAGTAGTAACGGAGGATGCGAATAAGTTTGAAATTTTATTGTTGATAACTCCAAAACGGTAGATTTTAGAAAAATTCTTTGTTTTTTTTTTCGAATTAAGCATGTAAATTTACACCTAAATGTAACTATTCAGGAATTTTTTTATTTGAAACTGAACACGGGATTACCCTTCTTATGATGAATAAGAGCAACATCGAAGAAAAATATTAAAAAAAAAAAATATCATTGATAAAAAATTTAATTTTTTATGAGTAATTTGTGTTTTTATTTTAAACTATTTTATTTTTAATTTATTAACATTTTTGTATTACAAAAAAGGAATGAAAAAACATTTAAGAATGTTTTTAAATTTAAATTCTAAATATTTTTAATTCAGTATTTATTTTTGATAATGTAAAATAAAAACGCTGTAAGTGAATGAAATTATACTTGCTGCTCAGCAGCCATTTTTCCAGGGTCTTCTAAAGTTTTTAAAAAGTATGTTAAAAAAAGTTAACTTAATAGTCACTGACTCAACATTTTTCTGTTAAAAGTTTATTCAATGTTCTTAAAAAAAAAAGAAGCAAACAGTTTGAGTTAGGCTTGAAAAACGAATTCTCTTTTTTACGCCCTGTATATTGTTTTTAAAATCATTCTTTCTATTTTTACCACATTTTCTTTTTATTGTTATTGAGGTAACTGGTAACTGTTCCTTATTAAAATTAAAGTAAAGAAATTATATTAATAAATAATCTTAAAGTTAATGTCTAGTTTTTAACAGACTTCACTTCTTTTCGAAGACGTTTTTCTGTGCATGTTTTTTTAAATTTTGTATTTCGAAATTTATTAAAAATAAATTATTATTTCTCAAAGTTACTTGCTGCCCATCATTTTTTCAGCTTCTAAAGTATTTGTTTATTTATTTACTCAAATTGAGCAGGAAACTAATTTTTGACACAAGAAGGCCGAGATTAAAGTTCACTGAGGTAGATTGCCCCACCAGGAGGCACTGTCTCAAAAATAGCTGAAGCCTTCTTCCCTAGGCATTCCTCTTGTGAGGCACCTACAGCACCACTTTAAATTGATGGGGAGGTGTTACCTGGAGGAGCAGCATTCTGGAAAAGAGTCAAGCAATAGCTGATCTTATGGTGACAAGTGCCAGAAATTTAAAGATTATGTAATATTTTGAAAACCTCAAAAAAAAAAACAAACAATATACCCATCCCCACAAAAAAAAAAAAAAAAAAATCAATTTCAAAAGCGGATTCTCAGGTTTAGGACAACCTTTTAAAATTTCTATTTTTAACTTATTGCTATGGGGGAGTAGGTAAAAGTTGGGATTAAGATTATAATTAATTTGGCTTGAAAAGTTACTCCTAATTAAAGCAGTAAAAGAAATAATTGTGCTTAAGAAGCTTAATCTATCATTTCAGATATTACCTAGTTAGCAGCAATATTCCTGAAGTGTTGGTTCGTTGCTTGCAAAACAAATTACAGAAGTCAACAAGACAAAACTGTGTATGAGATGAATAAAATATCAGTTTATCATTTTCCAAAAGACAAAGATGAAAGGGAAACAATGGAGAAAATCAGTTCCAAATGCGAATGTGAATGTCACAAACAATACAGTTATTGTCAACTACATTGGCCTTCAAATTTTGATACCATAGAAGTTCATGGAAAAATGCACCCCAAAAATTCACCATCTGTATGGCCAAATACCAACGCCCTCTGTTGTTCAAAGAGATACATAAAAAAAACCCTCCAGGACTGCTCAAAATCAAATTGATGATGAAATTAATGCTTTCTTTTCAAATTAGATAAGATTAATTACACAAATTTGAAAGAAAATCTAATCAACAACAAAAAAAGACTTTGTGTGTCCAGTTGTGGTATTTTTGGCTGAAAATATTTTAACTGTTCAGTCATCAAAAGTTATTGATGGTGTCCCTCTCTTTATGTTGAGATTTTTTTTTTAATCAGTGTCACCCCAAGCTAGGAAAGTACAGCCACTAACATACAATGGGCTACAGGGTGTGGAGGAAGTAGGAACAGAAACATTAGTAATGATTAAAAAGAGAAAAGAGCATTCAGGAAAACAGTAGATAGTTATTGGCATTGCATTTAAATTCTTGCAGGTTAAATTTGGCTGGAAAGCATGGGACCCAGAAAGGAGTTCCACTAGCAAGAAGTGCAAGAAAAGAAATTGGTAGCATAGAAGTTATGGCTACATCTAGTTAGCTCAACTGTAAATTGATGAGATCTTGATTTAAGTATTGGGCTCAAATTCATACAGTCTAGGTACCATCACAAAGAGTTCATCTGAACATTTACCATGAAAGTATTTATAAAAAAGGCACAGAGAGAAAACCTTACAGTGGTGGGAAAGTGTGTGAAGCCAAGTTGCCAGATCAGGATCAATAATACTGCTGATTCTTCTTTTGGCAACAATATTCTAAGCATGGATTAATGGCAGACTTATAGATATGCAAGATAGATTTAGGAGAGAAGAACTGTCTTGCCTGACACAGTAAACTGACTTAGCAGCTGAATTAGCAATGGATTCAATATAGTCTATCCACCTCATGTCAGCTGAGAATGTTAACCAAAGAAGGCACAACAAGTGACTCTCCTGGAGGATAGCATCAGCAGTGCTGATGAAAGGCAGAGAAGGGTCTCTCAGATGATTAATGGAGAGAAGTTTAGTCTTGGAGGCATTAAAAAACAAACCATCTTTTGCCCTAGTTAATAATGGTCTTGTGGTCATTTTGTGCATCAGCTGCTATTTTGAGTTTGTCAAAATGATCAACCTTATTATCAAGGCAGGAGTAAATGGTAGTGTCATCAGCGTAGATGTCAAGCTGAGACTTGGTATCATTGGGAAGATTGTTAATGAAGATTAAAAACAGTGTGGGAACAAGGATGGAGCCCTGAGAGACACCCACATTAGTACAAAAGGATGTAGATGAGTGGCCATTCAGGATAACTTTCATTTCATGATTTGATAGGAATGACTGGATCAGATAAAAAATGTGCCCAGAGATACTGTAACTTTTCAGCTTGTGGAGATGACCTGAATGCCAAATCCTGTCAAAGGCCTTCAAGATTTCCAGGCTTCACCATTTTTATCTAGAGAACTATAGACTCTTTCTGCAATTATTGTTAGTACATCAGCAGCTGACCCAGAGAACGAAAGCCATATTGCTTGTCTGCGAAAAGCTCTGCGATCAGAGATGATGAACCAATTCAGCATTGATTGGGGCCTCTAGGAGTTTCCCAAAAAGGGGTAGAAGGCTAACTGGGCAATTGTTGGATGGGCAACTGACCCAGAGAAATGAAAGCCATATTGCTTGTCTGAGAAAAGCTCTGCAATCAGAAATGATGAACCAATTCAGCATCAATTGGGGCCTCTAGGAGTTTCCCAAAAAGGGTTAGAAGGCTAATTGGGCAATTATTGGATGGGCAGCTGACCCAGAGAACAAAAGCCATATTGCTTGTCTGAGAAAAGCTCTGCAATCAGAGATGATGAACCAATTCAGCATTGATTGGGGCCTCTAGGAGTTTCTCAAAAAGGGTTAGAAGGCTAATTGGGAAATTGTTGGATGGGTTGGACAGTTCACCAGAGTTCTTAAAAACTGGAACAACAGATAATAAAAATTTTCAGTTTGAAACTTTTTATTAGTTAAGTGTTATATTAGCAGCCTGCTTCAAAACTATATAAATGCAGTTGAAACTTTTCTCAACATTAGAAGAAATTATCCAATATTTAAAATTTTATGGCTTTTGATCACCAGAAGGATATTTTGAGTCAGCACTTTTCAGTAATGGCCTCCAAAATGGGTGGAATGAAATACACCTCAGATATAGTAATATGCGCATTTGAGTACTATGCAACATCATGGTCATTGTAGAATAAATTAAGACAGGATTTTCAATTACCATCATTTGCAATATTAAGAAGGATGACATCAAATGTTTCAAAACATAATGAAAAATCTTTTTTGCTATCTGTATTTAATACTCATAGTACCAGTCAAAAAGGGTGCCTAATTCTCCATGATGAAGTATATATGAAGAAAATGTTACCATATGGCAAACAACTATTTGGTAAGTCAGTTGACAATCCATCTGTACTCAAACAGTACTTGGAATAATGTTGATATGTCTTAATGGGAGTTCAAAATTTCTTACACGATTGATTCCAATTTCAAAATTAACATCAGCCTTTTTATTTGAACAAATTGAGTTTACAGGTCAGGCCATCACCTTTGTATCAACTGATGTAAAGGCTATTATAAGTGATGACAACCAAATAAATCAAGCTTTTTTTTTAATTATATCCCACACTCCCTGAAAAACCTTGGTTAACTGAAGATAATAAACATTTGCTTTTTCATTATGTTCATCTGTTGAAACGTCTTTGCAATTTGTGGCTCACAGAAAAGACAAAAGAACTAATTTTTGATGATAATGAAGTAAAAGAAGTTGCAAAATTGGCACATCTTAAACAGTTATATCATTTGGAATCTGAAAGACTAGTTAAACTTTCAGATTTAAATGAAATTTTCATTACCTCAAAGCCCATAGAAAGACAATGGATTTCTACCTGCCTCAAAGTGATTTCAGAATAAATGCAATGACCCTCTACAAACTGAAAATCAAATCTCCAAATAACAGCCAACTTGATTTTATCAGTGAGTTTGGTCAAATGGCTCTTAATATGGCTGGCAGTCAAGGTAATCGTCTAAAACAATTATCCAAACACACTGCTACTACCATACACCATACATGCAATAGAATTGTTAGTCTATATTGACACCTTTTAGCTACAAGCCATAAAAATGTTCTACTTGGGTAATTTACAACTTATCCATTAGAAAAAGAATTTAGTATAATCTGTCAAGGATCAGGTGGCACCTATTTTATAAATGTCCATCAGTGTATTGAAAAGCTGAATATAAATCAGGCATCTTTACTTTTATTTCAAAAAGTAAATATTGATGCTTTTGATGTTAAGCCAGGTCACCAATGTACATCTTGTGACTATAAACTCTGTGGGGAAGGTTCAGAAATATTTAAAAATCTAGAAAATTTAGAACCCTCTCTTTCTGATGAAATAAAAATGGTTCTTGTATACATAACTGGATATATTAAAAGAAATGATAATCAATCCAGTGAATATGAAACCCATTTTTATTATGAAAAATATACCAATTCAATTGACCCTGGAAAACTAAAAGTTCCTTCAGACTACACTTGCTAAAGGTTATTTTTTTATTTCATCCTTTTTCATACAATAAAGGAAAAGGTGTATTATAAATCATTAAATAACATTTTTATGCTTATTTCTGAGCTTCATTTTTTCAACATGGAGAGAAAGCATGCTCATATTTTTGCAAATATAGTTTTGAAAAGCTTTTGCAAACTTTACATACCCAGATCAGACAAAGAACCAACTTTAAAGGTTTTGAAACTTTCCTAGAATGATTTTGTTTTATCTGTCTATGTTTCTGAGATTATTAATTGTCTTATACACGTTTCAGCTGATGCCTTCCAGACTTCTTCAGGTACTGCTTGTTGAACCCAGTAACTTTAATGGAAATTTTAACCAAACTCTTTATTCAATCCTTGGGGGTAGATTGAATAAAGCGTTTAGTGAGACCAGTAAACAATCTGAATGTTTCTGTTTCAACATTATATTGATCATATCTTTTATCAGAAATCTTAACTACTTCATTGTTTTGTTTAATACTTATCAGTGTCCACAACAAAAATACATATTTTCATTTATTTATCTTTCAATACATCCTATTATCCTCAGGTATGTGTCAAAATGTATTCTAAGTATTTTCAAAAATAGTTAACTTAATTTTCTTGAAAAATTTCCGAAAATCAAACATCTATCAATAGGTCTTTAATTCTGGCTCTTAGTTGCACCATGAGCAGGCCTGGAGGATACTATGCCATACCAAGTACACAATTCTCAGCCCAAGGATTGACCTCACAATTACTATGTCACCAAATTTGTGACTTAATGCTTTAAGCCACTAGGCTATTGTCCCATAGGGCAATTCTCTGTAGAGAACTTGGAGCTGTAAACCTAACCAGCTGCTTGCTAATGAGTGCTGTTGCACTTGAGAAACATCCCTTTGTTCAGATTTTCTCAAAAGCCCATATCTGCTCGACTTTGAATCCAAAATGTAAACAAAGCAATTTCTAAAGAATTAATTGATTTGTATTTAATTCAACATTTTTGTTAATTCAAATGTTATTTTTAGTGGATAATCATGTTTGAAATAGACAACCCATTTCATTGTTTTAAACAATGTGTATTGCATCTACTGACCTAGACACTCAAGAAAACTTAATAAAGAAAATGTGTTCTCCAGCAGTGTTCATACCTGTATCTCTCTTTGTAGGATTCACAGATTTAGATCACTCAGACACAGAGAGCATCACAGCCCAGCAAAGCTCTATTTAACCTTTTAAAGAACAACACCCCCCCACCCCTGTGACATCCTCTGTGTTGGAGCAAGAATCCTTTTCCTTAAGTGTTTAGTGGATGCTAACAGTCATAATTTTTACTAACACACAAGCAAAAATTTGTGTCTTCTTAATTACAAAATATATCCTCAAGGATAAAACATATATTAATATTACTAATATATAATATATATTAATATTATTAATATATAATATAGATTAATATTATTAATATACAATATATATTATTAATATAATAATATATTATTTATATATATATATAAATATATATATATATATATATATATATATATATATATATATATATATATATATATATATATTAATATTTTATCTCTACAGATAAAAATAGCTGTTATATAAAGTATGATTAACCAATCAAAATAATTTCTTCTTGTACATATTATTTTATAAAGAATTAATCAACATAAAACAAATTCTTATCAACAATAGTTTCCACAGCCATACTGTCAATGCACAAATTAGCTTTAAATAATTTTAGAAAAATATCACAAACAACTATTCTGATATGAATAAAAATAAATGATTCTATTGTAACCAATACATCCTCACTAAAAAGAAGATAAAAAAAAGTCTTTAAAAATATAAATCACTGGTATATATCACTTAATGATTTCAATAAAGATGAAAACATAAAATCTAAATATTATTAATGTAGGACCTAAAAAATCTTCCCCATGCTAAAAAATACTGTTCTTTATGAATTCTTGCATCCTTTGAGAAATTGCATCTTTAATAGTAAAACATTAAATTTGAACATTGGTCATTCAACTTGTCACTTATCAAACTTTAGTGCAATTAGTGCTCATATCAATTAAAACATTACAAATAACTAAAATACAACTATTAACCAGAGACAAATATTAGTAGATAATACAAAAATGCTATATAGTACTTACAGGAAGAAAAAGCATAAAGCTATGATTGTTCAAAAGAGACAACCCAGATTAAATAAAATATCTTTCATCGCAGGAGACGGCATTTTGAAATGTGTATGAAATCATTAAATTACAGGGTGCGATGGATAAATTGTCATCTAAATTGTGCAAAAATGAAAATAATTCTGACTTCACATTTTAATATATATATTTACCAAAATTATACAGCAATATGTTGAAATACTAAAGAGTAGATTTATTTAATAAAATCACCATTGGCTTTGACCATGGCCTCCTTATGACTTCGAAATCTCCTGCCACACTTCTGGTCAGTTTCCTTGTTTAAGTTGGCGAATGCTGCCATATCCTTGCCTTCAGATCATCTTTAGTCTTACAAGGAGCTTTGTTGGTCTCTTGCTCAAATGCAACCCCACACATAATAATCAATGTGCTGGGGAGTTAGGAGGCCAGATGTAAGGGGTGATATGATCACAGAAATTGTCTGGCAGCCTTGACTGGGTTCTCTTGCTTGTGTAGCATGGTGCAGAGTTCTGTTGCCAGACATCTTCCAGCAGCCACACTTTTGACCCTTGGAAACCGCCTGAAGGCACTTGATGTAGGCCTCCTTGTTGAGGCCCTGTGGGAAGAGAAATGGAGGAATATTCACGGTTATATATGTATATAGCATAAACATTGTGTTCAAACATTAAAGCCCTTGAATGGGATACAAACAAGTAAACTTATCTTTTCTGTTTGAATTTTTAGGATGAGGATTATTGACATTATTCTTATTCAGACTATTGTCTTCATTTTTGTTGTTGTTACCATGTTTCGGCCATTATACATCTAGCCTTCCTCAGGTGTATATCAATCTCGGTAGACTCTTCTCAATCTATTGACTATGTCTAGGGATATCATCTCATTGTTATTTTTAAATTTGATTGGAATTGATTTTCATTTTTTTTTTTCGTTTTTAGATCATCAGTGTGTTTGTGTGTGTGTGTCATTTCCAACTATTTTTTTGGCTACTTCCGTCAGAATACACTGAATTGTTGTTTACCAAAACTCTTTGTTGCCAAGTTTAGGCTAATACATATATATATATATATATATATATATATATATATATATATATATATAGTTTTAGCCTAAGAATATAAATTCTTCTGTTCCATTTTTAGTAATTATAAAATCATACATACATATATATATATATATATATATATATATATATATGATTTTATAATCTATACATATATAAAAGGCAGAATGTGTGTGTGTGTGTTCGTTTATATGTTTGATCGGAAGTCCTACATTTTTCAAACGATTTCAACTAAATCTGACACAGTTGCTGCTAATGGTCCTGCAGAGATTTTGACAAAAATTGATTTAAGTCAATATTTAGATAAATATTATTGATTTTTCATTTTTGATCAGACACACATGTGTGTAATTATGTGTGTTCACTGCACACAAGCAGATATGGGCACTTTTCATGTCAGAATTAATAGAGGTAGCAGTTAGAAAAAGTTGCATTTAAGTGCTTATATGGGAATAAGAAAGGACAAGAATGGCCATATTTTGGTTTCGGGTGCAAAAGTTCTCACAATGAAGGATTTCTGTCACAACCGAACTTTGCGCTCCAAAAGTGTAATTAGTAACACATGGCTTGTGCAATGTGTAATGCTTGCTGCTGATTGGCCTATTCACACTCCGGGTTCATGTGAGATCATGTGTGAATGGGGAGGGGGTGTCACGTGTGCACGCATCAAGCATCCCAAATGGGGTAGAGGTTTCAGGTAGCCTACTTTTATTTCAGGATTTAATGCTCATACCATGGTTCTTAAAAAGGATCTTTTAATGTTTCAATGCAGGCATGCATTACTTTCCATGTTTTCTGCATTTGCATAGTAAAGTAAATGTCAAGGCCATTTTAAAAGGGATTTACAGAGCTACATGTCAAATTTTACCAGAAAAATCAGTAAAAACAAGGTGAAATTACTGTCTTTTAGGTGTTTGTAGCCCATTTAGCCTGCTAAAGCATAGGATTGAATTCAGTGAGCAATCACTAACACATTTCATGCCACTTCACACCACCACTTTTAAGCCATGGGGACAGAATTGGCTCCCCCAATTGTCCAATTTTTTACATTTGATTGCATTTTTTCATTTAAGGGGACACTGGGGGACTGTTATATCTTTTCATGCCATTTACGTGTAACAAAAGGCACCTACTCGATATAATTTTACTACTGCACATCGCTGCCCAAAAAAGTTCTCGCACATTTTCATCTAAATTCATGCTACTTAAGTGCCTTCATCATCCATCAGTAAACAAAATTAACATTGTTTCAAATTTTGTTCGTAAGAAGTGTAAAAACACTTGTATTTTCAACTCTTGATCAATAAAACTACCTCATATCTCCTGGCTGCTCAAAATTTTCAAAGAAAAATGAAACTTGAAAATCCCATTTTCTGATTGGCTTACTTTGACAGACTGCGCTACATTGGTGACGACGTAAATCAAAAAGGCAATGCCTATTTTGGGATAAGGAACTACATAGCTTTCATATTTATCAATAAAAAAAACCCAATACAATAAAGTCGCCAGATACTATTTTGAAACGTCATCTACCACTGTGCACTGCATTGACTAACCCAGCTGGAGGTTAACCAATCGCGTCAACTGTTCAAGGTTGCTGCGAGCTCATTGGCACGGTTGCTAGCGTTTAACCTTGGGCCCATCCAATCATACGTGTGAGCAGTTCTCTTATGCACATGTGTGCATGTGCATACATACATTTCGTATGTGTGCTCAATGTCAATCGGCCAACAGCCTCTTTATACCATAACTCGCACGCGTGTTCACACTTCTGCGATTACTGTCCAGCACTTGGCTCACTTCATTTGCTTCTTATGGAAGCCGCAAGTTGTTGATTATGTATCCAAACTTTTTTTTTATACTTCTTATTTATAACTACATCCGTTTCCGCGTTTATCAAATTTACTTCCCAATTTACCTACTACCGTTTTAGCTTTAGTTGAATTTTTTAAACTTCACATTTTTTGTCTTCGATCCTCTTTTGATACAATTACATACATTTTGGGGATCCCTCTAACCTGCCTAAGTTTAGACTACATGTATTTTTTGCACTCAAAAAACCTACATACCTTTTATTACGTTTGCCTTTTTAAAATTGGTTAAAATGCCGCCTAAGAGAAGAAAACTTTTTGGACGGCGCACGGCTGCTGCCTCCGCTACAAGAGCAGCAAGGGCAAGTGAAACCAGAGAGCAAACTTTGTTTCGCCTTTCTCAGGTGGCCTTACGCTCTACTGCCAGCATCTCCACGGAAAGTACCGTAGAATGGACTGAAAGGCGTCACGACGCGCTAGATTTTCAACTGAAGAGCGTTTAATACAGAATTCACAGGACGCAATACATGTTTCTAGGGCCAGGGCTTCTGAGTTCCCAACACAGACAATCCTTCAGCGTTTAAGGAATGCCAGCGCTACAGCATGTTCTAGAGCTTTGGAAATCCCTGAACAAACCACTTTGCATCATCTTAGGAATGCTAGGGCTACAGCATCTTCCAGGGTTACGGAACAACCTCAACAAACCATTATTAGCCATTTAAGAAATGTCAACGCTACTGCGTCTGCCAGAACTTTAGAAAGTCCTGTGAAGACCGCTAATCGTCGTTTGAGCAATTCCAGATCTACTGCGTCTGCCAGAGCTTCAGAAAACCCTGGTGTACGGTGAGCACGGCTCAATAACAATGGCCAAATTGCAAGGACAGATGCTCAGCGTCGCGGGTCTGCATTTAGGTGAACAGTGTTTTGCCCATGGACAGCTTTATGTAGGCTGCTCCCGAGTCAGGAGTAAGGATAACGTTTACGTTTACTCTCCAACAAACAAAGCTAAAAATATTACCTACGCAGAAGTCCTATAGCCCATGGTCGGTCACATTTAAATGCCATGTACACATCTTTATGTCAGCTACATCATAGGGTCCTTCATTTTTGAACCCGGTTTATTTAAAGGTCGTCGTAGTATCCACTTGCCATTACTAAGACATTTCATTAAAGGTTGTCTTGCTCACTAAATGCTCCCTTATCACTTAAACCCCACCATAGCTGAATTCACATTTACATGTCGACCACATAACCATATTCAGTTGCAACACAAAACCAATACGTGGGAAGGTGGATTCGTTTAACTGTCAGAGAAGTCGAGTGCGTCCACGCAATTCAGGCCTCAGCAAAAAGAAGTGGGATAATAAAAGAATAGCATGCATTCTCTGCCGTACACCGTTGGTGTGTTTCTCCCCTTTCCATAAGAGCTGCTTTAGGTAACGCTATGTGTACTTCATGCTCGCGTCACCTGGCTATTAAAAACTACAAAAAAATTTGTACCACTTACAAGTACTTGACCCGGCACCTTCCCATACTTCTGTGATGTGGTTCTGTTTGTGGTAGTGGCAGTGCCGTCTTTTGGGCAAAAGACGCGTCTACCTTTCACGCTATTGCGTTTTACTACATTGCAACTGCCACAGGGCTTCATGTATTGTCTTGCATTCAGGATAATAAAACCATCCCATCAGAATACAAAGCAATTTGCCACAACTCACCAAAAACTTCCTAAGGCCCTTGTTCGTATTGAACTTGACAACTTTTAATTGGAGATGTCCTAGTAATGGCAAAAGGATGATGCTACAATGGCTGTCCATTGCTTCCTTTAAACCCTTACAATTTTTTCTTCTGTTGTGTTGATGAATACCGACAACTTGTGTACATTACGTCTTTTACGTGGGCGGCCATCAGTACTACTAGACTTCAGCCTTGAGCTTGTCACCTAAGGTAAAGTCCCTTGCTTTAATGCTAAACACCAAAAATGCAGATTAGCTGATGCTAGAAGCCATCTAGAACATGGAAGTAAATATTGGAACTTTGTTTTATGGTCAGATGAAACTAAACTAGAATTATTTGGTCACATGATCTCCTGTTATGTATGGAGGAAAGTGAATGAAGCCCACAAACCAAAAAATACCCCCCCTACAATTAAGCATGATGGTAGGGGCATTTTGCTCTTGGGATGTTTTGCTACTTCTGGACCAGGAGAACTCGTAAGAGTACAGGATATCATGGATAAATAGCAGCATTTGGCTATTCTTAAAAATAATATAAAACAAAGTGCAGAAAAGATGTTTTAGGGCGTCACTGGACATTCCAATATGACAATGACTCAAAACACATGGCACAAATTGTTACAAAATCGTTAGATGATACCAAAATTAAGTAAAGGATGAAGTGAAGGATGGGGAATAGATCAAGGCATCTAGAGATGTCGATTGACATTGCATTTGAATAGTTGGAGATTATAGCTATCAGGGAAGCAAGTAAGAGGAAGGGACTTCCATAGATGGGAAATGTGAGACATGAAGCTATTGGAGTAGAAGAGATGGCTAGATTTAACCGTTTTGACACTGAAAGGGTGGGACTGAGATGCCGACCTAGTGGCACATTTAAATTCATGCAGTTTGGGAACTAGCAAAAATAGCTCATTGGAGCAGTTACCGTGAAAGTATTTGTAGAAAATACACAGGGAGGCAACAGCACATCTGTGAGAGAGCGACTGGAAATGAGATGCCAGATCAGGGCCAACCACATTGCATATTCATCTCCGTATTTTGTTGAGGATCCTAAGATGAACAGCAGGGACTCCAGACCATATATGACAGCAATATTCCATGCAAGGGCGAATGGTTGATTTATAGATTTGAAGGATGGACTTAGGCAAGAAAAACTTTCTAGCATGACACAGAGAACCAACTTTCCTTGTGATAGATGAAGCTATTGATTCAATGTAACTATTTCATATGAGGTCAGTGGAGAGTGGGAATCCAAGCAGTCACAAAGAGGTGCTCTCATGGAGTTGAGCATCAGACATTTTAATGGGAGGCAGGAAGGGTTCTCTATGGTGGGTAATAGAGAGCAGTTTTGTTTTGGAGGTATTAAGGTTAACCAGCCATTTCCTGTCCCAGTAAACAACCAAGACCAACGGCCAGGTTTGTTTTGTCAGTGAGGCCAGATTTGCTATTTAAGCAGGAGTAAATAGTGGTGGCATAAATGTCTACTTGGGAACTGATGACATCGGGAAGATCATTAATGAAGATAAGGAACAATGTAGGACCCAGGATAGAGCCTTGGGGAACATCTGCATTCGTGAGAAAGGAACTGGAGGAGAATCTTTTAAGGACAACCTTCATTACATGGTTTGACAGGAATGATTGCATTAAGTCAAATAATCGTACTGAGATACCATATCCCTGAAGCTTACAAAAGAGTCTGCCATGCCAAACCACTTTAATGATATTATAGCTTTATTTGTAAGTAGCAGAGATGCCCGGAGATGTAACAGTAAGAGATAGATCAAGTATCGACCATCATAAAGACTGAAAAATAAAATGGACAAAGATTATTGTTTAAGGTTGACGGACACGCATGTCTTAACTAGTTTTTTTGTTTTGTTTTTTTTTGTTTGTTTGTTTTTTTTTTACGAATTGGTCAAACCCAAACGTTATGAGTCTACCGATTGAATAGAATTTTATTATAAACAATTGTCTTGTAAATGGAATTTTAAAGCATTCTGAATGTAAAAATAAAAGAAAAAAAGTGTGCAAGACAATAAGAAACACTACCTGCCAAAAAAAAAAAAGTGAAGTTTTGTTGAAATCGGTTGAAAATGTAGGAAATCCGATCCCATATATAAACGAACACACACACACACACACACACACACACACACACACACAACCTGGGTTTTATAATAAGTATAACTCGGTATGAGTTGTCCCCCTTTCATTCTCGCGATGCCTCTTAATCGTGTTTTCAAATTGATTTCATGCAAAAACAATTGTGTTTTTCCAATTTTTGGTGCTGTCAGAACCACCGCAAGGTAATTTTATGTAGTCCTGTGAAGTTTTGTTGAAATCGGTTGAAAAATGTAGGAAATCCGATCCAATATATAACCGAACAGACACACACACACAACCTGGGTTTTATAATAAGTATGATTATGGAAGTAGGGAGTGGGGGTAAATCATTCTGTCCACAACTGTATATCCATTCATATCTATTTATTTGTATATATTTATATTTATCTATATTTATTTATGTCTGTCTAAAGATAAACCACTAGACACATACATTATGTCTTTAAACGGTATACAGTAGTCCCTTGATTAGTGCCGTTAGTGGACATTAAAAGATATGCACTAATCGAAAATGCAAATATAATAACTTGTAGGAAGTGATGTAATTTGTACCTCAAATTTTAGTCTTATTCACAATTAATTTCTAATTTACATACTTTTAATTAAAATATAGTTACATATAAGAAGATACAATAAAATCCTATGAGTCAATGTTTATTAATCTGATTTTTATGAAAGAACTATTTAGAATGATTTGCCACATGATAGACATTCTTCTGTTCTTCATATAATTCGTGGTACTGAGCAAATTCTGCAAATTCTGTCTTCATCAGGGTCTGCATCTAAACATTTTCCTTTAAATTCTTCAATGACCCTGAAAAATTCCTCTTATTTTTGACTTGCCTAGTTTGTGTATTTTTAATTTTGACAAACTATCTTCATTCTTTCTTATGATTTCTAATTTTTCTTCTAAAAAATAACATTTTTTTTTGTTTTTTGTGCAACTTCACTTTTATCTTCACTAATTCTTTTGCACATGTTTAGCAAAGAGTAGCATGCTGAATGTTTAAAATAAAAAAATCAGAAAATTAGTTCAAAGATGCACACATTGCTTGAGTAACTAGTCTAATAGTATAAAACTATGTTATGTATATTTTCTATTTTTGGAAATTTTCCAAATCTTTCATAATCATTAGTATTTTAACTTGAAAATTTTATTTATAATCTTTTCATAGTAAATGCATACATCTTTTATATTTTGATATTTTTTTAGATGTAAATTTCTGTATCTAATTAAGTAAAAAAAAACAAATTTCTTTTTAAGACTTTCAAAATAGACATGAAAAAAATGTCAAAATATTTAAAAACTTTTAATAGAGACAAATATTCAAGTATGTATTTTTATTTATGGCTTATATTATAAAATTTATCTGTCCATTTTTTTAACACTATAGTAATTGCTTAGATAATGTAATACTTGACAAACAAAATAGTTTCCCTTTTTCCATTTTTAAATTTTAGAAAATTTTTAATTAATCAGTAACTTTTAACTTTTTTCAATTATTATGGTTAATCTGAAGAATGTTTTACCATACTAACCAAGTATTATGCATGCACTAATTGAATTTTGGTATAAAAAATTTTAGTGCACTAATCAAAAATGCATAAATTGAATGCACATTAATCGAGGGATTCCTGTATATGCATGCATGTGAGAATAATAAGCAATTGATAATTGAACTTACATAAATTATTTAAATTTTGATTGAAGAAACATTTAAAGCAAAATAGCATGTAAAAACTAAATTCATATCTGTAAAATGCACCATTTTAAATGCATTAGTAAATATAATTGTTAAACTCTTACTCATGATTCTGATTATAAATTTAAACAAATCCAAATCAAAAAAAAAAAGAGCATAAAAATGACAAAACAAAAAATCATCTTGAGAGTCCATTGGTCTACCAAGAACCAGTAAATTCAGTTCTTTCATTCAGAAAGGAAAGCATATCTCCATTTTCCATGCTAAGATTTCTTGTATTGTTTTATTCATCTTCTGTTTCTTTTCAATCATCATAAAATGCATCAATGTCTCCTGGTCATTCTCTAAGTCAGAAAGCCAAACGGATCTTCCAATTCATGACAACACATTAACCTCTTCATGCCCTCATTTTATCTGAGATTGTATTATTTATGTATACGAGATAAAGATATTAATATACATTAATTTTCACCACAATTCACACAGCAAAACAATGTCAAAGTTTCATTAGATGATAGTTGGAAAAATACTTGTAAAAAGTTAACACTTGTTATATAATATTTAGTTAAAATTTGTTTAATAAAAACTCTACACTTTGATAAAATATTGGGAAATGGTAGCTATGGATACAAATTCAGGTTAGACTCATAGATGATGGATAAATTTTCATCTAAATTATGCAAAAATGAAAATAACACTGACATCTCATTTTAACAGATTACCCAAATTACACAAAAATATCTTGAAATACTAAAGAGTACATTTATTCAATAAAATCCTCATTGGCTTCAACCACCACCTTCAGATGACTTTGGAATCTTCTGCAACTCTTCTGGACAGTCTCCTGCTTGTGTGGCATGGTGCAGAGTCCTGTTGCCAGATACAGTGTCTTTCAAGAGCCACGCTCTTGATCCATGACAGCACTATCTCACTGGCTATGGACCTGATTCACTTGGAGGGATCATTGTCAATCATGGCCTGGATCACACCAACAAATTTGGGAGTTCTTATCAAAATGATCATAGCGAGTTTTCCAAGCAGCCATACTTTCATTTGGCTCATCCAACTCTTTCCGAATCTTCTGCACCATTCTCAGATTGATACCCAAAGACTCTGAAATGTTCATATTGGAGCTTGCAGTGTGAATGCCAAGCATAGATGACAAAAATCAAAAACAAGCAACACACATATGTGAAATTAAAAATATAAAGTTGCGACAATTTACTCATCGCACCTTGTATATTTAACATACAACTGGAAAATTGATGCTTCCAAAACAGTATATTTTTGTGCTTGTAAAATTTGAAATATTTCTGTTAGATTATTATAATCTATATATCTATCAATTATACATGATGTAAAGAGTAATCCCAACATTTTGTGTCTGAAATTCATAGAGATTTTGTTTAATATATTGTACTAAATAAATTAATTAAAAATACAGACTCATGATAAAAATATGTTAAAATATTAACAGATTACATTATTTACTATACGGCTCACCCCAGATGTTGCCAAAATTGACTTATACCAGAGCTTCAGAGAAGCCAGGTGAATCAGTGGGTTGACTGAAGTGATGACCTCCTAGCCACCAGATGCAGATACCCACTTCATCTGTCCCTTAGATGTAAATACATAATTGATCCAGCTGCATCTAGGATGTACATGTTTGGGGAAAAACATATGACAAGTCAATATATAGGCACCCATGGTGAGGGAAGAAGAAGAGAATCTCTTACATCTTGTTGAGAATGCACGTTCAGTGAAATTCACAAAACCACATACTCATTGGTTAACAGTAATTGACAAAGTTTAGGGTTGAATAAAATATAATGTTACATATAAAAGATTAAATCTTGTGTTCTCATTAAAATGTACAACAATAATATTACAGATATTTTATAGTAAAGAATTTATTTATTTTTACTCTTCTTGGACTTTCACTATCATCTATCTTTTATAATCTATGAGAAATTAGGTGATTAATGAAATTTATTTCTGACAATAAATAAATATATTTTTAAAACTTACATTTCTGTTGTTAGAGTAATTTACATCTTCACCAAAATAAGACAACAGGTGAAAACATTATTTTTATTTTTGCTCACATGCAATGATATTTTAGGGCCATCAATTGTAAAATTTTAGGTTTTGTTAATTTTCTTTATCTTTTAATTTCATTCAAGAGAATGAACAAAGAAATAATCAAGATGTCTGACATTTGTTTTGGTTGTGCTCCTCTCATCTATATAATATAAATTCTTGGCAGACAAAGATATTGGACATTTTAATGAGAGAAGTTAGAATTAGTGTTTATGCCTTCACACAGCAGGAAACCGGAAGCTAGGCTGTGTGAAGGAAGACCTTTCATCTTACTACTAGTAATAAAGCCACATTAGCTTGTTTGTGAGTCTTATCCTCACTACACTTTGGTCTTTACTGATTAACATTTTTCTTCCATTCATCAGTAATGAAAGGAGTAACAACTAAACAAATCATTTTCCATCTTCTATGTCTGGGTTTTATCTGTCACTGTATCCAATAAACAAGAATAGAATATGTTCGGAAGACCCCCCAACTATCAAGTATTCAACATGACACAGCTTCAAGCATCTACTTGCTACAGATGAAATAAGATGATTTTATAATTTCTCTAATTATGTAAAGAGAGAAAGGGAAGTGAGTTGACCAGAGTTCAATTCATAGATTGTTTTGATACACAAAACTTACATACAAAGTAGATCTATTTTTCCAACTTCTTAAAACTCTGTTAGAAAAAGAATTAAATTATTGTTTGGACAAACTAATCAATAATGTTGATTCTTTTTCTACAATGTATTCACTTTATCTTCAATTGAAAGAAAATCCTTGACACACTACAAAACTATTTTCAACAAATTATCATCCTCAAAATCTGAGTCACATTGAAACATCCACCCAACATTGCAGTGATCGTTATATTTCTAGCTAACATCATCTGTTTTTTAGCTGCTTTTCCTGATGTATAACATCATACATTAACCAATATTTAGTACATATAGTCTGAATAAATTATTGATTTGAATCAATAAATTATAATCTTCAAAGTTTCAGATCAGTGCATTATTCTCCTTTTTTCCTTTTAATAATTGTCTCACAATTATTTATCAGTGTAGTTGTTTGCAAGACTTTTGAAATCAGGGTTTTAGAATATAGTTCCACAAACTTAGCTCTGGTCAATGTTTTTCTCATATCATGCAATTTGTCAGGTAGAAAGAAAATATTCATTGTCATAAATTCAAAGAAATAGTTTTCTGTTAAAAACAAATGGCATAAATCGCTTATCATTTATTCCCAGAAAAGCAATATAAGTGTCCTTCAATGCAGCTTGTTGTAATTTAATGGAAATGCTAATTAGATACTACTTACAAGTAATAGAATTGCTAAGAAAACAACAAACATCCAATGAAGAACACTAGTGTGGTTGTGGAGAAATATAAGGACAAAATAATTTCTTGCCATGAATGTTTTTCAAGGAGAATCAAACAGAAACTCAGATATGGAAAAACAGTGTGTATTTTTAGATAAGAGACAAAGGCTTGTGTAATTGTGTTACATTTCAAGACACCTTTTTTTTTTAGATTTTGCTATTTTTCATGTTTCTTTTTTTGTTTCACTAAGTCTTCAAAAAGTCTTAAAATTTCTATTTCTTATGTGTGCTAAAATGCTATAGAAAAGAATAAAATAAAACCTAATTTATGAAGATTTAAATTTTTATAAATGAGTTGAAAATATGCATTAAATCCAACAGAATGATTAAATAAGGAACAAGTAGGAAAATTCTTTATAAATTTAATGTTTCGCAATTTATTTAGTTTCATAAGAAATTTTTGAAGTGGAATAATGTGCAATTGTTTTGATTTCTAAATTTTGTGCTGTTTTGTTTTCATTCATTGTAAAGACATCATATATTTATTTTGTGGAGTTAGTATGTCTGTATATATCAATTTTGTTGTGTACGCATCATGTGTTTACCTCATGGAGTCTGTGTGTGTGTTTAATTCTTGAAATGTTACTATAATTTAAGTGTATACTTAAATTATACTGACATTTCAAGAATTCAATACTTAATCATGTTTATATATATATATTTATATATATATATATATATATATATATATATATATGATGGCTGCCATCATTATCAAGTATGATGATGACAAGATATTATTATAAGATCTATTTGTGCTTTGATTGGATATGATTATTTAAACTGGACAAACTTTTAAAACATCTGCCATGTAGTCGTCATTAGGTATAATTTTGTGAATGTTTACGTGTCTTTTCAGCCCACCAACTTTTCCACAAATATGACATGAATTTTCAGTACTTAATGCCATTTTGTAGTTGGTCAGTGCTCTGGTACACTGACTTCACATATGACAATTTTCTTCTCAAGTAAAGCCTACCACAAACAGTGAAGTGAGACCATGTTCATATATGGTCTGGATGTTTTATATTAAGAACTTTTCAGTTAGATTTCTTTTCAGCTTTTCTTTTACAATCCAAGAACTCTCAAAAGCAATCTTTCTATCATGAACCTTCTTCTAACAGGTTGTATGAGCATTGATATATATTAATGTTTGTAATGTTAAGTGATTCTTTCAGGCCATCCTTATGATGTTTCTTTGGCTTATGGGCTGGGTGCTTTCCATTTGCAAGCTCTCTATACAAAAACATGGAATCGTGTTGTCATTCATGTGAACAACATGACCTGCCAATGCAAACTGTTTCTGAATTGTTGCTTCAGTGCTGTTGCATTGACATCTCTGAAGCACTTCTACAACACTGACATGCATTCTCCAGTTGATTGACATCTCAGTTGTTCTACAACACTGACATCTCTCCAGTTGATTGACATCTCTGAAGCACTTCAACACTACAACATCTGACATGCATTCTCCAGTTGATTGACATCTCTGAAGCACTTCTACAACACTGACATGCATTCTCCAGTTGATTGACATCTCTGAAGCACTTCTACAACACTGACATGCATTCTCCAGTTGATTGACATCTCTGAAGCACTTCTACAACACTGACATGCATTCTCCAGTTGATTGACATCTCTGAAGCACTTCTACAACACATGCATGACATGCATTCTCCAGTTGATTGACATCTCTGAAGCACTTCTACAACACTGACATGCATTCTCCAGTTGATCTCTGACATTCTACTGAAGCACTTCTCCAGTTGATTGACATCTCTGAACACTGACATGCATTCTCCAGTTGATTGACATCTCTGAAGCACTTCTACAACACTGACATGCATTCTCCAGTTGATTGACATCTCTGAAGCACTTCTACAACACTGACATGCATTCTCCAGTTGATTGACATCTCTGAAGCACTTCTACAACACTGACATGCATTCTCCAGTTGATTCCAAGTATTTGACACCAACATTGTTGATGAAAGATTTTAAGCTACTTCAGGTGACTATGATAGACAATCCATACATACAGTAATGATGTTAATATACAAGCATGGTACATCTTCACCTTAGTCATTTTTTAAATTCCAGAGTTGGTTTCTAGCTTACTAATCAATCTTTTGAATTCCTCTTGCAACTTCACTATTCAGAAATGGTGTTACAAAAATCTCACACTTTAGATAAAAACAGTGATGCCTAGGCTGTAGCATTGGAAATCTCAAAAGACTTTGACAGAGTCTGGCATTCAGGACTTCTCCACAAGCTGAAAACTTACGGTATCCCCAGACACATATTTGATCTGATCCAGTCATTCCTATCTAATCATGAAATGAAAGTTGTTCTGAATGGCCACTCATCTAGATCTTTTCATACTAACGCAGTTGTCCCCCAGGGCTCCATCCTTAGTCCCACACTGTTTTTAATCTTCATTAATGACCTTTCTGAAGACATCAGCTCTCAACTTGGCATCTACATTGATAACACTATCATTTACTACCACCTCAATAGTAAAGCTGATCAGTCTAACAAAGGTCAAAATAGAAACTGATGTCCAAAATAATCACAAAACCATCATTAACTGGTGCAAAAGATAAGCTTGTTAATTTTAATACCCCCAAAACTAAACTTCTCTCTATTAATCATCTGAGAGACCCCTCTCTACCTTCCATCAATATGGCTGATGCTATCCTCCAGGAAAGTGATTTGTTGCACCTTCTTGGGCTAATGTTCTCAGCTGACATGAGGTGGAAAGACTATATTGAATTCATTACTAGATCATCTACTAAGAAAATCGGTTCACTGTATCAGGTGAGAAAGTTCTTCTTTCATGAATCTATCTTGCATATCCATTTGTCCATGATTAAAATATTACTGCTATATATGGTCTGGTACCCCTGCTATTTACCTGTAACTCCTTGATAAAATCCAAAGAAGAACCAGCAATATTATTGGTTGTGATCTGGTGGCTTGGCTGCTGTCACTTATCCACCACCTTAAGGTTGCCTCTTTGTGCTTTTTTTTATAAATACTTTCATGGTACCCTACTGTATGAATTTAAGTGTAATACTAGACTGGTATCAAGATCTCATCAATGTTCAGTTGAGCTAGTTAGATGTAACCATATACTGTATGCTAACAGTTTCTTTTCTTGCGCTTCTTGCTTGTGGAACTCCCTTCTGGCTCCATGTTTTCCAGCCAACTTTAATCTGCAAAAATTTAAATGCAATGTCAATTGTTATCTACTGTCCTCCTAATTAGTCTTTCCTATTCCTGCTCATTTTTAATGTTTCTATTCCTAATTCCTCCACACACTGTAAACCCTCATGTGTTAGTGGCTGAACTGCCTTGCATGGGGTGATACTGATAAAATATGTATATATATATATATATATATATATATATATATATATATTGCGATGGGTAAATTGTTGGCATTTATCATTTTTAGTTTTGTGCAAGTGGATTGTTTGTTTTTGATTTTGTTGACTGCACAGAATAATAGGGTCAATTGGACACTCTTCATGAGAAAAAAAGCACCGTGATGCAATTCCTTCCACAGAAATTTGGAAATGGCATGCTGTACTACTTGGCTTTCTTGCCAAAAGCTCCAATACAAACATTTCAGAGTATTTGGGTGTCAATCTGAAAACAGTACAGAGGATTTGGAAAGAGCTGGATTACGAAGATGTTTGGAATGATCACTAGTGGTGGTGACATTATGCCTCCATTCATCTTCCCACAGGGCTTCAAACTTAACATGGAGGTCTCCATCAAGTGCCTTGAGGAGGTAGTGCTACTCTGGATCAAGAAGGTGACTGCTGAAAAACCCTATGTCTAGCAACCGGACTCTGCACCATGCCACACAAGCAGGAGAAACCAGTCATTGCTGGAGGACAATTTCTGCAATCACCTCACCCCATATATCTGGCTACCTAACTCCCCAGACTTCTACCCTCTTGATTATCATGAGTAGGGTGCAGTTGAGTAATAGACCAACAAAACTCCTTGTAACACCAAAGATGAACTGAAGGCAAGAATTATGGCAGCATTCACCAACTTAAACAAGAGACTGTCTAGAAGAGCTGCAGGAGATGCTGGAGGCCATGTTTGAAGCCAATGGTGATTTTATTGAATAAATTTACTCTGTAGAATTTCAATATATATTTCTGTTATTTTGGTAAATATATATGTTAAAATGAGATATCAATGTTGTTTTTGTGAAATTTAGATGACAATTTGTCCATCGCACCTTGTATGTTCATATACAAAATGCATTCATATGTACACATACACATATATATGTATGTTCAGATACATATATGCATAATGTGACATAGCCCTGAATGTTAACTGTTAAATTAGACGTTCAATAAATTTAATAAGAGACATGCTGTCTTTGTGCTTCTTCTTCTTCCCTTTACTACCTATCAGAACCAAGTTGTGTTTCAGCCAAGAGAGGGCATGAAAGGAATTTGAGGTTTCTTGCCAACAAACAGAATGACCTCCTAAGAAATAGCAGGAAAGGAATTTGGGGTTGCTTGACAACAAATAGAATGACCTCCTAAGAAAGTAAGTAAGAATCTGTCACTTATGCTCACATGAGATACATCATGAAGTGGGGATTTTGGTATTGTAATTTTAGTTTCCCAGAGACCTCCAACAACAACAGTTTACAAAAAAAATAGACACACATCATGTGATCATATAGAATGAAAAATGCACCCACAAGACTATTCCATTACTAGTTGAGTAGGGAATAAGGAAATTTCATCCTGGAGACCTTTGACTATTTAATGGGTAAAGAATAAAGAAATATTGTATCCAAATAGATACAAAGAAAACATCTTACTTTCATCCAATCCAATTAACCAAGGGGAAATGGAACACAAACATTATTCCCAAATTCTATATTTCACATTGCAGTAGAACAACCAAGTTTTGTGAACATTCTACAGCAATTTTGTCTGTCTGTCATTATAAACCCCAATTCCTCAAACACAAACATTCAAACTGACATCCAATATCAGTTAAGTGTTCTTTTAGTAATTGTACGTCTGTCACTCCATACTTTTGCCATATTTTGTTGTATAAAATTTATTTATAAATGTTAATCTTGTGTTTGTTGTTTGTCAGTACCTGTTTGTGTGTTCCTATCAGAGCAAACCCAATTTTTTCTTTTTTTTGAACTTGGGTTTCATATGTTGTGAATTCATAACTATATATATATATATATATATATATATATATATATATATATATATATATAGATGGATTGATATTACACATCAATCGATCAAAATATGTTAGCTCTATCACTGATATTGAATGCTTTCCAATAAGTACTGCACATATATAATATATAAATAATATATATAAAAAATTCATATATATATATACACATATACATATATATATATATATATATATATATATAATTATTTATTTAAAAATATGATTCCAAATTGCGACATAAGAAGTCTCATGTTTCAAAACAAGAGCTGAAAACTTCAATATAATTATTTAAATTAAATTGAGTTGTTAAAGTAAGCTCTGTTCCAACTTCAAGCGAAATTTTTTTTGGAATAACGTATTTCTGAAATTTACGTGTTTTAAAATTGAAATCAAAATTTCCATGGTAACAGCTAGGGTGAATTGTTTAAATTGGGTAGGCGAGTGTTGGGTGTTAATAATAAGTATCAGTATAGAGTTACTTTCATAGATGTCAAGTCAGGGAAAGGTAGGGGTGTCTAAATTTTAAATGGAAGATGTATTAACCCTCGTCTAGTTTGCATGTCTATGGAGATTAATTTATTTTTTTATTTTATTTTTTTATGAAAGGGATTTGTGCATATAAAAAAAAACTGTTGTAACGTTTATTTTTTGATGACTTCATAAAGGGTTATCTTTTTTATGGTATTTAAACTATTTATTTGGGCTATGTAACATAATACAATATAACACCCTTCATAATCCCTAGCCCAAATAAATAGTTTAAATACCCTAAAAAAATTGAAGTTTTTGGCCCTTGTTTTGAAACATGAGACTTCTTATGTTGTGATTTGGAATCATATTTTTAAATAAATAATTATATTTATGCTCTACTTTTGTATGGAGCACTATTTTTTAAAAATAATAACTAAATACTAAGGGACTTTGGATTATTTACCCAACCAGTCCCTTCCTATTTTCTATATATTTTCACATATATATATATATATATATATATATATATATATTTTTATATATATTATATATATATATATATATATATATATATATATATATATATATATATATATATATATATATATATATATATATATATGGAATTTTTTTTATATATATTATTTATATATTATATATGCGTGGTACTTATTGGAAAGCACTCAATATCAGTGATAGAGCTAACATATTTTGATGGATTGATGTGTAATATCTATCTATCTATCTATCTATCTATATATATATATATATATATATATATATATATATATATATATATATATAGTTATGAATTCACAACATATAGAGATATGAAACCCAAGTTCAAAAAAAAAAGAAAACAGTTGGGTTTGCTCTGATAGGAACACACAAACAGGTACTGACAAACAACAAACACAAGATTAACATTTATAAATAAATTTTATACAACAAAATACAAAATATGGCAAAAGTATGGAGTGACAGACGTACAATTACTAAAAGAACACTTAACTGATATTGGATGTCTGTTTGAATGTTTGTGTTTGAGGAATTGGGGGTTTATAATGACAGACAGACAAAATTGCTGTAGAATGTTCACAAAACTTGGTTGTTCTACTGCAATGTGAAATATAGAATTTGGGAATAATGTTTGTGTTCCATTTCCCCTTGGTTAATTGGATTGGATGAAAGTAAGATGTTTTCTTTGTATCTATTTGGATACAATATTCCTTTATTCTTTACCCATTAAATAGTCAAAGGTCTCCAGGATGAAATTTCCTTATTCCCTACTCAACTAGTAATGGAATAGTCTTGTGGGTGCATTTTTCATTCTATATGATCACATGATGTGTGTCTATTTTTCTTGTAAACTGTTGTTGTTGGAGGTCACTGGGAAACTAAAATTACAATACCAAAATCCCCACTTCATGATGTATCTCATGTGAGCATAAGTGACAGATTCTTACTCACTTCCTTATATACACATATACATATATATATCTATATATATGCACACACACACACACATATTCATACACATGCATAAATATATACACACACATATACACATATTGATACACACATACAGCTAACTTTTTTGTTTGTAATATTTTCTAATATTCAGATAATTTGGTGGATCAAAGTAATGTCATTCGTTCTAAGAATCTTTCAAAGAACAAAGTTATTAAATTGTCATAGTAATTTAAAAATACTTAGAACTAGTTCTGGGGACTTAAGCAGATCATCTAGGCTATATTCAAAATGTTCCTCACAAGAATTAGTTTTTGGTAAAAAGGATGCTGTGCATGAAAGTGAGTACTGCTTAATCACAAAAGATACAGACAGCATGATTGCAATTATGAACAGGAAGACTTTTGGCATGAATAAAGAACACAAGAGTATTGATAGACTTGGGTCAAAAGACTCTAGCAACTGTCTAAATTTGTTTTGCTTCTTTTCTTCAAAGAAATGACTGCTATTGTGACATTGTGTGAATCTTTTGCATTATCCATTGTTCTTGTGGTTCCTGACAGGCACCTGGGTAGATATCAACAGAGTCAACTTTTCAAGGGAAGGAATACAATTAGTAAAAACCCAATAGAAATGTTGAGAAACCCCATGAAGACTGTTATTGTTTTGCTTTGTGTTGAGAAAAAGTTGCAAGCACAGGAAATATTGTCAACAGACAACATAGAAAATTGTGTGAAAGAAACAAGGGGTGAAAGAAGTGAAATAAAACAAAAACAGTTAACAGAATATAGTGTATAAAGAAAGACAATTTTTGAATTGAATTTTCTGAATTTGAAGTGGGAAAAGTTTCAAAGAAAGATGTATAGCAAAGAAAATAAATAAACGCTAGTTGTGATAGGAATCAGATAAAGTAGAAAATGCTCACTGTTCAAGCAATATTATAAGAAAAATGTTTTTTATGAATTTGGTGACAGAAACACAAAGCAAACACACATATAGAGAAATTTAAATAAATTAAACATATTGACTCATATGACAACTACTTGTACAAACATGAACACCTACAAGCCAATAAATTCAAAATGAAAGAAAATAATTTCAAGTTTATCAACATATAGAAGGATAGTTGATTTATTAAGAAATGTTGAGGCTTATGTAAGCAGCTCATCTTTAGAAAATAAAAAATAATCACTGACAAAATAATCTTTCTTCATGTTGAAGAAAAGAACATTTCCTGTTTTTTTGCTATTAGAATAATAAGTGATTTTAGACAGTGTCCAATGCTGTTGGCAGCACTAAAAAATTCTTGCTTAGAGGAACAATATCAAATGTAATATTGGAACAAACTACTTTTCTATAAAGCTAAATGGTAAAACAGATTGGTAATTGTCTAATGTCATATATGTATATATAGAAAAAAAGCAGATTATACTTAGCTTTCTTTTCATTATTTTCTCAAAAAGATGAAAGTATCTAGTTTATTTATATTATTTGCATTCAGACAATGATCTTCATCTTTGTTGTTATTATCAAAACAATAATAACAACAAATATGAGGACAATTGTCCAAATGTAAATAACAATTATTTCTTATCCCAGAAATTCAAACAGAAATTATAGAAACAATAAAGACCCAATGTGATATACCAATGGAGGTGTTTGAAAAAGCTCCATCAAAAATTGGCACAAATATCAAACCACCTGACATTCCTATACAGATGCAAGCTGGTTCCACCAGGCCTATCAAGTGAGACATCAGTCAATTCCTGGAGAGCACAAAGTCTAATGGAAAAAGCAGGGCACAGCCTCACAAGTGAAAGGATTCTTTACAACTGTTGGAAGAAACATTAACTTCAACATAAACTTTCCAAACAAACACAGAAATTCCTAAGCAGAATAACTCTCAACTCAGAGATAGTAACAACAAAGATGAGGACATTAGTGCAAATAGAAAAAATGTTAACTCCTCCTCCCAGATATTTAGAGAGACATACCAACTTAAATATTTTTTATCAGGGATTTTTTAACCAATGCTTTAATTCATGCTGAAATAGAATGTGTGTCCTGACTCTGGCAGGTAAGGCTCCTTTTCTTTCTTTGAGGCTCCAAGATAGTATTTATCTATATGTTAAGTCTACTGATAAAGTTATCAGTGCCTAATATGTGCACTAATTCATTCCGTCATCTTATCCTCCAGTGTTGTTCTTTGTTTACTATTCTAACTAGTAACATCAAAATATTTAATGAAAACAAAAATATGAATATGAATTAGCTCAAAGAAGAAAAAAGGAGCATACAAATAAATTAGAATTGAATAAAAACAAAAGGTGCAATGTAATTTGGTTTAATTGCATTATAACAATAACAAAATATGCAAAATATTCTTCAAGTTAATTGAAGAACATTTCTTTAATAATAATAATAAGTTCTTGAAAATCATTAATAGAAATAATATTAAAATAAATTAAACTAATAAATAAACATAAAAATAATTAACAATATAAGCAATAACAATATCAATAATAGGAGTAGTAGTAATAATTGCAGTCTGAAGTTACTGTGAAAACTATTAATAGGCAACAGAATTGACTTTGAGGAATCATAGACTTTTAATTAAATAGTCCTTCTGGATTGATAAATTGCTGAACTGTAATTTCCTCATTCTTATAAACTAACATCTGCTTAGTTTCATGTGAATTTCCTACTCTATCAAACTGACTTGATTCAAATTGGATGTTTTTTCAACATGGCTGCTTGTAATTCATTTGTTTATATTATTGCTTCAGTATTTTTTGACATGCAAGATGTTAAGTATTAAAGAATTTTCATTTTTCTTTCTTTATTTTCATGCTGCCTTCCTCCCAAAATCCTTCATCTCCATTTAAAACAGCAATATTTTGGGATACTTTCAGGATGTCATAATTCACAAATTCAGGGTGAACATGCTGTGTAATATATGTTTCATTTCCCTGAATAGGAAAGAAAATGTTCTATAGAAAATGAAGAGATTGTAATATTTAAATTATTTGAATATTTTTTCAACCAAAAGTAGCAAGATAGATTGTGTATATGATTTCTTCCTTAGATTTTTAATAGGAAGTGAAACCCTAAATTGATAGAAATTGAAAAATTCTAGAGTTTTCAAAAATATCAGGGTCTTCAGGAAGTATTTATGCTTGACAAGAAAGGATATAAGCTATTGAAGAAAGTTGTTACTGCAACCCAACGAGGCAAATTTTGGATTTCATTTTTAAAGACGTCTTGGTTTTTGCCCAATAAAAATTTTGAAAGACCGTTTTCAACTTCTTTGATTCTGAATGTTCTGCCACTTTTAAAATATTCTAATGATTTAAATTAATGAAAATCTGTTGATGCTAAATCTATTGAGTATGGATGACATGGAAGAACCTCCCATCCCAACAATTTTTTGTTTTAGAATATGTGCCTTTGCATTGTCATATTAGAGAATGACATCTTTTCTATTCAACAAAGACACTTTCAATGTAATGTTCCATTTACCTGATCAAATTGCTGCTGATAAACATCAGTAGTAATGGTCATTCTATATTCTAGTAGCTTGGGTTATACCTTTCATATTTCACAAGATATAAAACAAAGGACTTTTGTGGATGGAATCCTGGTTTTGGTGTCAATACAGATTTTTCATTTTGTGATAAACACTGTCTTCATTTTCTGTGTTTCATCATCTGCAACAATATAAAGCAGAAATGAAAGGCTGGAATTTCTGGTTAAAAGACTTCTGCAGATGGTAGAACATTGTGTATGGTTCACAAGTAAGATCTCACATGGAACACAAATTCTCTCTTTCAAAGATTTCTTGACTTTTAAATGTACTATAAATGAGATACGAATGGATAGAAGAGTTGTAGAATTTTAGATGCAGTTTCTTACCATTCAGTCTTCATTCTGCTTTGGTTGATTGACTCATAATTATAGTGGTGAAATATGTAATTAGTTTCCAAACACCCTAATATTTTATGTCAGCAATATTCTCTTGCACTAAATCTTTGATTGCCTGGATTTGGTTGATTTCATAGCAGAAGAAATTTATTATCAAAATTAAATTCCCTACCGAAGATTATAAATTTCATGCTTGTCAATCTTTTTCTTGACTACAATCCAAAGGCAAGTTTTAAAATAAAGAGGAATTTATGATTGCCAGTGTGAATTTGACTTTGTTACCAGTTGAAGAATTATTAGTTCCTTCCTGGTTTGACTGTCCACCTCTGTAATTGGCAGGGCAAACACAAAAGGAGATTTATTAATTTGTTCTTGTATAGTTGATCTTAAATAACAGCCATTAGTTAATAATTCTAAACTGGATTTTGTAATGCCCTAATACATAGCTTTATTTTCTTTTCTTTGTTTTCTAAATGAGAGCCTGATAGCTGTAACTGTTTTTTTTATATATCTACTGATTATCAAAGAGAGTTCAAGACTATATGCTAGAAAAATGCTTGATTAATTGGTTTTTATAGTATCTGGCATAAACATATCAATATGCTAGTATATATTTTTAATGACAGACAATACATTTTTAGTTGATGCTTGTAATTACCAATTTATAAAGTTCAATATGAACTTTGCTCAGAAGGATCCAGAAAATATGTTAACCTGACAGTTATAGATGCTTCCCAAAGAAAGTGCAAATCTAGTGTAAAGATGAGAGAAAATTACTGACTATTTTTTTATTGCAAAAACTCTGATTATAAGATTTTAAAAGAATCCTTCTTGCCATTCAACTAAAGGAAATACAAGTATCATGGTCAGATTGCAAGTAATTTAGCAACTAGACTAGTTAAAGATATAGTTTCAACTTTTGGCAAACATTAAGATGACATACTTGAAACTGTTCAAATTAAGGAAACTATTTTTTCTTTTGTTTATTTTCATTGCCATATTTCTTCTGGATGTAGGCGATCATGCCTCTCCATATTTTCCTTTCCTTTATATATAAATCACCAAAAGATGATGGAGTGGGTTCTTATTGCTTTCTCCATGATTTTGAATTCTATGATATCCTTTTTCATTCAAAGTGTCCCCTACTATTTAATCAATAGCTGAAGGATGGGTAGAAAAAATGGTTTCATGCCTTTCCTCCCAGAGCATTAGTGTAAATTGGATGAAACACAGAGAGAACTTGATTTTGACTTGCTGATTCCATTTTCTGTGCTGATAACCTGCCATATTTAAGAAGAGATAGGTAATGTATGGATCTTATCTGTGACTCATTAATGTGTCTTCCTAATAAATTTGAAATATTTGGCTACTGGTCAAGGCTATTTGGAAATATGAGGAATTTGGGGAAAATGAGAATGAACATAAAGATCAGTAACTGGTCAACACTTAGTACTTAAGATTCAGATTTAGATCTGATGAGTAATAATGAAATTACAAATTTATTTCCTTCACATATTTCATATACTTTATTTATATGCATTTAAAGGCTTAAGAATGAAAAAAGCTTTTGCACTTATCTGTGAAATTACAAGAATGTATTGAAAAGTTCTCAGCCTGATCCACTTCCGAAAATCAGTATTCTGGAAGAGGGTTGCATTAAAACCTTTTAAACAGCATTTTGTCATAAGAAGAAACTTCCAGACAAACAAAGAAAATTAAATTTTATAGATTATTCTTCATTCTAGAGTAATGAAATAGCAAATTTTGAAATAGAAAAAAAAATCATTATTATAATTCATTAGAAATGTAGGTGGGATACAAAAGCTGTTTTCTTTGTGGTCTTTATAGAAACAGAGAAAAATGAGAAAAATTGTAAGTATACCAATTAGAGAATATTGTAAGTGGGACAAAGCAAAAAGGTCCTTTATGTTGTAAGTGTACCAATGAGAGGATATTATCAGTGTATGAATATGAGAATGTAAGTACATCAATGAGAAAATGTGTAAGTGTACCAATAAGAGAATGCTGTAATGAAAATGAAAAAACTGTAAGTGTACAAACAAGGAAATGTTGTCAGTGTACCTATAAAAGAAAATTTTAAGAGTACCAGTGAGAATGTTTTAACTTTTTAAAGTGTACCAATGTGAGAATGTTGTCAATGAGAGAATTGCAATTATACATGTACTAATAAGAGAATATCTTAAGTGTACCAATGACAGAATTCTGGCATTGTTGTAAGTATAAAAATGGTAATAGTAGCTGTTTCCTTATAAGGAAACATTCAACATTCATTGACCAAGCAGCCAGTAATACTTGAGTTATGCTTTTCTTTGCTCCCTGGCTATTGAATTGGGTGCAAAGTATAGTATCTGTTCTTTGGGCGGACAAACTACATTTTATCTCTCAATTGTGCCTCTGACTTTAGACAGAGGAAAACTGAAAAAATACTGAGAGACTGTTCCTCACTCATTGCACTAAAGATTGGGTGGATTGGTAGTAATACTGATGCCAGTGCAAATGATGGTTGCAGGGGCTGGACTATTTTTGGATCTGACCTGGGTGCATGTACTCAGGCTCCCCCACATTAAACTGACATTGTGTCATATCCTACCAGAGTGGAGCAGCAAGTAAATACTAAGTGTAGTATCTGTTCTCCTTATCTCTAATGGTAATATTAGCCATTTAGTTACAAGAAACTTTCAGCATTTATTGACTGAGCAACCAGTGCTATTTTTGGTTGAAATTTATAAAATCTTTCTCTTAAGACAATCTTTCAAGAAAACAGGTTTATCAAGTCCAGTAACTGTTATCACTCTTTCCACTATTGGGAGCCCTTACTTCCTTGCATTTTGTTTGAAGCAGTGTAGAGCATAAACATCTTGATTATATCATTATTTATTCTTTGAATTACATGTGCTATTCATTTTATTTGTTGCTGCTGTTGAAAGTCCTCTAGCAATGTACTTTCAGTTATTTGGTACAGTTCTTTCTTTGTGATTCTGTAGTATCTGTCCACAAGTTTCAAAGAAGAATGGTCCTAGCTATAAACTACAATATTCACTTGTTCAATGTCATATTAACCATTGATCTGAGAAAGCAGTTATATACAGCTGACAATTTAGATATTTCTGAATGAGTCTGGCACAATGCATGACATCCATATGAAAGTTTTAATCTGATGAGGCTATTTAAGAACATGACTCAAATTTTTACATTAATATTTTGGTTTTCTAGCAATTTACAGTG
>CAHIKZ030000216.1:0-167500 GCA_903632075.3 Acanthosepion pharaonis | reverse complement strand
CAGACATACACAAACACATGCATATATATATATATATATAGTAGAGTTTGAATTAAGAAAGCCTTTATTAAGAATACAAAACAATCAGATTGCTATTCAATTGCTCATGATTCCCATTGAATTGAATCCATATATGCCACACAATAGCTAAAAGCAATAACAACACAAAAGAATACAAAGGATATTAGTGCAAATGAAGTTTTGAAATGATATGAAGCATAAAACAATGAAGCATTTATATTATATAGTAAATGTCATATTTTATTATAACTTTGATTTCCTATTTTAAAACTAAAAATTCTTTTGTCCATTTGATTTGAAAAGATTTTAATTTCCAGCCAAAGGATTTGTCATTATGATTCATAAAGTTTAATTGTAACCTACTTTCTTGCATACAAATTACCTATTTTTACTTTCTCACTATTTAGAATAGGTTTACTTATCATCACATTCACACTCATTGTCGGTCTTTTGAATGATAAAGGTTTATCCCTTGTTTCCTATTCAGAACTGGGTTTCTGGTTCCTTCTAAAGACTTCTCATTCTCTTCCATTCCCAGCAGCCTAGTGCATCTTAGTGGCATGATCACCTTACTTGGGGTGAATTGATAACAAAAAAAATCAATTTCACACATTACTTATCTCTTTATTCCAAAACATCTAATCAGGATCAAGATACCTGCAGTATCTGGATACACAAGTTCTTTCTGCGTGCATCTATAAGAGGGGGGTAAACTTGCATTTCTCTTTGTTAATGCTTCTCAAAATATTTGCTTCATGTGTAAAGAACAAAGTTAGATTAATCTAGTCGTTTGACACTTTTAGTTTTTCTCGAAATAAATCCTCTCTACATTATTCATATTCCTTGATCTATTTATTATAACCGACCGTTTCCTACTACAAACTCAGCTTCAACATTTTAACAGTATACTCTCTATTCCCTTTACAAATCTATTCTCTCAAGTTTCTCTGATTAAATAACCGTTGTGTCAAATTCATCTGCCAGAAGATTAGAGATCCATTGAATGTTCTGCTATTGGTTAGATTAAATATATCCACCCAAAACTGCAATTGGCAGCAGCAGCAGCAAGCGGCAGCAGCAGCAGCCAGGTAACTTTCCCTGTTTTCTTTAAGTGTTGCCTTTGCTCTTTTGTTTTCTCAAAAAGATATTTTATGAAATAATCTTTTTTTTTTTATCTTTTTTTCTGATCATTTACATCTAGGCTTTGTTGCTAAATTTTCTCTCCATATTCCGTCACGTTTCTGAATTCTCAAAAGCAGTTTTTGCATGAAAATAGATAAATATTTACCATTTTTTAAACTTCTGGTTCTTTTTAGGATATGCAATATGCAAATATAATTGTATTTTAATTATTCATTTGTGGGTTTGTGAACTTAATTTAATTACCTTAAAAAAATTCTTTTAATGAATAGATTTTTTATTTTTCTCTGTAGGCTACTCAATGGATAAACTATATTTAAATTATATATATCAACAACCTATTCATAAACCTAACTCTTACACATTAGTGTTGATATCTAATATTTTTTCCTTACTAATTGTACTCCCAAGTGCTACTCCAGGTAGAGAGTTACTGTATGAGATTGTAAGGGAGAAGGAAGTAAGAGAGTATTATGAGGATATGTAGGATAAATAAAGAAACCAAGATTGTAGTTGTGAGGGAAGAGCATTATTTCTGGTGTTTCTTTCACAAAGTAACAGTTCTGGGAAAGAAGCAGTCTGGGTTGAACTTGCTTTTTATGAAAGGAACACAAAGAGAAGGCAGATGGTTTGTCACTCAGAACACAGCATGGCTGGTCCCAGCTGTGAATATCCGAGTTGGTAGCATGAAGCAATGTTACATGTCCAAACATCTGCCATAATAATAGAGATATATTAATGAAAGGTGGGCAACATTTAATCTATGGAATAAATCAGCCTATGTTTAATACATACAATTTTATCAAGTTTTCCTGTGGTGTTACATTTCAGGATAAATTTGAGTCACTTGTAATTTTCTCTTCAGAATTAAGAACCGAATTTCAAGTCATATTCAAATTTTTCTTTGTACTTAATATTTTTCAATATGTGCAGATGCACTTGAATAAAAATAATATGTCCATTAAGTTCTGTTTAGATTTGGGGGATGCTTGAATTATCACCTGGGTCTCTAGACTTTGACTAGACTTTAACAACTACCTTCAGGGTCATAGCTATTAGTAAGGACTTAATAATTGAGAAGACTCTTCCAGGGATTCCATAGCTAGAAGGCAAGCCTCTATCTCACACTTTATCAAAGGCCTTTGAAATACCTAATGTGATCATCAATGAAATGTATTTCTTGTGTAGTGCCTCACTGATTCTGTGAGTAATGATAGTTAGGATATCAGCAGTGGACTTGGCTGAACAAAACCTGTACTGTTTGTTGCTCAAGAGGTTGTCCCTATTGAGGTGATCATCAACCTTCTTGATTACAGCTTCAAAAGATAATGACACTCAGGAGGCTGATGGATTTTTACTGAGATGGGGAATGAGTGCTCACCCACATTCTTGAAAACATGACATCTACCAGAAATCTGGGAAGGCTTTTTTTTACTTCAAGCAGCAGTTAAATAGTTTCACTAAGATTGGCATTAACTTAAGTTAATATTCTTAAAGACAAACACAAGGGTTTTATCTGGGCTGATAGACTTTTTATGGTCAAGACATTTGATAAGTCTTGAGACTCCCCAGACTGTGATAAAATTATTACTGAGATTATGCTCTGTGAGACAGAAGAAGTCAGGAAGTGGGTGATCTTTGTCATCTGATATGGACAAAGATCATGGTGAAAAAGTTTGCCTTATCTGACATAGATGAATTGAATATTTATCTCATTTGAGAATCTAGTAAAAAATATGACCATTAAATTCAGATTAGATTTGCTCTTTCAAGAATGTGACATGGGTTTCTTTGGCTAAGTAGGAAATTTCTCCCAAAAGATATATTAGTCCTATAATAATTGGAAATATGATGAAATGTCTGAATGCTCATTGTTTTGGGGTAATACAGAAAGACACGGTACACTCGATATTGAATGAATTCTCATTTGGAGAAGAAACCCTGAAAGAAGTTTTACTTAAGTGCAAAGGTCATCCATTCTAACCATTCTAAGTATTAATTTAGAATTTATTTTGATTAAACCTCATCTAACAGAGACAATTGTATAAATATCTAATTAAGTGTATAACATTGAATTTGAAGGTATGATTTAATGATAGGTTATTGGACTATGAAGGAAATATATATGCAATAATTATATTGCAATATAATATATATTCTCCAGATTAATGAAAACATGATACTGACTCATTACATTTTATTCAAATCTGAACTGTCAGTTACTGTCAGTCAGTGTGTCATGTGGCTCCAGAGATTGCTTGGAATGTGGACTCTACATTGGTAAAGAGATGTATAGGCGTCTGTCTTCTGTCTGGAGTGGGTGTTTATATATCTGCCTGTCATACAGTTTTTACAATGCATACATATCTTAAGCACAGCTAGGATGATCACATACTTACATATTAAAGTAGTCAATGACATCAGATGGCACACACATTTCCACTCCCTAGCTAGTATATCATCCCTTAGGTCAACCTTGCATTTGGATACTCTGACAGACACTGAATGTAAAGTCTATTCTAGCATCATATGAAGTTTGGCCATTAGATGCAGTAAACTATGAGTTGTCACCAACATATAAAAGAAAATGATTTCAAATTAACAAATAAATATTTATAGGCCAGTCAGTGTGGATGAGTGGGTGAAGACTTGTATGGTATAATGAATTTAGTGAAAATAGATTGTTATTCATAAGACAACTGCTTTCAATCAATTTTAAAATACTTCACATAATAGCAAAGTGGATCTAGAGAAGACTAGTTGAAGTAAAAACTGATTGCTGTGGGGGGGGAATCTTTTGTGTTGATCTCTGATTGATCAGAGTTCTAATGCAGCAGGAATCTCTCAAAAAAAAATTAATAAAACAGTTTTGCTGTCTTCATTTAGCTTGAAATATTCATAGTGGAAATTTTTACTCTGAATGCATGTCTCACTTACAATTTCTTTGTATTACCCACGATCTCTAAAATATATCTGGATGCTACTAATCATTTAAGCAAGATTAATATAATAATTTGAGTTATTCAGAACTTTTTCATAATCGTAGTATTTGAGGTTTTTATATCCAATACTCATAACATTCATTTCTTTATAAAATCCACAGTACTCAATAAAATACAATTTTAGTCAGTATTTAAATTTTAGTCAGTAGTTAAACTTAAAACTTAAATTATCTTTATAAGATTCAAAGTTTACATAAACATGGACATATGTTCATGTGTAAGCTCTTCTTAATATTGAATTTGACTGACTAACTGTGTAAATCAAAATCGAAAGGAAATGGAAAGTGTTGCCTGCAGATAGGAAGAGAAGAATGATATAAAGAAGATTAGAATTAATAATGAAATACTGATCGTCTTTTGCTAACAACAGAAAAGTTACTGGGAATAAAATAAATCGAAGCTTTGAATAAAGAGGTTCATTCAAGTTTATTTTTAAAATTCTTTCAAATACATGCATACTAAAGTGGATAAATAAGTCTGTAGCCTGAATTTTGATTCAAAATTTTCATTGTATATTGAAATATTTTCTATTTCTAGAATAAAATTAAACCAATCAAAACAAGTTAATGAGTGAATGATTCATTTTAGAAAGAACCATCCAACATTAAAAATCATTAAAAAAAACATCTTTAATGACATTCAACCTTATATCCAAACCACAACACTTGATTTTAGAAAGAACCATCCAACATTAAAAATCATTAAAAAAAACATCTTTAATGACATTCAACCTTATATCCAAACCACAACACTTGATTTTAGAAAGAACCATCCAACATTAAAAATCATTAAAAAAAACATCTTTAATGACATTCAACCTTATATCCAAACCACAACACTTGATTTTAGAAAGAACCATCCAACATTAAAAATCATTAAAAAACATCTTTAATGACATTCAACCTTATATCCAAACCACAACACTTGATTTTAGAAAGAACCATCCAACATTAAAAATCATTAAAAAAAACATCTTTAATGACATTCAACCTTATATCCAAACTACAACACGTGTGTCATTGTGTCTAATGAGTTAACTATTCAGACTTGTTGATGTCTATGCCCAAGCCTCTTCAGCTGCACACGTTTTCCTCCATTTCTTTTATTATTTAACTTACAAATATTTCAGAAACTTTTTTATTCACTCCTTCAAGAGAAAATAGAAACTAGAATATATTTATTGCCTGTGTTAAAATTCAAAACACAAACAAAAAGCAAAAAGAAATCTAAGGTCACCAAAACTAAGACAAAAATGTTTGGACATTTTAAAATTTCAAAATGTAAATTTTATTATCATAATTTGTAAGTGTTCTGATACCAAACTCAACTTTTCATAAATCATAGAATATTTTTATCATAAAATGTTAGAAACGTTTTTTTTTTTAATTTGAATAATAAAATATAGAAAATGATGTAAATAAAGTTAATTTGAATATTTGTAGGAATTAAATTTGTGAAAATATTTTAATAGTTTTTTTTTTAATCTTTATTGTGATATACAGTTCAAGACATAATGTGCTCAGAGAAATTCTATGCCTTGTATGATTCTTTATTAGATTAAAGTTCAAGTCTTAGGTTAGACATCTTTAAATTGAATAAGTCTTTTGCATTGATACAAATCTTATGTATTTAAATCCATACTAATCAATACAAATACGAATAGTATAAAAATACATCAAACATAATAAGTGTCTCTTGCTTGTATGCACTGACTTTCGAACAGCTGGAAGTGATTTCAACTAAATGTTCTGAATCATTTTAAAAATTGATTTGTTTAAACCATCTTAGTTGTTATAGTAGTGCAATGTTATCGTTGTACAGATTAATAACAGTACAATACTAAATCTCTTGTGTAAAATTATTGTTTATTCAACTATGGACTTTTTCAATTAATATCATTGAAAGGGTGTATGGTTTGGGGAGTTTTCACCAAATGTGGATTCTTCTTGTTGTAAGGATGTAATAGACCCTTGAATTCTTCCTTCTCAAATGATTACTTATATATCTTGTCATTGGCTGTCCTATATGTACACATCTCAAAGTCAGCTACCTATTTACATATCAAGGGCATCTAGTGACATCCTGTGAGGCATGGATCTGCACCTGATGGCTAAAAGGTTATCTTTCAGGTCAACCTGCTGATGCATATGACTTCTCTGATGGTCTGGTGAGACTCTGATTGCAAATTCTATTCTGGTATCATCTGAGCTATGTCACATCCTACAATAGTCACATTTTCTTCAGAGTCTGTAATATTCGGCAATAATAACAATTATTTACTATTATAAGAACAGTTCAAATAACTCAGTGTATAATAGTGAAAATCCCTTATCTGAGAGAGAATGAATATGATGATGAGAAGCACAGTTTGAATAAATCAATGTATAACAGTGATAATTCTTTATATCAGAAATTCAAATATATTGTAATAAGTGAAAAAAAAAAACTAGAAATATAGAATGAAGTTCTGATAGCTTCATGACCCTACCCCTACTACTCTCTATCTCATATGTATGCGTATGTATCTCATACGTACATGTATATATAGTCATTGCATTAAAATTTTATATTATCTCTTATTACTTTTTTCTTCAACACTTGCTAGTACAATGTTTCTGAAAATAATTCATTATGCTGCATTGAGGGTTGATGCAGCAAGTTTTATAAGAACAAAGTGTATTTCTCTAAAAGTAATATGAGTTTCCTCAATTTCCTTGTTTCATACACTTGAATATTGAATGTTAAATTGAAGTATTCTTAAAAAGATATATAGAAAAGCAAAAAGAACATTTTCATTTTCCTAAAATCTATTACTAAATTTTAACAAGCACTAACATTACAGGTTGAGCATTTCTATGAAAGAATATAAGTTTTACAAGAGGAAAATTAAATAAATGCCAAGTTTACAATGCAATCACAGTGTCATCTGATATTATAATCATACATGGAACTCTTGGCTTATAAACCTATCATAAAATTATAAAAATGAAAGCAATTTCTGATTTATTAAAATGTTTATATATTTACAATATATATATATATATATATATATATATATATATATATATATATATATATATATATATATATATAGGATTATTGCAAATATAAAATGAAATATAAAATTTTTCACATAGCTGATTTATTATTTTCAGCATCTCAAGTCTAGAGTAACTTAGACAAACCAGCAATAGCTTCACCCACTCGTCAGGAGATATCAGTAAGTGACTGTTTTGTTTTTCATTTTTTTGTTACTTTCATATTAATTTAAAAAACAATTTATATCTTTTTCATTGGTGCAAGGTTGATTTTTTCTTCTTCTTTCATTGTGTGTGTTGTGTGCATATATGCTTGTGCATGTGCGTGCCTGCCTTCATGCATGTATGTATGTGCATACATGTAGAATGTTGCAGTTACTCTTTCTTTTTGCTCTCTTTCTTGTCTCTTTATACTATCTCCTTCTTATTGTCTTTATACCTTTTTGTCTCTTTTGACTTTGAGTATCAGAATCAAATGTAGCAAAATGGCATCTGGTTTGCCAGACATTTTCTGCTCTTAGTAATTCATGAGTGTTCTAGGGCTTTCTTGACTTTGAAAAATATAGATGTATTTTCTTTCTCATTTGAATATATGTATATATAACAGATATAATATACACACGTGCATGTATCCACACACATGCACACACACACACACACACATATATATATATTTAATTAATGTTTAGGTAGTAAAATAAATATTTGCTTCAATCACTTTCCCACCATCATAATGTAGCTTCCCTGTGTCTTATCTATAAATACTTTCATGGTAATTGTTCTGATCAAATTTCCTCTGTTAGGGTTTCATTTCTAAAAGTTGTTATTTTTGCATCCCCACTTCCACAGACAAATTGTGCATATGGAAATTAGTTAGGACTTCATAGTGACTTTGAGGTAGTATATTGGCTGTAGTAAGAATGGTAAGTAAGAATGTATTGTTGGCTATAGTAAGAATGTGTAAGGAATATTTGGGCCAGTAATTGTGACTAGACAAGACTGATTGAATAACAGCCTTTCCTATCTCCCCTCTTGGCCTTGTGCCACATTTTTGAATTTTCAAAATAAATATTACTTTCCTCTATGGTATCTAGACTTTATGAATTTAAGCGCAGCACTAGATTGGCAGCATGATCTCATCGTTTTACAGTTGAAATGGTTAAATGAACCATAAGTTCTATGTTAACAGTTTCTTCTCTTGCACTTCTTGTTTATGGAACTCTCTTCCAGCTTCTTTTCTTTCCGTCAAATTTTGATCTTCAAAAATTTAGATGCAATGTCAGTTGTTACCATCTGTCTTCTTAATTTCTTTTCTTTTTCTTCTTTCACACTCAGTAACCACCTGCATCTTAGTGGCTTTGTTGCCTTGGAATGAAATGATTAAAACAAAAAAAATAATCAATAATTAAGCATCCTCTTTTTAAGACTGGGAGAATTTTCAAGGAGGAACTTCGAGAGAAGAATGTTCAAATGGCCACTCTAGAGTGAATGGATGTTAAAATGATCTGTATATTTAATAAAATGTTTTCTCTTCATGTTTAATCTGGAATTTGCAATTTGCAAGTTCTAATGCAATCAGGATTTTAATAATGAATAGAAAAAAAAAACTGATGTTTGTATTTATATCATTACTTTTGATGAATTTCACAATTAATTTCAATTATTCCCAAATTTATTTCCAAGTTATAAAAATTGTTATCATACAAAAAGATTTGTTACAAAAAATCACGTAAAAAAAAATCATTGAAAATAATCGCAGTAATGAAAAATTGGGAATCCAAAATTTCAGGATTGCAGATCCACATCCAGCCCTGAATAATTTTAATTTTCTCAAGGAGTCAGTCTGATTCCAAAATGGTATGATATGTTATGCTATGACATCAAGGAATAAAGTTGAAAAAGTGTGATACTGTGACACACTGACATTCCCACTTATATAGTTGTCAATTATTTTTATTATAAAAGGACAGGCTTATGAGTTCTATTTCTACAATCAATATTTAGAATAATCACTAAAAAGATAAGAATATATATAAAAGAAATAATAAAGTTATTGCTACCATAATATACAAGAAATTGATAATGTTGTAAGCTAAATTTGGTTCATACCACCAGACATTTTCCAATGAAAAACTGAATCAAGTTTCAAGCGACAAAAATGGTGTTACTTGAAATTCTGGCTATTAGATGTGATTTTTTGTTGTTTGTTTAATCTCATGCAACAAATAGCTCTTTGAATAGATTTTTAAAATTAATTTCTTTTATCATGTAGGTTTGAATTAAATTTTACCATGTGAATTTTATATTACTTCAGTCAACACATACAATTCTCTTCATTCAAATTTGGATTTTCACTTGTTAAAATGTTGAGTTTATTCTCTACCTGAACATTTTGTTTCATTTCTTTATCAATACTTGTTCCCCTTTTTGTTTACTTAGCATTTATAATTTACAGATTCATTCTTTTTTTTCTCTCTTGAAAGCAATAAATTTGTTCTTGTTCAAATTTTTTATCTGCCCATGCTTAGCTTTAATCATTTTTATACTTTTGGGACATCATGGAAAAATATTGACAATGAAGCAAAGATTTTGCATTTTTGGAACTAAAATGCATTTTAGCAGCTTCTGTTATTCAATCTGTATATTGAGAATTGCATAAGAGGAGGAAGTAATTGTCAATGGTCAAGTAGTGATCACTAAATTTGTTACCAACAGAATGTACAAGGCACAGAGAAAGAGAATGTAATAATTGATATGTTACCTTTAATAAAAAATAATGTTGATTTATAATATACAGGGTGTTTCAAAAAGAATACGCCAAAATCATTACGTTGTTTTTTCAGGCCTATAGCATTGTAGTGGACTGAATCAGTGGTTATTTGATAGAGTAGTTATCAAAGTTTGATTGGGTGTCAGTTTCACCGCTGTCTTTAGTATAACTTCCGGTGCAGCTACAAACAGGACAAACCTATCTCGAAATGCTCCAAAAATGGCTATTCACTTTACTGCTAGCAGATTCGAATGACTTCGTTTTTCAGCAAGATGGAGCACTACCCCATTGGCATCTCGGGGTTAGAGCTTATCTGAATGAAAATGTGCCTCAGCGATGGACTGGGAGAAGAGGTGCTAAAGACCTTGCTCTCTGTGCTTGGCCTGCCAGATCCCCAGACATCACTGTGTGTGACTTTTTCTTGTGGGGGTATGTTAAAGACCAAGTTTATGTTCCAGCACTTCTAGCAAGTATCGATGACTTGAAAAATCGAATAACAGCTGCAATCAACAGGGTGGACTGTGACATGCTGAAGCGCGTTTGGGAGGAATTCTCATATCGGCTTGATGCTGTCCGCGCTGCTGGTGGTGGCCACATTGAGCACTTACAAAACAAGAAATGAAACTTGAATGTATATATAACACATGAGTTCATGCTAGAGGTAAAACAAGGAGAAGGCTTATACTTGCAAACAAGGAGAAGGCTTATACTTAACATCAGGTAGAGGCAGTTAAAGTTTCTGGGATACATAATGAGGAGGGAAGGCCTGGAGAATCTGATACTCACAGGTTGAATAAAGGGAAAGAGAGACAAGGGAAAAGATTATGTGATATACTTGGTGGGCAAATGGATGACTGGTGGAAGAAGCAGAGGGAAGGAACCCAGAAAATCTGTAATTGTGCTTGTAAACATTAGTGGATTACCAATTACTCGATTGGTTAGGGTCAATCAAATACCTATTTGAAATTTGAATAATTTTATTTTTGTACATTGAATATTTTTAAAATAGTTATATATTTAAAATATGTTTTTTTTTTATTTTCTTATTATTTACACTATTTACATTGTTTGGACTGTTGTCCTCATCTTCTTTGCTACCATATTCACAATGTTTCAGCTGTTGTATGCTCCAGCCTTCTTTACGTTTTTTTTTTTTTTTTTAAGCATTACGCCCTGAGCAAGGCGGGAAGCCACTAGGATGCAGGGGGTTGCAGAAGATTTGGAGCGAGAGCAGATAGGAGTGATAGAAGAAAGGATGAGGAGAAGGATAGTCGATAGATCAAGGTAACTGGAGATGTCGATTGACATTACATTTGAATAGTTGGAGATTATAGCTCTCAGGGAAACAGTAATAGGGAAGGGTGTTCCACAGACAAGAGGTGTGAGATATGAAGCTATTGGAGTAGAAGAGATGGCTACATTTAAAAGTTTCTACAGTGAGCGGGTTGGAATTTCAAACTGAACCCTTTATTTCCTTCACTGGGGTAGATTGTTCTAGTTCTACGTGCCATACCTCTTCTGAATGTCTCAGTATCAGTTATCTCCTTTTAACTCAATTCTCCAAGTTCATTTTTTTGTTCACCTCAGCTGTAGCCAGGTACTGAACTCAGAAATCTTTAAGTGATGTCACTGGATTCAACCAACACTTTTATCATGAATATCACAACAAAGATGAGGACAAAAATTCAAACAATGTAAATAGTGTGAGTAATTACAGTACCTCATTTCATAAATATAGACATGTTTTTTTACTAAGTGGGAAATAATATCATCTTTCAAAATATGTTACCCTATTTAACAAATAGGACATCATGCCATAAAATATCCATCACTATTTACTCAGTGATACTAAAAATCCTCATATTGTCCATTTTGTTATTGTAAAAGTAATTATATTCCGCTTCTTATTTTGTACACATAATAACAATGTTACATATGATGATTACATATGATCATAGAATAAAATATATACTCATGAGTCAAAACATTAAGAGCAACAGTCTGTGACAAGAATGACAACTACTGTCTTATAACAAATATGTCTGCTAGTTTTCAAGGTATATAAGCAGGTTAACCAGCACTGAATATTTCCTTCTACTGTGGTCAATGTCACAGAGGCAAGAAAAATTTCAATGACTTTGATAAAAGTCAAATTGTTATGGGCAGAAGTTCAACTGATTTTCATTCCTCTCTCGTCAGGTCCCTATCAAAGACTGAAAAATGCCAAAAGACAGAATGTAATATATATTAAATATATTATCATCAAAGACTGAAAACATTCAGGCCTAAAAGCTATCCCTTTTATTTACAGAGGGAGTCTTCAAAGGACAATATATATTATCTTTAAGACCTTTTGGTTGAATTCTGAATGAGCTTTCCTCAGTACTGAGAATATACGTCAACTATAAAATTGGGAACATGGATAGTTTTGTAACAAATAGTCAGATGCCCCCTATGTAAATTATCCAAATTTTCTTTTCAAATATTGGCTGGTGTATGCTGACTAAGTCTTAATTTCAACCTTTGATCCATTTTACCTATGTATTCTGTGTCATGCTGACATATAAAATGGTAAATTACAGAACTAATATGTTAAGGAGGTAGAGCATCTTTACAGGCTGATGTTAACTTTGGTTGGACAATAAAGACAATACATTGATTAGCGGATGAATAAAAAATTTTCATGCCAGCTTAGCAAAACTCATAGTAAAATATATTTCCTGTCAGTTCTGAAAGAAATCATTCAAATGTTTGCCCTTTCTACTTTGTTTAGAGCATTAATTTTACATATGCCCACAAATGCAAAATATAACAAATGTCTTTCTTTGTACAATTAGATAGTTCAAGTTTCTTCTGTTTTGTAACAGACATTAGAGTGTATCTCTGACCTATCAACAATGGGAAGGATGGATCTTTGGTTATCTGGCTAGAACTATTTTTTGGTTCATTTCATGTCCAATGGTAATCAGTTTTCTATTGTGTTCAGAAGTTAACCAGTAAACCAAACATATATTCAAGTTGTTATTTAGATTTTCTTGCAATTTGTTTTCTTGTCATTATCCAAAGAGAACAGAAAAATCAACATAAAAAAAATCAAGAAATTGACTGGATCACAAAATCAAAACAATGTCTTTTTATATCATTTTTATTGTGAATACAGATTTGAAAGCAAACTAGCCTATCTTTTGCAATATCATAAATTAAATTGTTGGTTTCCATTCTTGTGGGAATGACTATAAAACACTTCTGTCAATTTATAGATAAAACCACACAAATGTATACTGAAATTTCTTCCTAGCTAATAAAATAGGCCATTTCTCAGTCTCATCTAACTCAGTCCTGGTCTATCTTGTCTTGAAATCCTAATGTTACATTCATTTTTCCAAATTCACTTTTGCATATCAACACTAATTCTTAGTTTTTTGAATTTTTTGCCATATTACTGTTGTTTTTCCTTGCATATATTGTTTGCTTATTTTATGCTATTTTTGCCCAGCTCTTTCATTTTCTTTTTCTTGCTGTTTATTACAAACTTTATCAATTCTGTTTCTTGGGCACTTATGCCACTTGCATTTAACCATGGCCACTTACTCTATATAAATAATTTTTAAGACATGTTTTGAGACTTACCCAGTGGAAGTTTTAACTGTATTAGACTAGAAAGTGGAAATCTTTATTGCTTTTTTTCAATACTCAATTTCATCCATATTATTTCAAAAATTGTTATTGATTTTCACCTTTAGGCAATCCTTATTCATAATAAAATTCTTTTGAATATTTTTAATGCTATAATTTAGGTCTTGCAATTCAATGGAATCTAAAAGTGAAAGAAATTATCAATGCACTTTGGTCAGGTTTAATGATTTTAAGTTAGCAACTTTAGTCAAGATTCATAATTTATTGTTCCTAAAATTATCAGCCTTTTTCCAGTGGAATATTTTTAACATTAAATACATTGGCTGCTGTCAATTAGAACAGACATTAATATTTTCTGAAGTCAGTTAACAATGTTCATGCAGCAGTTTGCTGGCGCCAAAGTACATTATACAATTGGATTGGATTGAGTTATCTTTTCTTAATCCACCACCTTTAATATTAACCCCTTAAATGTTTCATTAACAAGTTTCTTTAATTTGGTGTTTTATTGACTTCTTTGTTTTTAATCTTTTGTCCACTTATATATTTAATTCTTTAAAGATATTTATAAAAACAAAATATTTTAATACAAAAGCAGATTTTTACAAGAAAAACTGATTAGAAAGAGTCTCTGTGGTATTTTGTTAAGAATAAAACTGTTTGATCTCAAAATAAATCTTCTTTTAAAGTTTTCTGTTCTTATTAAGATGGATTATATTGTATTTAAAAGAAAAATACAACTTGCACTATTTTCATGCAACAATGTGATTGGTTAGGAAAATCAGTTAAATTCTAAGAAATGATTGAGAATTGTAGGAAAATATTAGGACATACTAAATATTTTCATAAATAAGACGCTATTTAAACATGATTTGATGTGTAGATTTAACAAAGTGTAAGAATAAAATATTAGACTGACTGCAGAAAGCAACAAGTTTGTGATATTTGGTCAACAACTAAATGTTTCCACAAAATCTTCTTTAACCACATTTATAAGAACATAAATAATAAAAATAATATTAACTCTAATCAGCCACATCCAATCAACATTTATATCATCAATATCTGTTTTTTATTTACTTTAGCCAATCAGGCACCTTGATGTGAGATAATGGTTAGCAAAGCTATTCTAGTTGACCATTACTACTGAACAGTGAATTTGTTCCTCAATGAGTGCTCCATACAAAATTCAATACTAAATAAGTAAAACCAATCAACTAAAATTTTCTTGAATGACCAAATCTTCTAGATCTTTTTACATTAATTTGGGTGTTCCCCAGAGATCTATCCTTAGACCTATGTTATTCCTAATTTTTATCAACATTCCATATGTCACTATTTCTTAACTTTGTATCTATGCTGATACATAAGTATTTACACCTGTCTTAATAGTAAGTCTGTTTGGTTTGATTAGATCAAATTTTCACTTGATTTAAAAAATGACGTAGAATCTGATGTTAACTGGGGCAAGAAATGGCTGGTTAACTTTAATGCCTCCAAAACAAAACTACTCTCTATTAAGAGGAACCCTTACTGCCTACAATTGGCATGGTTAATGTTAACCTCCAGGAGAGTGATTTGTTGTGACTTCTTGGGCTAATGTTTTTTGCTGATGGAAAGATTGTAGTGAGTCAGTTGCTTGGTTTGCCGCTAAGAAAGTTCATTCACACTGCCTTGCTAGACAATTTTTATTGCCATAATCTATTTTGCACATTTACAAGTCTACCATTCACCATGCATTTAATATTGTTGCTACATATAGTCTGGTGCTTCTGCTATATACAGTGCTGTGCAAAAGTAAGTAACCCCTAAGATAACATTTTAAAATATTGTCTCTTTTGTACAGATAATCTACAAATTATAATTAAACTATATATTCATTAAGAAAAACCTTTATTAAATCAATAACAAACCTTTTCAAAAATTTTTATCAAGCTGGAATAAAAATATTAATTCAAAATTAAGATGTACAAAAGTAAGTGAACCCTTACATTTAATATTTGGTGACTACTCCTTTTGAGGTTAAAATGAATGCTGATTTTTCACCATTCTTCTTTGCAAAACTCTTACAATTGCTTGAATTTATTTGGGTTTCTTGCATGCACTGCCTTCTTTCACTTGAATCACAGATTTTCAATTGGGACTTCAATCAGGACTTTGACCAGGCCATTCCAAGACTTGAGATTCTTTTTAGCAAATTCATTCTTTTATGTATTTGCTTTGATGCTTCAGATCATTGTCCTGTTGAAGTTCCAACCTCGACCTAAACCCAATTTTTGAACTGAGGACTGGACACTTTCATTCAAAATTACTTGGTATCTTGCAGAATCCATTGTGTCATCAATGTGTACTATTTTGCCTGTTCCAGCTGCAGCAAAGCACCCCCAAATCATAATGCTGTCACTGCCATGTTGAATGGTTGATAACAAATTCTTTGCTTTGAAATCCATATTAGGAGCTTGTCAGATACATCTAGTGTTCTTCCCAAAAATCTCTAGTTTGGTCACATCCAACCATAAAACCTTTTGCCAGAAAGTTTCTAGCTTATTAATATGAGCTTTGGAATAGTTGAAGTTAGGATACCTGTGCTATTTTGTAAGCAGTAGCATTTTTTATTGGCCAGTGAGCATTGGAGAAGTGCAAAGGTCAGAGTAGGATTTGCCTGGGCTTTCCGAACTAGATGTCTACTTGCTCTTGCTGCTATTTTTCGTGAACAGCTATTTCTTGATTGTGATGCTGCCATAACAAAGGCCTTCCAGTTATAAATAAATTGTTGCACAGTGGGGAAGTGCATCATTATATGTCTCAACTATGTGATTTTTTAAAGTTTCAGGAAGTTCTTTTGATCTTTGCATATATATTTTTTTTAAATTTAGTCTCTAACTGCAATGTACTGCTTACCAAAAAAATGAACATGTGTCATTTTGATTTTTACATATGCACAATAATTTTTTTTCACTGGCAACCATGTAAAACAGAGTGTAAATGTAAGGGTTCACTTACTTTTGCACATCTTAATTTTTAATTAATATTTTTATTCTAGCTTGATAAAAATCTTTGAAAGTGTTTGTAATTGATGTAATAAAGGTTTTTCTTAATATATAGTTTAATTAAGATTTGCTGATTATCTGGAAAAAAGATACAATTATAAATATTATCTTAGCAGTTCACTTACTTATGTACAGAAATGTATTTAGAGATTCTAGATAAAATACAAAGAAGAATCTAAAATGTTATCAGTCCTGACCTGACATCTCAGGTTCAGTCACTTTCCAACTGCCATAATGTAACTTCTTTAAGCCTTTTCTATAAATATTTTCATGTTAATTGTTCTGATGAGCTTTCATCTTTGATACACAGTACTAGATTGGCAAATAGGTCTCATTATTTCACAGTTGAAATGGCTAAATGTAACTGTAAGCTCTATGTGAATACTTTCTTTGATTGTATTTCTCATTTGTGGTACTCTCTTCTAGCCTCTTGCTTTCCAGTCAACTTTGATCTTTAAAAATTTAAATGCATTGTCATTTGTTATCTTTTGTCTTCTTAATAATGTTTTTCTTTTTTCTTATATTCTTTCACACTCAGTAACCCCTGGCATCTTAGTAACTTTATAGTCTTGTTTGAGGTGAAATGATTAAACAAAAAAAATAATAATCTTCAGCTAATTATTTACACATTAAAAAGAAGCATGAATGTTTTAAACTTCTTCTTAATTAGTTAACTAAATAAGTATGCACTCATATTTTTAATTATTAAAACATTTAGCTAGAAAAATCATTTTGTAATGTTCTTTTCTTGATGCTACCTAAACAATTTATCTTTGCATGGAAATGCTCACCATTTTAAAATTACCTGTTCCTTCATTTAAACATAATAAAGCAATTTTTAAAGAATCCTTTGCCTGAATGTTGTTTAATTTTCCTTCAAATCTTTGAAGCTTAATGTTCAGAAATAATGGAATTATTAGAAGATCGCTTGCAGCACAAATTCAAATTAGGATTCCAATTTCTTTTTTAATTTCAATTTTAATTATGTATATTAATATTAGTATTACCATTAGCCATGTGTGAGATTTACCTTTTGAAAACACTTCCTTGTCATCTAATAAAAGATGACTTTAGGCATTAGAGACCAGAGAAGAATGAGATGATTTTTGATAATATTTTTGAATGACTTTTCATGTCCTTATGTCATTATTCATGAATCCTATAATGTGTTCTCAGAGCAACTTTCTCATTAGGAAGCATTACAAAACAAACTTTCAGCTTTTTGGATTTTTAACCTGAATATTGATTGCTAACTACTGATTGCATGCAAAAAAATATTTTATAAGCCATATTTTCCCACAAGTGCACAGATGGACATATGATGTAAATAAAATAGCACTTTAACAAGGATATCTTTTATAAGATTTATTTATATTTTAGGGTTTATTTTTGTTAGAATTTTTGAGTCTTATTAATAAATAAATCATTACAACCCATCAAGATATTTGGCAATTGTGATTCTTGTACATTTGTATCAGAGAATAATTCTATGCAAATAATGGAGCCTTCTTCAATTGGTATTCAATAGAAGAAAACCAATGTGGGAGAGGCAGTTTATTATGACAACCTATGTATTAAATACTAACTCAGTTGTTATCTAACAAAAGCTATGCTGCTCATTTTGTGAGAAAGACAGAAAGAAAGAGAAAGAGAGATATAAAGAGAAAGAATGAGAGAAAAAGAAAGGGAGAAAAAGAATGAGAGAAAAAGAAAGGGAGAAAAAGACCGAAAGTGCGATGAACAGAGAGAGAAAGAAATAGTGAGAAAGACAAAACAAGAAGGAAAATAGAGACAGAGGGATAAATAGACAGAGAGAAAGCAAAAAAGAGAAAATAAAGAGAAAGAAAGATGGGGAAGCAAACACAGAGAAAAAGAAACAGGCAGCAAGAAATACAGAGAAAGATGGAGACAGAGAGAGAAATAGAGAGAGAAAATGGAAAGAGACAGAATGAGAGAATGAAAGGGAGAAAATTATTTGATTTTATTATCTGTTCAAGCAATTAAATTTTTATGCCATATATATTCTTGATTTCATTCTTACACTGTATTTTCTACATGCATTTATATGATGAGGATTGATAACTCACTTTATTGCGTATCTTGTAATTATGGTAACAGTGTCCAGAGGAATTAAAGATTAGGATATACAAGAACTAACTCAAGCTTACCTTTAATATTGTTACATGTCTGTTTTCTCTCCCCAACTCTTTCCCTGTCTGTGTTTCTCTCTCTCTCTCTCTCTCTCTCTCTCTCTCTCTCTCTCTCTCTCTCTCTCTCTCTCTCTCTCTCTATCTATCTATCTATCTATCTATCTTAACATATAGTGGGTCAGGACCCACTATATTCAGGTCACTCAATAATGATATTTTACAGCTTCTAATATTTTCTGGATCAAATTTTGCATGGCCCATTACTTTGAAGGAACATTTTCTGTCCACAGGATTATTAAGATATATGACTACCAATTTTTCTTCTTGAGATCACAATGTGCTTATTCTAATCAGATCAAATTGAGTGAGCAATGAAACAAAGGAAGGTTTTTATTTATGTTTTTTTACACACTTTTTGTTTTTAAATATTTCAGTGGATAAGAAATATTTTAAATCTCTATAATTATAAATGCGATTCTTCTATAAAATAACAAACAACAGAGGCAGACATTTTATCTGTTCTTCAGCAAATTCACATTATCTTTATGAATACGTTCACATCAAAATTAACCTAAATATTTTCAACATTCTTAGAAGAAAGTTTAGTCAGCCTTTTTAATTCATATATCAAAAATATATTCATCCTACAAGTATGTCACCCATAGATGTTCACTTTAATTCCGATTAAAAAATTTAATGACAAAATCCATATCAGTCAAAATAAAGACATGTTTCCGAATTGTAGAATATCATAGAATATCAAGAAACAAAAATTATTATTATACTGATTACTAATGATTACTAATATTATACTGATTACTAATGAACAAACAGTCTTTGGACAGGACAAAATAAAACTGTAAATAAATTTTGTCAATTAGTAGATTTAGTAGATATTCACCCTGTCTCCCCACTGAGATGTGATGTGACACAAGGTCAAGTTTACTGTGAGGAAACCAAACTTATACATCTGGGCCAAAAACTGCCCAGGCCCTGCAACTTTGCATTGTCATCGATATAACTACTGATCATCTCTCTCTAATGGAATGCACTTGTGTCTCTGTCCATGGACAGAGACACAACTGAGTGATGATGAACCTTACCTGGCATGTGCCAGGTAACCTTGTCTTGCTATATCAATTACAACTCAATAGTGAGTTCAATCCTCACTGGGTGCCTCATGCTTTCAGCCTTGTGCCACATCTAAGCTACACTTAGAAAAACACCATAGACATGAGACCTTGGCATGGTGTAATGGTTAGAACAATTACAACTGAGTAGTGAGTTCAGTCCTCACTGGGTGCCCCATACTTTTGGCTGTGTACCACATCTAAGCTACACTTAGAAAATCACTATTAGTAGATTTAGTGCAAAGTTTCTAGATTAATGTTTATCTTTTATAATTATATCTTTGTCAACTGACTTATAGTTTGAGAAGTCCTCTTTTTATCATTTCACCCCAACCAAGGCAATAAAGCTATTAAAACACAAGGGGTTACTGAGTGTGACAGAATATGAGAAAAAGAAACCAGGGAAAGAGAAAAATAAAAGAGATATTAGGGAGAGAGAACAATAAAAGAATAAGAATAAAATCCTACATTGAGAAAATGTGCCTCCCAACAGGAATTTTACATTTATTCCCTCTTAAGCCAAACATGCCTTATTAATTACAAGAAGCTATCATGAGAAAGCAAGACTTAATTACCCTATTTAAGAAAAGTATAATATCTCTCATTGAGACTGTTTGAAGACTATATCAGCTAACTTTATTTTTTTACCTGTTTTACTCCACTTCAAATTAGTTCTCTTTCTGATTCATTTTACATGTCAATTAAAAAGCCATTGTCTGCACAAAGGTTCCAAGCATCATATCCAGCCTAAAAAAACAAATCCCCTCAAAAAAATATAAAATACAAAATAAAAGAAGCTAATCACGACTGTTGCTGACAAAGATAAAAATATGAAAAAATGATGAGCTTAGGATAAAATTAAGATCCACAAAAACTTTCTTTGTTTTTAAACAACTGGAACAGAATCACAGGGAATGGGCCAGTTGTTGACACCTGACAAGATCTCAGCATTCCCACCCATGGCAAATACATCAACTCCAGGCCCTATGAAATCTAGCATTTCTCCAAGTCACTTTCCTTGCCCACAAAGTTATATTCTGCTCAATCCTCTGTATTGGCAAGACAAAGAATTTTATATTGACAGTTCTTGTCTTTTCCTTTCACCCCATCAGCAGTATTTGTTGTTTCATTTGTTCTTTCATGCTACAATACACATTTTTTATAACATATCTAAAAACATAAACAAAGTCATTTTTAAGCAATTAATGAATTTTTTAATCCAAAATTATTTCTTATTACTACAAATCTTATATTTAGGCAGTATATGTCTTTGAGTAGATGCCACTGTTTTTATTGTTTTATTTATTAAACAAAGAAATTAAAGTCAGTCAGCCTAGAGATTGAGAAGTTCTACTGAAGATGAGAGTCTCCCCTAAGAGAAATTGTAATTGAAATACCAAACTGGTATAAGAAGCCACCAAAACAAAGCAATAAGCCTATTTGCATTTCTAAATAGGGCCAGATGAAAACAAATCGAGATTTCAATAAATTCACAAAATATCATTTTAAAATTATATCCATAAATTCTATAAATATAATAATTTTTTCAGAAAGATGAAAAGAAATATTTCCATAATCTAGTCAATCTCAAAATGTCATATTATTTTTAAAATCAATAGGAATAAATATTTTCCATTTTGTAATATCAGTTTTACTGAGTTCATCTGTTATAATGGAAAGTAAAATTGCAACACCCTGAATATGCATTTCAATTTACTCAAGATTAAATTTTCTGATAATCTGGTTGGATTACAGTGAAGGATCACAAATGTAGATCAATGTATGCACTACTTTGAAAATAGAAAGTACATTGTTAGTATTTGAACCTAATAAAGGGTGTCCAGTAAAAAAAGCAGTAAATTCATAAAGACATGAAACAATCATTGAAAACTGGTGACAACTGAAAAATTCAGGAAGAATTTCTGCACATTTTCAACAGTTTCCATGTTAGATGTTCATCTTTGAAAATTATGATAAACTGAGGCTCAAAATCGGTGTTGTTTAGCCATACGAGAAGGGCAGAACAAAAGACAGATATTGTCTGCAAATAAACTTTAAATGACAAATCACAAGATTGAGCATCAATTAAGCAATCATAAAAGAACCAATCAAAGTTAAGTAATTACATGAGAGTTTAATGATTATTCAAGGTCATTAATATTCAAGAAATTTATTCAAGGTTATTAAAGGTCAATTATTCATGAAAGATAAAACAGTGATAATAAATTTAATGCTTTTTTACTGGGTACTCTGTAGTATACTATAAATCCTCCTTGATCATTAACACAAGTCCATACTCATGTAAATATGATCTTACAAATGGCAGATACCATCATGCAATGCATTATTCTATGCCACTTGCACAAGCTGATACAATGTAGTAAGAGTTGTAGGTGTGATAATAATTGAACAAATCAGGCAACATTGCATCATATTCCAAACATATTCAACAGTGGGCAAGTCTAAAAATGTTGCTGGACATGAAAATTGTTGGACAGTATGTTGAGCAGCACTAGCATCATATGGACAGGTGTTATTCTGCTGGAACAGAATGTTACCCTCGAGCTGCAGGAATGTCAGAAGAATATGTTAAATAATGTTCTGGATATACACACTACTGTTCAATATTCTTTCCACAAACATCATAGACAAATGTAAATTATAACAGCTCACACCATGATGCCAGGGAGAAATCCTGCGTGATGTGGATGAATATATTCTTGAAGATTCCACTCTCCAAGTTTACATCACACACACACAGACAACCATCACTTGCATAAAATCATAACCTGCTCTCATTTTTGAACAATACAGAACATTATTTGATCTTCCAGCTGACTATTTCATGATACCACTGGAAACATTCCCAATGGTGTTGTGGAGATAATTGAAAATCTGATTAGAGTCATACATGCATGTAGTTCAGCTGCAAATAAATGATTCTCAATGGTTCATTTTGATACTTCTGGGACTACAGTTGCTCATATCTGTGTAGTGGACATTATCAGGGCCAGTATGTACTACCTGCAACCTGACTGACTTGGTGAGTCTGATTGCTAATCCTAAGCAGTGCTTTGTGACTTTTGCTATCTTATTAACATTTGTTTCTTTCTACCTATATTTAACTATGTTACAAATTAAACTAAGCACAACTATTAAAGGATTAAAAATTTTTGTAGATTTTGACATCATCCTCGGGTCTTTTTACTTTGTTCAAATCTGTGAATTTGTTTTACTCATACCAAGTCTTGAAAAAACAATAAAATTCACTATCTTTTATCCATAATGTTTAAACTGTTAAAATTATTTAACTTTTTAAGAAGAAGAAAAAAAGTTGATGATAAAATCTGTTGCAAAACATGGTTGATTTATTTCAGATGGAATGATCTATTATGACATGTCTCTAATTTATATTTAGATACATTGTATTTATTTTGAATTTTTATAGTTGAATTATTCACCTATATTGCATATGATCCATTATTCTACATAATTAGGTTACCATAAAATTTGTATTTTATATGAATACTACTTTATGAATATTGACATGTAGTAGAGTGGAGGACTTCTGTATAATGGGTTCAGGGTACCCCTTACACTGGCCATGGACACCATGCACCTTTATACAAAATATTACTCTTGATTAGCATTTCTATTAAATGGCAATCTAGAACCTAGTCTACAGTTCTAGGAATATTTATTTGAGCATTGTTGCCAACATTCAACACACACTGATGTCAGTCCAACATGCAAAACAGTATTGTAAACTGATACTTGAACCTCTCAAAAGCCCACCAGCTAAACCCTCTTGAACATCTATAATTAAATAAAAGGGCTATGTGTATATATCTGTGTTATGACTCCTACTTGCATTGGGCTCTTTCACCACACTAAACATTATTATCTGAAGTGTAGATACAGACAGTGCAGACTATTTTTTTTGTTTTTATTTATTTATTCATATATTATTTTTAATTTTAATTTTCAGACCAATTAGGTTAATTTGTAAATTATAAAAAAAGAAAGAAAATTTTTGTCATATATCATGTGTAACCTATCTTATTTGGACCTTTTGGCAACTAGTGAGAGTTTACTTGCTAGATAAAAGAGGGGACAGGAAATGAAGAAATGTGTTTTTTTTATGTTGTTCCTTTTCCTTTGTCTCATTTTATTTGAAACCTCCACATAAAGTGATTTCGTCTTGCTTGCTTAGCCTCCCTCCCTACTAACCGAACCAACCACAGAACAGTTGGTCTTTGAAATGGAGACGTATTCAGTTAAAGTCAGCCACAACTTTTCACTAAATGACCATTGATTCGAGTTTAGCAAGATTTAACATGAGATTCCAATTGTAGGTACTGAGAATCGCTTTTTCCACAATGCTGTCTTGACGTATTTTATTTTTATTTATTTACTCATATATTATTTTTAATTTTAATTTTCAGACCAGTTAGGTTAATTTGTAAATTATAAAAAAAGAAACGTTTTGTCATATAAGCGTATATAGCATATGAAATCTGGCTTACTTGGGTTTTTTGGTAACCAGTGCGAATAAAATAGTAACTCGAGAATCGCATATTGTTTTAATGGGGGAAACTTAATTAAAAAAAATTTTCTATTCCTTCACCTTGATGGTAAGTATTCCACAGTCGAAATGTCGGCGACTAAATCGACTACTCCACTCCAAGTTCTTCCGGGTGAGGCGGCTCGTTAGCAAGCCAGTAGGACAAAAAACAAGACCTAACAAATGGCGGAGGAACTCTCTGAGTCAACGGCCAGCTAACTACAGGTGGTGTCTCCATAAACCACCGTGGAGAAGGCAACGAGAAACCACTCCACAATCAATCCCAAAACATATCATGGCTAACACAGACAATAGGAAACCTAACAGCGTGAAGAAAACCTAACAGCATCTATGGAAATTAACTCCCTCGCCCGGTAAGGACAGACATGTGCAATAGGTGTCACCTGACCGTCATCCAGCGACTGCTAACATAAACGACGTAAAGGGGATAAAATTCCTCGGAACCGATCTCTTGCCCGGAAAGAAACGACATGAGCGACAGGTGTCACCGGACTGTTATCTTTCAATTGTTTGCATCAAACATAAAATAACTCTTGGGACATGGAAAGTTCAGACATTGAACGACTGCGGCCAGTTAGATAATGTGAAATAAGAGATGAGCAGGCTTAAAATCAACATCCTAGGCGTATGTAAAACCAGATGTCCAAAAAACAGAGATTTTGTCAGCGACAAGCACAGGATTATTTATGCAGGCGAAGAGAAAAACGACGAAGGAGTAGGATTAATACTAGACAAAGCACTTAAGAAATGCGTTCTGTGATACTACCAACTACCCGAAAGAATTCTGGTAGTCAAGCTGAAAGGAAAGCCTTTCAACATATCTATCATAATAGTGTACGCACCGACAGCACAAAGCAAGGAAGAGGAAATCGAATCTTTCTACTCTATGTTAGACAGTGTCAAGGCTCTTTACAAATCACAAGAAGTCATCATTATCATGGGAGACCTAAACGCCAAAGTAGGCTGGAAGCGGGGAGGGGATATAGCAGGAAGATTCGGACTAGGAAGCTGCAATGAACGCGGAGAAAAATGGATCCAATGGTGCACGGCCAATGACCAGGTAATAGCCAACATATGGTCCCAGGAATATCCGAAACGATTATGGAGATGAAGGGGCCCAGGAAGAAAAACTAAAAACAAAATTGACTATAACTATAAAAAAAAAAAAAAATTCAGGAATGCAATGATTCACTGCAAAACCTACCAAAGTGCTGACTATGGAAGCGATCATCGCCCTGTTATACATAAACTATGAGTGGATCTGCGGAAATTGAAGAAGCCTAACGCAGCACCCAAATTGCAATACAATAAACTCCTGAGAGACCCGAACCTTAAAGAAAAATATATGGACAACGTGAAAAGAAGATACGAGGGACAAAATGGAAACTCGCAATGGGACGCACTAAGAGATGCTTTAGTGACATCAGCAAACGAAAGGACGAAGAAGAAAAAAAAAACGAATGGATGATTGATGAGACTCTCGAGATGATGCAAAGGAGACAGAAAACTCTGCCAAGATACGAAACGGAATACAGAAAATTACACAATGAAATAAGGACCAAATACAGGCAAGCTAAAGAAGTGTGGCTAAACAAAAAATGTGCAGAAATAGAAAGATTGAGTACCACCAACAAAGTAGATATGCACAAACAAATAAGGCAATTAACAGGACAGAAGACATGCTCGTCAACAGACTATTTAGGATCAACGGATGGAACGCTTATATTAGAGAAGGAAAAATTCTTCAACGCTGGAGCGATTATATTGGAGAACTCTTCCAAAACGTAAGAGAACAACCAGCAATACAAAAAACTACTGACGGACCTAAAATTCTGAAAGCCGAAGTAGAAGCTGCACTGGCCAAATTGAACAGAAAACAGAAACAAAGTGGCAGGGCCAAACGGAATTGTAACGGAAATGCTGACAGCCTTAGATGACTTTGGTATAAACAAGATCACAGAAATAATAAATGAAATCTACAACAGTAGGGACATACCGGAAGACCTCAGCAGATCTATCTTCATATCAATGCCTAAGAAACCAGACATAAACGAATGTGAACTTCACCGAACAATCAGCCTAATGAACCATGTAACAAAACTCATCATCCGTATTCTGATGAAGAGAGCACGCAGCAGAATCAGACCAGAGATAGGACAAGAAGAGTGGGGGTTCATTAAAAACACTGGAACAAGGAATGCGATATTCATGCTCAGATTGTTATCAGAAAGAGCAATACAAACGTGTACCTATGTTTCATAGACTACAAAAAGAGCTTCGACAAATTACGCTACAAGGATCTGTTGGAACTGCTCAGCAACCTTGATATATTTGGGGAAAATATTAGAATAACTAAGAATATATACTGGCAGCAAACAGCATGTATGCGCATAGAGAACGAGTTCAGTGAATATACAAAAAGAGAAAGGGGCGTAAGGCAAGGATGTGTCTTCTCACCAGACCTATTCAAACTATACAGCGAGGCAATTCTGAGAGAATTGGAAATCCTACCCGGATTCATCATTGGCGGCCACAATTTTAACACCATAAGACAACGCAGATGACACAATACTGATAGCAGACACAGATAAGAAATTACAAAACCTCATACAGAAGGTAGTGAAAGAGAGCAAGAAGAAGAGACTAAGCATAAACTAAAAGAAGACAGAATGCATTGTTATCAGTAAAAGGATGATCCTGAAATGCAATTTGCAGGTCGGGGACACTAAAATCCAGAAGGCGCGAAAGTTTTAATATTTGGGATATAGCTTTTGACAGAGGACGGTAAGTGCGACATTGAGATCCGTAGACGTACTGGGATGGCCAAGGACGCCATGCCAAAAGCTGGGCAGAGTATTGCGAGACAAGAGAATCTCTTTGGTAACAAAGAAAAGAGTACTGAGCTGCTACGTGACATCCATCCTCCTTTACGGCAGCGAATGTTGGACGGTCTCCTCAAAGATGAAGAAGAGACTCAAGGCGACAGAGATATGGTTCTACAGAAAGATGCTAAGGATATCATGGACCGAGTGTGTGAGCAACGATGAGGTTTGGGACAGGATGCAAACAAGGAAGAGGCTTATACTTAACACCAGGAAGAGGCAGCTGAAGTTTCTGGGACACCTAATGAGAAAGGACGGCCTGGAGAATCTGATACTCACAGGTCGAATAGAGGGAAAGAGAGAGAAGGGAAAGCAACGCATGATATAATTAGCGGGCAAGTGGATGACAGAACGTAGTCTGGGGAGATGGCAGAGGACAAAACTTATTGAGAGCTACAAGGGATAGGAAGAAGTGGAGGGCCATGATCGCCTAAATCCAGAAAGGACACGGCACATAAAAAAAGACATCAGAAGATGGTTGAAGACCTTGAAAATTCAATCACAATATATACCTACCTTCAAGCATGCAAACCCTGGACAAAATTGCATCCTCCTGCAGAGTGTTACAATTTTATCCTTCAATGTATTTTAAGTTTATAAAAAATCATGATTTTTAACACTAAAACATTTCTTTAAATTGCTAAGGGAATATCACAATGGACAATAATTTGCCAAAACAGATAAGGCTTTTACGGTTTCTATATTATCTATGAAAAACAAAAAAACAAAACAGAATTTTATTAACTGTATTCGACCTATAACATCTACCTTTATTTATTTCCTTTGATAAATGAAATATGATATCCACCCTTGAAAGTAAATTTTATTATTCATGATCTGAAATCTGAATATGAAACAATATATGAACAAATCAGATACAAACACAAAAGGATAATAGGAAGATAAACAGAATATACTAGGCCAAACCACTCTCCTTTAATCACTTTACCTATATAGACAGTAAAAGCAAAAAGCTGTTGCAACCTTTGTCAACCTTGAGACAGGCCCCTTATATGAATTATATAAAAATTCATGTGTACCTATCAGAATCTTTTTCTCAAGACGCTAAGTTCTTTGTCAATCAAATTTTATTTCTGACCAATACATTACTCAAGACCAAATATTGAAGTTTCACAAGTTTATCCATTCAATAATTATAAAAGATTTCAGAAACATGATTTATTAGCGAAAAAAAAAACAGAGGACATTACTCTCTCCTGAATAAATTCACTATCCTGAAAGAAGACCACCTCTATCCTAAATAAAGTTACAATAAATGACCTGGAAACAGTAAAAATACAAGCACTGAAGGCATTAGTTCATATGATTGTGTAGTGACTACTACTACGTTTGCCACGCCTACAGTTTTCTCAACTGTGATTGGTTAAATGATAAATACTGTTTACCACAGGACAATTTACTAATCGCGGTCACCACACTGAATTTTTCTGCCGTGAATTTCACAAACATGCTTTTGTTAGAAAATCACCGATTGGTTAATTTTTCATCCAATCATATATTTTCTGTGTTCGTTCAACTTTCCCGCTTTGTTTCCTGGAGCCTACCAATAGTTATAAAAGCAGTGTTTATAGACAGTAGAATCCAGCAACTCACACGCGTCTACACAGATTATTAATTCTACTCACTACGCACACACAGACACAACTTGAATTACATTTCACCATTCGTTTTCTGTGAACAAGCCAAGTTACAAACAAGCACTCTGTTAGTTATACAAATAACACACAACTGAATTAACTGTATGCTTTTCTGAATGCAACATTCTATTCCAACATAGAACTTTGAACATTCTATTCAAGAAACATTCTTAATTACATTTTATCTTATTCAAGCTAACAGATAAAGGGAAACTACTTTCTTTTCCTTAATATTCACACATTACAAAATTGTTTTGTATTTGTTGATTTTAATATATATTTTTATCGTTGAAACAAAAATCGTTTTCTCGTTGTTTTTCCTTGATTCAATAATGTAGAAATGTTAAATGCTCTTCAATACGCAGCCACATTAATCTCTTCAACATAGTACACAAGCAGCGTTTACAATAGCATCAAAAAACCCACAAGCAGAGATGGTAATAAAGAAAGCTGCACTCAAGAAATCAACTCTGTAGAAAATGTGCTACAAGGGGACATAACTCAGAGAACCAGAAAGGAGTATTTAAAAAAAAAAAAAAAGCTCATTTAGAACTTTCCATAAGATATTGTGGAATCTTCCATATTAACCTTCCACCCCTTTCGGAAAAAATGTTTCCTTCTATAAAACAAAAGCCTTAACCAATCAACATTTCGTTTCAGTAAAATTCAATTTTCTATTGGTTAAAACTGTAGCAATGTCACAACAGAACCTTTTCCCGCCTAAGGTCCCTGTAGCCGAATTTTAAACACCCAACTCTATTTAAACAAACACATGACGCAATTCAAGTCAGTCAGTCATCAAATTTCAAGAGATCCATACAAACTCCACGCTGTTCAATTTACTGACTCACAACCACTTAAAGTTTCTCAACAAACTTAATGCAGCATTCAAATAACCATTGTCCGCGTGGATATTCATCACCTACAATTGACTTAAAGCGTGAACACTTTCCCTACGTCAAAGTAATTGTACATTCATCATACTAGCCTATTAGTTAAAGGCAAACAACTCTTAGCAACTTTAATTCTGACTCATCATAAATAACACACGCACACACACACTAACAGTTGAACAATACATTTTGATATTTTATTATGCAGAAACAAAAATTATTTTAATTTTAATAACAAGCTAAAAGCATCAGCATTTACTTACCACAGTTCTGCACGAACATTCTTCACAACATTATCTCAATTACCAAACCAACAAAAATTCTGTTTGTCTTTGCATGTGTATTTATTGTATATAAAAATCTCATTATTGTTGATTTGTAATCACGTTGTTCATTCATTCCTTGCTATGCAATTGTCCTTAAGTTCTTTGCGTAATCTATTTGTTATGGGGTAATCCAAATTGCAAACATGCATAACTTTCAACTTGTAAAAATTTACCTTCTGATATACGTCACTCAGCATACGACCCGCAACAATATCATTCACTCAAAGAAGATTTCAGAATAAACTTGCAGAAATGAAATCTCTCCCCCACCCCCTCTTTACGTTGGTAATTTGTTCCAGGAGAGGCGACTAAAGTCGAAAAACGAATTTACTTGTCACTAGGATAAACCATAAATAACCATTCCCAGTTCTGTATTTTATTTATAAATGCATTTTTTATAATATATGGTAAATCTTACAAAAACACATACATTTTAGTTTTTATAGCACAGAAAAAAGTTATCTAAATTTACGAATACATGTAAGTAGATACTTGTAAAGTAGATGTTTTTACAATTTGACGATCTCTACAGAGTACATCGCAGACTCTTTATTTGTGAATAATGTGCTTTGCTCTGAGACATTATAAAACAAAATGATTGTGTATAGTTAAATAACAAATACAGTTATTAAAATTATTTTGCGATAGTAGAAAATAAACTAATTTATGTTAAATTTACCAATATTTACACTCAATTTGTTTATTTACATCGCGAACGTGAGTCGTCAGCATTAACAATTGACCCTGGCTGTTGTTCTTCGATACGCTTTTTAATAAGAAACTAGTCGCGAGTTCCTTGAACTGTGCTCTTTTCTTCAAGGATTACATGAGAAGGAGCATAAGTTTCATGACAAACGTGCATACCTTTTGAAAAGCGTTGACCATTAGGATCTATATCCTTGAAGATTTGTAATCCTTTTTCAATAAAAGCAAATGCTTCGAGCATTTTCTTTAGGGAAAAGTGACGTGGCTGAGGCTCGACTTCTTTTTATGCTGCTCATTGTGCTCTATCAAATCCTCGTTCGTTAAGGTCTGCTTATCTTTTTCAAATAAATCTATGAAACCCTCCTCTTCCAAATTCATTTCCACCTCTTTGCTCATGGTCAGCAACGTTTTGTTGATTTCAACATTATCAAACCCATTGAAATCATTCACGAATTTCGGCCATTGTTTTTTTTTCCACATACCATTCATAGCCGTGTCCTGAATATCACTCCATACCGCTGCTATGTTCTGTATATGCTTATATATGTCATAATTCTTCCAAAAGTCACGAAGTATGCATCACTCATCGAGATCAGTTGCAGCTATTACTTGCTGCAAAGTACGCTTCATATAGTAACGCTTGAAGATTGCAATGACCCCCTGATCCATTGGTTGTGTAAAAGACGTGGTGTTCGGAGGGAGGTACACGACGGTAACGTTGGGGTGAAAATCTACAATGTTTTGCGAGTGGCCAGGAGCATTATCAATTGTTAATAATATCTTAAAAGAAATCCCCTTCTTCTTGCAATAGTTTTCTGCTGTCGGGATGAAATGATTAAAGAACCAATCTTCAAAAATAACAACAGTCGCCCATGCTTTTGGATTAACCATCCATACAACAGGAAGTGATGCCTTGATTCTTCAAGACACGGAGTTTCTGTGCATGATACACCAGCAATGGTTTTAATTACAATCTCCAGCACAATTACCTCCTAACATAGCGGTCACACGTTCTTTTGAGACCTTGTTGCCTGGAATTGATTTTTCTTCTTTGGAAATGAAAGAACAGTCTGGCAATTTTTCCCAATATAATCCAGTTTCGTCAACGTTAAAAATTTATTCAAGAAGAAACCCGTTTTCTTCGATGACCTTAGTCAATACTTTAGGAAAATCAGCTGCTGCATGTTGATCAGCTGATGCACTTTCACCTTGCTTCTTAATAAGAGTGATAACTTCGTTCTTTAAATCTCATAAACCAGCCTTGACTCGCTTTAAACTTTACATCTTTCTCATTTGGGTATTTTTTTATTCAGGTCCTCCAACAAAGATAATATTTTTGCTTGAATGATTTCTTGACTGATAGCAGCACGCTGATGATTCAATCTATCAATACAAAGAGAAAGAAGTTGTTCCATCTCTTCAAAGATTTTTCCTCTTTTCTTATTGATGACAGTATTCTTCATCCCTGGGGCATCAGACTTGAAAATTTTATTTTTATTGTGAGCAATCGTCGATACAGTGGTCTGACTCATTCCAAAAGAACGAGCAATCGATATAATATTTTTACCTTCTTCATGGCGTTTTATCATCGTAAGTTTATCGTCCAGTGTTATAACATGACGTTTAGCACTTGCACTAGAAATTTTCTTAAAGTCACGAATGAATAAAAATGAGAGAGTAGGCGATAAGCAGGCGTATACCGTGCGTATGCCTAAACTAAACTGGATTTCAATTTCGCGGGAATCACGAGTGGCACTGACAATGACGCCAAATGGTAGATATTTGAACTACCGTGGAAAATGCCAATATTGAGCTTTTAAATACGGCTAAATAAGATGACAACACAGGGTCACAGATATTTTCATATTTCGTTCTCTAGGATTTATGATGCTTATATTAACATTTACTGTAAATGTATGTATTTTAATATGATTTTATATACTTTTATTCTTATTTATTGTACAGTAACATGATTTTATATGCTTTTAACGCATTTCTAAAGATATTACAACTTCAATATATATATATATATATATATATATATATATGTGTGTGTGTGTGTGTGTGTATTGAAGTTGTAATATCACTTCTTAATCTGAATATAATATATTCATATATATAAAAGATACATATATATATATATAATATAGATATATATATATAATATATACATACATACATATATATATATACATACATACACACACACACACACACACATATATATATATATATATATATATAACAACCTTCCAAAATATATATATATATATATATATATATATATATATATATATATATATGTTGGAGGGTTGTTTAAGGACTTTGTGGCATACTGTGCATAAGTTCTCTGTATTCAGGTCTTTGAAAATGTTTGTTTTGTTCTGCAAATCCTTCACCCCACCCTAATCAAATTATATCTGCAAGTAGTAGTTCTAAGTACTAAGTTGCGTCACCCTCATATGTCAAAAACCATGTCCAGTATCTATAATTTATTACTAATTTTTCACCCAATACAAGGTTCAAGAGCCACTCAAGGTAGAGGGGTTACTGAATATGGTTGCTGTATGAACATAAGATGGTGAAAGAAAAAAGAGCAGTTTAATAAAGTTAACTGTTCAAAAAATAGTTGAAAATGCTCCTGAACTGCCAATTTTTTAAAATCTCAATCTTTAATTAACTGACACGATTGTGAGATAATTATATAAATGTAGAAACTAAGAAGTAAAAAATAATAATTAAGACTGAATTTATAGAGAAAAATATTTTCACTTTTTCCACTTTTAATTAACACTAAACTTATGCCATTGGTGTATGCATTTGTTAATAATGGTTTTAACATCAAATACTGATATATGTATGAAACTACAATCTTTGCTAAAATACTAATTTAGCAAAGATGAGAGTGATATATGGTAAGTATACTGGGAGGTGACAAAAGTAAATAATCACTTTGTTTTTCAAACAAGTGTCATTCATTAAATGATGTAAACCGTTTAAAAATATTTTACTGTATAAATTAAAATTTAGCATGTTTACTGTTTGCAGATTTGAAAGTGTTCATTCTATCAGGCATGAAATGTATACGATCTGCTGTCTTCTTTCTTGGAGTGTTTAACCAGGCTACTTTAAAAGCACTAAGCAAATAACAGACACAGAATGGAAACTACAAGTACTCCTACAGAAGGTAGTGAAAGAAAGCAAGAATAATGGACTAAATATCAGCTGCAAAAAAAAAACTGAATGCCTGGTTGTTAATAAAAAGGGCAGCCCAACATGAAAATTACACCTTGTTCAGTGGTCCAAATTGTGATTCCTGTTGTAATCAAAATTTTAAGTTTGATAAAGAACTTCAAATAGTTCAATTAAAAGATTCTTAATTAGGTACATTGAAAACACGGATGTGTTTGCTGTCTGTAAATTAGAACTGATATGAAAAAATAACTGTCAAAATTGCAATGATCTAACCACAATTTTAATTGCAGTTGCTTTCAAATGTTGTTAAATGACTTTCTTCTGGCTGCGCTGCCATTATAAACCATGTGGTATAAATAGCAGACAGCAATTTCCAACAGCAACAACTAAACTAAAAGTGAAAATAATAATATGATCACTACCAAAAATCAAAGGTTTTAAAGGAGACTCCCATCCATACCAAAAAGAGCTATAACAGTTAGTGGACTTGAGAAACCTATTTTCCTGAAAAAAGGTTTCAAGAAAAACATTTTTACAAATTTCAACTGACAGTAACAATGTTTAGACATTGAATGATGAATGTTTGCTTTATTGAAATGGCTAATTTCACCATTATCATTCTTTGTGTGATTTAGACACACAACAACATCTGTTAACTTGCAAGATTTCTTAATTCAATTTCCTGTTTCAATGACATTATAATGATAGCTCAATTCAACCTGAAGATACAGTTGTTTCTTTTTACTAGTGATCATTTCATTTGAAAGTGAAATTCAAGTGATACAAGTGAATTCCACCTTCAAATTGAGCCAAACATGTTCTTTTAATATTTGATACTTTCTATGCGCCTAGACAAATCTTTTGTACCAAATACAATTGCTGTTTCAAATAGCTATACTGGTAGAAATTTTTTTTAAGCAAGAATTCTTTTTTCTAATCACTTCATCCCAAACAAGGCAATAAAACCATTAAAATACAAAGGGTTACCGAGAGGAAAAGAAGCCGAGAAAAATCATTGAGTAGAAAGGACAATAAAAGAACATGATTCAAAAAGACAGAAAATGGCTTTTAATATTACATTTAATTTTTTGAAGATTGTAGTTGACAAGAAAGCAGGAAACTGGAAGAAAGTTTAACAGGTGAGAAATGCAAGAGAAGAAACTATTAGAATAGAACTTAGGGTTATATTTAGTAATATCAACAGTAAAATAAAAAAAGACCTCACTGCCAATCTATCACTGTGCTTAAATTCATGAAGTCAAAGCAACAAAGGGGAAAGCTCTTCAGACAATCATCATTAAAATATTCATAGAAAAGGTGCAGGGAATCTATATTGTAGTGACAGGAAAGTGACTGAAACCAAAATACATGGTCAGGACAAATAACACTGCAGATTCTTCTTTGGATTTTATCAAGAATCTTTATATTGCATGAGTACCAGACCATATGGTGCAGCAATATTCAAAGCATGGATGAATGGTAGACTTATAATGGTGTAAAATAGATTTTGATGAGAAAAATAGTCTTGCATGACACTGTGAACCAATTTTCCTAGCAGAAGACTTAGCAATTGACTCTTGGCATAAAATAATCACGCTGTAAAGAAAACTTTCCATACCAAATGTGCAGATTCCTGGAGGTAAATTGCAGATAATTTACATGCCAGAAGTTGTATTTGGTAAACATTATGTCAAATATCATTGTGAAATTATTGTAGAGATATTTCTTTAGTGTTTTTATATTAAGCCGAATGATCATCATGTTATTATTATCAAATATCAACTTTGAATAAAATAAGTGTCTGTTTATTTATCTCTCTGTATTCAAACTTTCTTTGTGTACTGTGTTCTTTCTGCTCATCCCAGAAGATGAATAAACTAACTCAGAATTGCCTTCTCCCTTTATTCTTATATACAATGTTAATAAATAAAAACTTGAAAGAGGAAAATTTAGAATTTGTACTTTTCTCAAAGACATTTATACAAAATACATTCTTAACTCTCTTTATAATTAATAAAGGCTAATGAAATTAAATTTTAACATAAAGAATAAAAAATATATAATGCAACATAAAAAGAAATAAGACTCAAAAATATCAAAAAGAAGACATCTTATGCCTTGAGATCCTTAGCAGTGTTTCTCTTTTTGTCACGTCTATTCCACCCTTACTCCACCAATTTTCATTAAGTCATCCCCCCCCCCTTTTGCCTACTTACATTTGTTTCTAAATTCTGAGTTTAGTGTTTGGTACTCTTTTCCATTCTTTAGTATTGTACTTTGTTTCTTTCATCATCTCTAGAATTTTCCCCATCATTCACACTTTCCTTTTGTTATACTCCTTTGCAATTAGTTCTCTTTCTGGTTCATTCTGCATGCTGACCAGATGTAAACACCATGAAAGCAGAGAAGAAAATAAAAACGTTTACTGCACATAAGCTCCAAACATCACACCCAGTCTATGAAGCAAGTCCTCACAATAAAAGTGATACTGGACAATTATAAATGTTTCCACAGGAAAGGAGATACCCACGGGGACTGCTAGATCTGCTTAAAATCAGAATGCCCATAATGATCATAAGCAGTTGTGGGCCAGAAGGCCACCTGTCAACATGACCACTCATATCACTGACCATTACCACTCCCAAGCTTGACTAACATCTGACTCTCCTCACACAGAATCCAGAATATCATCTCAATATTAACACCACCCAGTTACAAGCCTGCCTAATTATCAAACGCCATCACCTCAGTAAAATGACATACTACAGTGACAGACTTGACATGCAAGTGACTCCAACTCTGCAAGCATTGACTTCGACCCTGCAAGAATACAGCTCACTTGTAGAACACTGGTCAACTAGCTAAACCAACCTTGTCACCTCAGCAACCCATTGTCATCACCTCAGCATACCCAGCTCACTACAGTCATTCTCTCTATATTTGTCATCACTGCCCCATTTCATAGAACAGGCCTACCAGCCACGCAAATGTTATAAGTTATATTTGTTCAGATCTCTTCCTTTGTGCATCTTGCAATTTTGCTCCTTCAGGAATCTGTTGTATTGCAGTTTAGGTATTGCTTTAGTTTTCTTTAGTTTCTATATTTTTACTCTGAAGATGGAAGATGGTCACTCCCACAGTTGGCACTTGGCTATGCTTTTGTTATATTCCATGCTAATAGGAATATATATTTGAAAAACATGGTGGATAAAATAAGTAAAGGTTTATTGTAAAAACCAGTACAATAAGAATAAAGGTAACAGTTATGCACAAGGTCGTTGCAAATCAATCCAGTAGTGAGTGCTACTATTGGAAGATCTCTAGTTCTAACGTAAGTCTGAGTCATACTCAACAGATTCCAGCTAAACTCTGTAGTATGTTGACTTACAGATACTTATAGGTAGTTACTACCTATAGTGTAGTCACTCATGGGGGTGGCAGGTTATTCCATTACATCAGTTTTACAGTTTAGAACTACATTTCTGATCCTTTTGTTGATAGTTACATAATCAATTAGTTTTCTCTGTCCTCTACCGAGCATCTCTATGCCCATAGGTACCTTGGGTGCTCCTGAAACCAGGTGTTTGATAATTATTTGATTGTTTGCTCTGTGCTGCTAGACACATCCTTCGATGTGCTCATTTTTGGTTCCTAATATAAACTTGCCAACTATTTCACCTTCTCGTTATTTTCTGACCTTGACATTCAGGTCTACCATGATGATAGTTATTTCCTGTGATTTACATTAAAGCCCTGGTGTTAAAGAATTATATGTTCTTTATTGCCTAAAGTAATCCACAACAGACCTTTTACTCCTAATTTTACTGGAAGCATTAACAATGACGTTTACTTATGCTTGATGGCACAAAAATCAATACAGATGTGATAGCATGCAACATGAAGTGAACTTGTTATTCTTCACAAATGAAGGGACATGGTTTGAACGAGAGTACTTTGAAATTTTGACTGCACCTGAGACCACAGCACAAATAAATTATAAGATGCAAATAAGCAAGCAAAAATATTTCATTCCCTTTAAGTTGGCAGGCAAGCTAAGTAAAGATATTTTGAGATGTTTTCTCTGGACATTTTAATACTTAGAGTAATTATTCTTTCCATATGAGTAGTAATTAAAATCTATGATCTTCTGTCTTTATTCCTGAGATGAGGAGGTATTGTAACTATTTACACTGTTTACATTGGTTGGACTGTTGTCCTCATCTTTATTGTCATATTCACAACATTTCGGCCATTGTATGCTCTGACCTTCTTCAGGTGATATATGTTGGAATTTTGAACTTTATTTCATCCACCGGGGTAGAATGTTCTAGTTCCACGTGCCATGCCTTTTCTGGATATCTCAGTTTCAGTTATTTCTCTTTATTAACTCAGCTCTTCAGGTTTTTTTCACCTCTGTTGAGGATAGGTATTGAAATCACAACTCTTTGGGTCAAGTCACTAGATTACTTCAAGCATTGCTTTTATCCACTGGGCTATGTGAATTAATTTTTGGGACTTATGAACCTAATGTCTCAGTAATTTTTTTTTACCAGTACTCATATTACAACTTCTTGTTTTTCTCCAGCACTCTGTATTACTGGCTTCCATACTGTATTCATGTTTGTGCTTGGCCAAGATTTTTGTGTCTTAACATATGCACTGATTCCTTAAGTTTCTGTATGTTTCAGTGATGTCAATAAAATGCATGGTACATTGAACTAGAACAATCTACCTCAGTGGATGATTAAAGAGTTTGGTTCAAAATTCTAATGTATATCACCTATGGCCAGAGCATACAATGGCCAAAATGTTGTGAATATGATAATAAAGATGAGGACAATAGTCTGAACAATGTAAGTATTGTAAAATCTATAATATATTGTAAGAAAATTTTATAAGCTCATATTAAAATAGTTCATATAATTACATAGACTTTAAACCTAAAAATATATGTATAGAGGTGAAAATGCATAAATATATAATTTGTGTTTCTTCTTTTCTTATTAATCTGTTAATAATTTGCTATTTATAAGCATCAGAGCAGTGATTCAAAATGTTTCTAGCTGCCACCCACTTAGCACTCTAGCCACATTCTTAGCATCTTTCCACCCCCAATATGAAGACACTTCTTTTTGATTTTAGCAATATTGCAAAGTCAAAACAACAACTAAGCTAACACTGTACACACACATACACATTTCACTAAAAAACAAGCTGACTAAGTAAATCAAGTCATTTAGCCGTAATTTAGCTCTAGTTTAGTAATATGAAAAGTAAAATTTATGGTTTAATTGGATGAATATACTTGGTGCAGGGATATAGCTTTTTAATATCAGGATGGGAGAAAAATCTTTATTTCCTGTGTTCAGCAATATTCAGTCCATTTCTTTGTTTAGAAACTATCTGGGTAACCTATCATCTAATTCACACTCATCTCTGGTCTTTTGAACAACAGTAAAAGTTTATCCATTGTTCCCTGTTTGCGATTGGGTTTCCAATTCCTTCTAAAGTTTTCTCAATCTCATTCACTCACAGTTGCCCTTTGCATCTTAGTAGCATTATCACCTTGCTAGAGATGAATCAATTAAAAAAAATGAACTGAAAACCCACTCTACTAAATGTGATGTCAAGCAGTTTCCTAAATTCTGTGTGCAACATCAAATTTTCAAAATCTTCATCATTCTCAGTATGGAGGTGTTGGCAAAATCAAGAAGTGAGATGCCTTAATTTTATTTACTGCTGTAATAACAGTGCTTAGTCATGGATGAATATCAACCACTTAGGTTTTTAAACCAGATGTTGCCTGTGGATTACACAGTGCACTGTAAATATACCACATACAGTTTTATTTTCAAGAAACTGATAAAGCCACAATGACAACCTATCATTAATGGAACTTGATTCAGTTGCACAAGCAAAAATGTTGGTAAGTGGGAAGCCTTCTTTTTTCATTCTCAATAGCACAAAATACTAATTCTTGTATATGATTATCTTGCAATTAACACCTCTTGAACCAAACTTTCATCATCAATGAAATGAATATAAGCAAAAATCAAAGATTCATTGCCTAGTAGAGTGGATGCATCTAATTGTAAGCTAAATTCAATTATCCTAAACATGCTGCACAATGTGTCTTCAAAGTTTTCAGCCATTTCATTGTCTCCTCTTTGAACAGAGGGAACATTAATAACACTGGTTTACAAAAAATAATTTTCTCTAAGGCAAGTATGTGAATAGGTATTTTTTACTAATTTTCATGTGGTGAATTCAAATTTCTCTATTTTTTCTTGTTTTCCCATATCAAATTTTTATTATACTGCATATAAATTCAAAATATAATGTGTTTATTTTATCTATTACAAAGACATATCACAAAAAACATCATAGATACAAAGCATTGACAGAACTAAATTACTTGGATAATATCATACAGAGATATAGTACAGCAGATATTCAGAAGACATTTGGATGATCTTGTGTACTTTGCATCATGTATGTCATGCAAGAGCATTCAGCAGAAGTCCCCCATCATGCTGGGGTTCCACTTGCCTTGGTAGTTTCTTTCGATCTTAGTAATATCTTGGTGAAACCTTTTTCCATGCTTATCACTCAACACAGCCCAACAGTACTTTGTGAAACCTGCTTGAGTTCCCCAATGGAAACTCCACTGGTAGTTTGCTTGTACTTGACAGATTTCAAAATGAGCTCCATATTGCCATACAACTCCTTCAAATAGACTGAGTGGGCAATGGGAATACTGGGTATTTATTCCCATTACACAGGAGCACAATCTTCATATTTTGCATGGAAGAGTTTATGAAAAGACACCAATCTGTGGGATTGTATGGGAATCCAAGGAATGTGAACAAGCTAGAGATATTTTTACAACCTGTTTTCCATATCGAAAAGTTGGATGTGTTCTGAAACTGGTAAGCCTTACATCTGCCATTATCAGGTTCCACTGCTTAAGTCAGGATACTAGGAGATCTGACTACTGTTTAGATAGGTACAAATTATGGGCAAGGTCATTCAGTTCTTCCTGGGTAATCCAGAGGGATCACTTCCACTCTTGAATAAACATTGTCTTCAGAAGAGACTGAGGCAATTCTTCAAATGATGAAAGAATAAGATTATTATGTGTTGGGGTATAAGAACAGGGAGATCATCTGAGTGGAAAATAGGCCTCATAGCTGATGAACGGTTAGGATATATGATTTTTTTTTTTTTAGAAAAAACATTGAAACCAGTTATATTTTTTAGACAAAAATAACAATCTTCTTCAGAACATCAAAGTTGAAGGCTGCTTTCTTGCTATGAAACTATACAGTTAGTCCATTGTAACATGATTTACAACAGATGTGTGGGGCCCAGGATTACAGTCAAAATATTAAAAGTAAGCTGTTCTCAGGAGGGGAGTAATTGTTTGGCTCTCTGCAACCATTGTGAATTCCCCACACATGTAACAGAATGAATTTGCCTTGTTGATGCATTATCGGTGTTTTGAAGTGCCTAAAGCCACTGTAGAGATATGTATTAGCTCACAAAAATCTGGCAAGCAAAATAAACATTTATTATATATATGGTTACATCCAAGCATTTCAAGAATTTGAATTTGAAGAGGATTTTATTTTGCCGCAATAAAAGTTAGCCCGCAGTAGGCTACTAAAGATGGCCATTACATAAGTTTCTTTTTTTGAAAAAGAACACATTCCCTAAAATTTTAAATTCCCTAAATAGGAAACATCTTGCAACCTTGAACTGATGTACATGTACATATTTATGTACATGTATACATGTATATCTCAAAAGCTAAAGGTGATGAGGTCAAATAGATTTCATATCTGAAACCAGCACCCAAAAATTAGGTTAGAACAACTATTTTTATGTTTTTCCTATTGTTTTATGAAAAGTTTAGCATCTGCTATTTAATTTTATGAGATTTTCAAAAATGTTTTTCAGATGGGGATAAATCTTCAGAGAATTTAAAAATGATTGCAGAGAATCTGCTCTAAATTGTAAAACGAAAAATTAAAAAATTTGAATTAGTTTTAAGTGTAGATACATCGATTTTTGAAATACAGAAGGCAATGTCATATAGCAAATCTTAGAGTGTAGTCACTCCTTTATATACAACAAAAAATTTTGTTATGCTTGTCCACTCTATAAACCCTTGTCTGTCATCAGTAACAGTAGTGGGTGGGGGATTATAAATGTTGTGAGTAAAACAAAAACAGCAGTCACAAATTTTTAATCAAGGCTAGAGCTCACAGTGGTACTATTCAGGTAAAATCAACTCACCCATATTTTAAAAAAAAAAATTTCACTACATTTTAAGGAAAATATAATACTTAATAAATATTCACTTAATGAAATTTTAGATTAAGTAATGTCCTTCAAATAACGTTTAAGAAAACGATATTTTGTTTTTGAAAAATTTTTATAAAGATTAATTTTGGGGTTATATTATTTTTTGGGGTCAATATAGATGAATAATTAGATTTTACCAATAAGAGGAAAAAAATGAAATTAGACTAAATTCAGATCAAATTATGTCTAGTTTTCTCTTTGGGTTTATTAATTTTTATCCATTATCTTGGAATTAAATTTAATCCATTATCTTGAAATTAAAACTAAAATTAAAACATCAATGATTTTTCTTTTTTTAAGATGTATTTTAAAATTAAGCATCATTGTTTTTAGCTTTTTATTTTTTTGCAGTGTTACATAGATATTAAATGTTTTTTGTTTTGTGATAGTTAATTAAAAAATAATTTATCACAACTCTGGTCCATGCTAGCTTAAGACTGATAGTTTTTCTTAGATGCCATTAGATATGATGTCCTAAGTTGAACACTCACAGCTCAAATACTACACCGAGAAACATAGAGCAATGACCCCTGCAGATGTCGGTTGTCTGATCTAGCTGGGGTGTGTAGCATCCTTTAAAGTTAATGTCAGGAAGACAAAAACAAATGTTCAGACTTTTAACTTTAGACAACAAAATAAAATACCAACACACATTCATGTATAACTCTTATGTTAATTTTATTCTCTGTAAACATATGTGCTCCTTTAGTAGCACTTAGATTTTGTATAGAAACTGTCTCATTTGTTGGCTATTGTGGCATGTGTGGGCTTCCTTACTTTGCTTGATTCCACAGCAGTAGCTATTGAAATAATCATCAGGATACAACCGGAAGTCCCAGAGGTCATAAGACCCTTGAGCAAGTCCTGTTTGGTCTCTTTTTCACTTTTCATTTTCAGCAGCATCTACCTTCAAGCCCGGCTCAAAGGGCTACATACAACCCTTGCTGCAGAAGATGGCCTGTCCTGGCAGCTTGACTCAGATTTCTCATTCCTCCTGTGGGGACCTGTGGAGAAATCTCCCTTGAAGATACCTACCAAAGGAAAACTACACACAATCGTTGCTGCACAATACTTATACCAGTCCTAGCAGTTTCACACTCAGAGTTCTTATTCCTATCATAGGATATTTTCTCTAAAACAATTAAAGAACTTTGTTGACTGGGAAACCCCATTTTTTCCTGCAAAATACTACTATTTTGCATTTTCTTTCAACCAGAAATAAAAGCTGTTGAACAGTTATTTGAAGCCTTGGATTTTGTTCATTTCACCCTCATTGCTGAGCACAAACACACATGTATTCAGGAAAAATTACTCAAATTTGTCTTAAAAGAAAAATATTACTTGGTGTTAATACCACACTGCCACCCCGCTACAACCCACTTTTTTTTCTAACCATCCCTTACTTCTTTTCACTTTTCATCACTGCCTACTGGATTTCCTATCTCCCTAGAATGATAGTAATGTCAATATTTTATTGTTGATTATTAAATTTGGTAACTTTTTATTTATACAATGAACATATTTTTGCCATCCTACATCCAGGTAGCTTACTAACAAACGAAAGAGGCAATTATCTTAACAGGCATATTGGAGGGAAGTGATCAGTTCTATTTGTAGAATTATCATTCTTTGAATGCTCTACTTTTAACACAAACAGTTTGATGCATGAAAAGGTATTCTATGAGATTGAATAGCTGCACCTTGTAGACGACTAGATCATTACTATGGAATATCAACCATTCTCAAATATGCAATGCTTGCAGCAACTATTTTATAAATTTGAAAGACCTTAGATATACAAAAACTGAATTCATTTTTATAATATACTGTAAAACCACATCAATATCTATAAACATTAACATGCAAAGACATTTCAGTTACTTGTTATGGCCACTGTATTATCAGAGAGCAAAAAAGATGGCCGATGCATCTTCAACCAATCCATAGTCAGTTTAATTACAAATACCTTCTTGTTAACTCTGGAGAGTAGATTTTAAATTGTGCTATTGTGTTATCAGATTGTCTTTTAGGGTAACACTTTAACTATAAAAGGATGACAACTGCTCTTTATTGTGTTCTTTTATATCAATGTTTCTTGATGGTTCTCTGTAGATACCAGTTTAAACTTTTCAGTTTGTAACAGCCTCTTGCAATGGACTCTTTTCTTTTAAAGGAAGATGCTTCATTATGATAGATAAAATACTTGTAGCAATGATTTTTGGTTATTTTAAATGATGAGACAAGAACCAGAAGCAATAAAAACTAAAATAAAAAGTAGAATCTTTCTTTATAAAAAGAGATTGCAAAGAGAAATATTTATATAAAGACATATTTAAATTAAACTATCATGACTATTTTTGTAAAATTTGTAAAAGCAAACAAAAATGGCAAGTCATGTTATGTATCCAAAAATCACTGTGATTGAAACTTACATTAAATTAATATTGTAGATAAGGAATATATTAACTAAAACAGTACCAATCTTTTCACTAATCACCTATTTTTGCCTATTTGTATTTGTCAAAAATTGACCAAAGCAGACATATTTGCGACAACAGTAAATATTTTTCAGCAAATTTGTCTTTTGGTAGAAGTGAAAAAAATAAAGAATAGCAAATTAAGTTCCAGATTTAAAATGATAATTCTGATTGAACTGGCGACTAATTAAAGACTCTGGATTTGTCATTCTATTGTTTTTGAATAAAAGAAAAAAACTGAGAATTTTTGAAAATTGGACATTACTTAAAATATTTATTCTAAAAAGAACTTTTTGATTTTTTGACAGTAATCAAATGTATTACTTACTGAAAAGATGAAAAATATAAAACTATTTATTTTTATTCTTTTTAAAATACAATTTCATGATGATTTAGAACAGGGTGTACATACTACCCACAATAAGAACCCTGATTGTGGGCTCCAGGCACTTATCAACATTTGCTTTTTTCTATCTACATTTATATACATTACAAATTAAACTAAGCACAACTGATTAGTAAAGGATGAAAAATTTTCACAAATTTTGATGTTATTCTGGGTTCTTTTTTTTTGTCTAAATATGCAAATTTGTTTTGTTCATTGCTATGTGTCTCAAAGAAACACGATATTTTATCTATAATGTTGAATGTGTTAAAATTATTCAACTTTTTAAGAAGGAAAATCTCAAGTTGATGTTAAAAATTGCTGCAAAAAACATTGTTGATTTATTTCAGATGGAATGATCTATTATGACATGTCTCTAACATTGTATTTAGATACATTGTATTTATTTTCAACTTTTCTACTTGAATTGTTCACCTATATTGCATATGATCAATTATTGTGCATAATTAGGTTACAGTGAATTTTGTATTTTATATGAATTACTACCTTATGAAAATTGAGATGTAGTAGAGTGGGGGACTTCCATATAATGGGTTTGGGCTAGGGCACCTCAAGGGAGTGTAATGGTTAGCAAGCTTGTCTTGCTAGAACAATTACGATTGAGTAGTGAGTTCAATTCTCACTGGGTGCACCCTACTTTCAGCCTTGAGCCACATCTAAGCTATGCTTGGAGAATCACTATATTTGGGCTTCTCTGCATGGTGTAATGGTTAGCAAGCTTGTCTTTCTAGAACAAAGATTGAGTTGTGAGTTCAATCTTCCCTGGGTTCCCCCAACTTTCGGTCTTGTGCCATATCTAAGCTATGCTTGGAAAATCACTATACTGGGTATGGGATGGAAGCATATCATAGATTCAGTGGGGGGCGAACAAGGCCCTTGCACCAACACTGTTTTAAGTGTACAAAACCTGAACTTAAATGTTAACATTTATTTTTATGTATTTATGAAAATTTTACATTTTAATGATTACTATGCATGCTCTTCAAAAATTATCAGCACATCTGTTTTATATGGAATAAAACAGATTTTGATCTTTAGTAATTTTAGAAAAAGGTTTTATGAAAATAATTAATAACAACATCATAATCATTTCCTATTTAGTCAAATAATTATAAATGTATGCACAAAGAAGAAATGTCATCATTTTTGTAGAAAATCTTTTCACTAGTAAAATTAAGGATTGAGTTTGTTTATTACAGTTTTGCCCTGGGAGAGATAACATTACTACAGATACTTTGTACAGAGCACACTGTGTTTTAATATTGGATCATATGTGTTAAAATACTATTGAGGCATTACACAAATACTTGAGGCATTACACAAATACTTGAGGCATTACACAAATACTTCACATTGTCAGAACAAGAAACCTACCATTCCCTGTTGAGAATGTGAAAAGAATTTTTACCTTTTGTATCTCCAGTTCTGTTGGGTGCAAACCACATTTTCATTGACCTGGTGTATCTCATTTAATCAAGGCAATTGTACCATTTGAGAGATTCAGTGTTTGTCATCAACCTCTTTTGTCATCAACTTCAACTAACCGATACTTACTATAAACAGAAAAGTTCTCTCTCATGTTCGTTTCATTTGACCAGATACAATATCTCAGTGATGTAATGCTTCAACCAATTATTTGCTATCTATGTCATGCCCACATTTATACATTCAGACAAAACTATTTCATTCATGTTATTGGTCGTGAGAAACTTCTTTGCATAGCCATGGGATTTCCATTAACTGGATCATCCTTTATAATTCTCAAGGTAATCACTTGTGTGAATCGCATCACTCCATCATACTATTCACACTGACAGAAGTTGATAGGTTTGTATGCCTCTCTGGTCTTTTGAACAGGATTAGAGGTTTATCCCTTGTTTCCTGTTTAGGATTGTGTTTCCACTTCTTTTTAAAGCCTTTTCCTTCTCTTTCAATTTGGGTGGACCCCTGTGAATTGGTGGGATTATCTCCTTGCTTGGCTTGGTGCCTTATACTCTGTAATCCTCTGTGGTTTTCAAATGGTTCTTGACCCTTGTACAGAATGAAAATCATTGTCAAAAAATAATAATAATCTTTACATTCAAATCACAATTCTTGCTTATGACTCATTAGGAATTTGTTCACCATTGATTCTGCTGTTATGCTGTTAACCACTACTAACACTATTATTCCACATGAATAATTATTTAATTTCCAACACCAACTGATTTGTTCTACTTAGACTGTCTTCACCTGAAGTTGTATTTTTAAGGTGTCATTTCATCAAAGTACAACTCAATTATTGATGAAGCAGAATTCCTCAAAACAAATATTTTTATTTCCATGTTTATCTTTGTAAGGAGACAATATTATTCAGAGATTTATCCTCTACAGGTTATTTATGAAATAGCCTCTCTGAAATTTAGGATCTAGTGCTAACTCCTGACAACCTGATTACATCCAATAATATTATCAGTCATGATGAAAGATTTCAAGCAAAGCACAGCATAGTTTAAAACTAACTGTTTTGTTTTCTGTAGGTGAGTCACTGATTCCTTGCATGAAGAATCCTCATTGTCCTGATAATCAAGCTCTATTATGCCAATCTGAGCACATATACAAACCACTTAACCATCTGAAATTATGATTTTTCCAATTTTTTGGCAGATAATAAATTAGGTTTTTGTGTCCTTTTTAATTTTATTTAACAGGGATGAGTTTGGTCATTTTATTTATTGTTTGTTATCCACTCTTTTTTATTGGAATGACACTCCCAGTTATTCAGCACAAAATATTATGGCTGATAAAACTACATATATATTTTATGGCTTTTTAATGCAAAGTCGGAGGACTTTGTTTCTTATGGAAAAGCTACATAGATTTCTATGTGAATTGCCATGTTCTTTATTAAATAAAACTTGAAAAATAAATTTATATTCTGCTACAGACTTGATTAGTTATTTTATCTATTTTCACTCAATTGTATAGAAATATTTTTATTATTATTCATAAGTAATTTTGGTCATAAGGTGTCAGAAAATAATACAAAGCAAATTAATCTTCCATGCTTGATCACTTCCAAACAAGAATAAAATATGGTAATAAACACATAATTGTAGTGATGCACTTGAGAATTTAAGATATTCTTATGAATTATAAAAGATGCAAAGAATGCAATGATTCAATACAATTTCAAGTCTTATTTCTCATTAATTTGTCAGCTTTTGTTTGTAAAATTGATATATTCATTTGTATAATTATTTTTATACTTCTATGCCTTAATAAGCTGTTGCATATAAATTAGGGCAAAAGACATGAATAGTTTGTGAAAAATTTGATGCATATATTGTTGCATATAAAAGAAATGAAATTAATGCAAAGAGAATCAAAGAAATGTTAGTCATCTCTATGTAGACTTAAATGATAGACAAGAGAACAATGCAACAACATCAGAGAAAATTAATAATATTACCACAAAGACAATTATAAGCAGTCAAAGAACACAATCAGTATTTGTAAAATTAATTCAATACAAAAGGAATCAATTAGAATCACAGCTGATGATTGTCAAATTGATGAGTTGACACTGTTTCAATTCCAAATAGGTTTTATTCAAATTATACCCAGAAGTTGGTTTTGAAATACTTTCATAACCTTATACAGAAATTCATTTGTTAATCTTTTATTTCTGTTTTTAATTGGAATTCTAAAAGTTATCAATTCATCTTTTGTCTGTACATCTATGAATTTGTTGCCTACATTTAAAATATTTACAATAAATCAGTTGCACAGTAATATTTATTGAAGCACAATTATTATGTCAAAAATATAAAAATTCTAATGTTTTTTTGCTTCTGATATTTAAACCAATACATAAGTGTGAGTGTATTTTCTAAACTATGCCCCAATGTACAAAAAGTCATCAGATGGTAGGTATATAGTTAGTATCACCATATGTTGATGCCATAAAAATGCATAGACCTAAATCAGTTGAGTTCTGACACCTGGTGAGTCAGTGTTGACACTGGTTTGGCTGCTCATGTCAAAGTGACATGAATTATCAGAAAGCCTAATAGTAGGTGTGTACCAGGTGGCCAACCACAGGTCTTTAATGATCTTAATGATCCTCTGAGGTAATAGACAAAACAATATTTGTTCAAATTATGCCTGCATTCAATGCAATAGAGGCCAGATGTATATCCAACAGATTAGTTCAGTGTTCTTTAGCTTTCATATGATATGAGAGCAGAAGGCCCACAAACACAACCCTGTTAACACAAGGTATTGGACACAGTGCCTCATCTGGGTTCATGGCATTATTAGATGCAACTTGGAGGACTAATAAAATATTATGTAAGTCATAATTCCAGTTATTTTTGGTGTTGGGTGTGACATTAATCCAGTTGTCAACACGACACCATGCTGGTGGTCCCATAATCATATGGAGGGTGTTCATGTGGCATGATGTGGTCTGCTTAAATGTTATTGACTGGTGACTATTATGTAGCACTGCTTTTTAACCATTTGCACCTATTCGTGGACGCTATATACCCCAACAACAATGAGTTATTCCAGTAGAGTGATGTACCATATGACTGAGCCCAAGTTACCCAGAATTGATTTAAGGAGTATTCTAGTAACCACCAATAAATGAACCAAATCGAGCATTTATGGGATATGGTGAGCATGTCTATTTGCTGCACAAGACACTTCATCTACAAATATCGGTGAGCTGTCGACACTTATCCAGTATCTCTCTAGAAATTTTCCAACCACTTGGATGTCTTGCCAAATTACTGCATTTCACCTTGTCAGTGGGGTGGGGGTATACATGATATTCAAAACCTGTCCCATAACTTTTGGCACATCAGTGTATGTGCAAATATGATGCCTTTTAATTTAATGGCAGTTTATTAACTAGAAATCACAACAAAGAAGAAAATAATCTTTTTAGTAATGGATAATATTCACCTTACAAGCTTATTTGTATAGTGTTCATATAAAAAAAGATTTCTTTAAACAGAATGAGCTACAATAAATGCCACAAAACCAACCTTCTTGTTTTGCTGAAAATTGGTTTTCTAAAACTTGCACAATCAGAGTTCAGAAAATGTAGACTCCAATAACCCTGGACTTTTCTAACAGTATTCAAACTCATAGAAGAATATTGTGTTTATCCCCACCCAGAAAATATTGTGTTTATCTTCACTCACAAAATAGATATAACACTTCTGACAATACTGCACAAGAGGCTCAAATGAAACCAAAATAGGTGACAAAAAAAAAACACATTTTCAAAATAAATTTAAGCAGAACATACATTAAACAAATGAAAAGTTAGAAAAACATCATTCAAAAATAAAACCAGAAATATATATGTGGCATTTCCCTAGCCATAAAAACATAAAAATTGAAATAAAAAAATAAGAGCCTTAATTATGTTGCTGGATTTGGAGGACTTGAAAAATATAAAATAAATATTATATAAAAAATAACTGCAATGACTTAAATTGATGTTAAATGTGTTCCAAATAGTACAATGTTTTTTGCTTCTAGTACAAAACAAACTTCAAATGTATGAATTTTTTTAATTTGTATTTTTTTAATCATTTCACCCCCAAGCAAGGCAATAAAGCCACTAAGATGCAAGTGTTAGAGAATATGAAAAAAAGAAATACTATTAAGGAGAGAGAACAACAATAAAATAAGAATTATGAAGACAGAAGATAATGATTGACACTACATTTAAATTTCTGAAGATCAAACTTAACTGGTAATCAAGTAACTGGAAGTGAGTTTCACAAGAGAGAAGTGAAAGAAAAAAAACTGTTAGCATAGAACATATGGTTACGTCTAACAATTTCAATTCTAAAATGTTCAGACCATGACACTGATCTAGTACTGTGTTTAGATTCATAAAGTTTAAGTACTATAGAGGAAAGTTCATCAGAACAATTACCATGAAAGTATTTATAGAAAAGGCACAGGGAAGCCATATCTATGTCACAGTGGTGGGAAAAGGACTGAAGCCAAGATGCCAGGTTAGGACCAATAATAATTCTGGCAAAAAAATTTCCTAATTGCAGACCTAGCAATTTATTCAATATAATCTTTCCTCTTCATGTCAGAGGAAAATGTTAGTCCATGAAGGCACAATGAGTCACTCTTCTGGAGGTTAGCATTAGCCATGTTGATGGAAGTTGTTACGAACTTGTAGCATATAGATGAACTATGGGTTTAAAAACATGGGATCTTTTCTCGGTCTTCACTCAGAAATAGAAGCGACACAAGGGAATCAACAAAGAACAGACACAAGACGATGGATTTCAAAATAAAACATTTATTTATAAATATATAAACAGATAAAGAAAGAAAAAAAGGAACATTCATTTAACAAAGGGGAAGGGAATCATTAAAGAACAGAAGGCGTGAGTGAACACATACATATATAAAAACAGATCAAACCAAGAGAATCAACTTATCTTTCAGTCAAGTTGATATTTTCACAAAAAGTTCCGATTCGCCGAAGCGAGAGTTCTTATGCTAAAACAATATTTTGGCCGGCCAGCAATTTTCCTGGATTTCTTTTCTTTAACAAGTGTTCGATGGTCCATGGCATCTCGAACAGGCGTTTGGTTGGGTTGATTCAGTTTCATAGCAGTCCTTTCGTCCCTGGTCGACAGGCTTTGTTGTCTTCTTCATCTCAGTGGGACGAGTTGCCCAGCGATGTTCAACTGCCACTGGTCAGAGGAAAACTGAAAATCCTTTTTTAGATTTTCACTGTCCCCAAAGACAGTCACGTGGGTTCCCTTCGTCCTTGACGGGGTACGCAGGAGGATGGGGCACAAATCATGCAGTGTTTGTGTGTTGGCCAAAAGTTCAATACACGCTTAGTATGTCTTGATCACATGAATCGCAGCAGGGGACCCTGATGGTGCTTGGAATTCACTTATGATCAAACGCCTGATAGCTGCGAAATTTTGGAACCTGGTCATTCTCGAGTTAGGTCACTTCAAATTCATGGGCCCTTGGCTTGTGGGTGGAAGAGTAGCTAAAGAGGAAAAGAATTTGTGAAGAGAAGAGGAGGGTATGGCTGATCGTAGAACATATTCGCTCGCAAGTCGAAAGCATTGGATTAAATTTCTATTTTTATTTATTTATTTATTTTTCTTTTATATCTAACTAATTTCCGACTAGAATTTAAGATTTTACTTTGGGGTGCTTTTTAGCTTTACACCTATGGTTAATGAAATCGTGGCTATGTCACAAAGTTAAAGAGGGTTCTCTTAGATGATTAAAAAAGAGCAGTTTCATTTTGGAGGCATTGCCAAAAGATTTAGAAGAATGGCCATTTAAGACAACTTTAATTTCATGACTTGATAAAAAAGACTGAATCAGTTCAAAAATTAATCCAGAAATACTATAACCTTTCAACTTGTGAAGAATGCCAATATACCAAACACTGTCAATTGCCTTTGAGCATCACCATTCTTATCGAGAGCTTGATAGACTCTTTCAACAATAATTGTTAATACATCAGCAGTTGACATAGAGAAGCAAAAGCCATATTGCTTATCTGAAAGAAGACCATGTGAGGTTAGATGCTTAACCAGTTCAGTGTTGATTAGATCCTCTAGTACTTCTCCAAAAAGAGGTAGAAGGCCAATAGGTCGATATTTAGAAGGATCAGATAGTCTGAGTTCTTAAAGACTGGAACTATAGAAGAGGATTTCCAACAAGCAGGAAAGAAGCAGCAATGTACTTATTGCAGAATTTAGAGAGAACAGGATCCAGTTCAGGAGTATACTTGTTAATGTCTATTGTAGAGATACCATCAAGATAAGTATTGTCTGCCTTTGTCACAGATATTCACCACCAATTGACTAAACAACAAAAAAAGAGAAAAAGAAAATTGTGTTATCATGGCATCCAAATTACCATCTGAAAGATCCCCTTTATGGAGCCTAAGATGGAAATTAATGAAAATCCAGTTTCAGGGGGCTATCCCACCAAATGGTACCTTCCCTATTTTAAGGAGGAGAGCCAGAATCAGACCCTGAGGAAATTGGACAATTTTAGGCACAACCTGCATGTACACATGTGGGGATTCACATCAATTATGGCCTTGAATCAAACATATCATTGTGTGTAGTTGGAGAGGAGGCATGTAAGTAAAATCAGAGAAGCTGTCTTAATGAATAATGTAAAACAAAATCTTACAATAGATCAAAATATATGTTTAACAGACTACAGCTAACTTCTGAACAATTTCAAACCCAATGGCTAAAAGTCAATTATCTAAAAATCCTTAAATGTCTCCCTCATAGACAAACTGATGAGAAATACAAAATATCTTTGGAGATGGTTTTTATTTTCCAACCTAACCATAATTGTATGTACCAAGAATTTTGTACCCTTTCACACAAAGAATATAGGGTTCTTCTATGAAAAAGATTATCAACTGAATCCTGATTACTGGGGAAACTGAAAATATGCATTGATTTTTAAATTCTTTCTCACTTATATGGTACTGAATTAACTTATTAGAATGGCTACTAGAGATAAATGTACCTTACCATTCCAATATTGCATTACTATACCTGTGATATGGTAACAATTTGTTCATCAGTGAAAAAAGACAAGGACATGTATAAATGCTTGAGAGGAAACATCTTATTTACATATTTACAGAACATGAATGCAACAATAATTTGTTGAGGCAGTGAAACAGAAACACATTAGTAAATATGAAAAAGAGAATTGAATTAGGGTTTTATATGATTGTAGACTTGGCAGTACCTTGCATCAGTGATTTTGATTTGGCCATATCAGGGAAAATGAAATGCTAGTATGTGTAAATGTGACACTGCTCTAAAGAAATTGACCCCAACTCAGGGAAGTGGGGGGGGGTTACCTTTCTTCACCACTCAACTAACTGTTACCTAATGCATTTCTTACCATTTTGTAGCACTAAAATCTATTTTAAAGATGCATACATGTTCATTTTTCTTTAACTTTCAATTTCAATACCAACATCATTGTTTATTCAATTTTCTTATTCAAATGCTACTTTCACTGGATGACACAGTATTTGTCATTAAACAATAAAAATTTGCAAACAGTCATTAGAGAAGTTCTTTAGCAGATTGAATGTTCTGATTTCATACTAGACTCTCCACAAAATTTAATCATGAATTTTTAAAACATAGAATACTCACTAGGTAGGTTGTTGGCTGATTTTGTTTAGTGACATATCAAATCTATGGTTTATTTAAAGCTGAAATCTAAATAATTTGAACACAATTTTATGGCTTCAACTAACACAATTGTATGCCTTCAACTACAGATAAAATGTATTCTTGGTCATTTTGCTTTAAAAATGTATTGTTGCTCATTTTTTATATAAAATGTATTGTGGCTATTTTTACTATAAAAAAGTATTTTTATAGTTTTATAGTGTTTTGCTTGAGGATTCACTATTTGCCTATAGATAGGACCCCTAACAGGTGCTACTACTCAGGGTCAGAGTGGACCTGGGAACAGTAGCAATTAAGAGGTGGTCCTATGCTCCTGAAAACCTCCAGTCTCCCAATCAGAGGCTTTGCTGCCAGATGTAGTTTATCATCATGCCCAGAACTAGCACTAGATATGTATATATTTCAATTTATAAAGGAACAATAAAATAATTCCAGCTGAAATCAACTTATTTATATAATAATTTCCTTTTGCCTGAATTTAAAATATATATTTCTATCATTTCTCAGTATTTCTTTCAGTCTATACAGGTTTACTTTTAACTCTTAGAAACATTCCCTTGCCTCAATTTCATTATATGCTAATTTCAATGAACTTAAATGACCTCTTATTTAATTTTGTCTTTTAAAAGAACACATTAATCAGTGATGGAAATGGGATGGTAATATGCATGAGGACGACATTCCTCAACCTTTTAGTTTCCAGTGTCTATACAAATAGAGATAGACATTTATTGGCTATTCTTTGATAAGTTTCTAATGATTAAAATTAACTTGTTTGTTGTAGTTGGTTCTAAGGAATCAATGACTAATAGCTATGAATCCTTGCTGCTGTATACCCCCGCTAGATAAATTCGTAATGGTAATAATAGAAACAAATGACCTTCAAGTAACCCTTATCATAAAAACTTCAACGACAATCATCTTTCTTCTTTTATATGAACTTTTTTTTTTACAAAGTTTGTTCACCTGAGGTTGAAAGATGTTCATTCTGTTCGAGCGGGGGTGGGGAGTATTAGTATTCTGATACGTTTATTGCAATGTGTATTGACTATGTATGTTGTTTGTTTTGCTTTTGTTACAGAATCCAGTGGCGTAGCTAGTGGGGGTGGGCAGAGGGAGCGGTTGGCCCCAGGTAGCACTTTTGGTCCGCGATGTGCTTTCAGAATAGAAAAAAAACAATAGCATAATTTCAATAATTTTTGAAAAAAAAAAAAAAGCAGCGAAGAAGAAAGAAGATTAAGTTCAAAATGAAGCTAAATTAATTTGACTTTGATGTGTTTGGCTCAAAGCCAGCCAGTCAGCAATAAAAAAAAAATGTCTCTAAAACACACTCTCAGCTGGTGGGGATAAACCACACTTACAAGAAGTGAACGAAAGGTGTGAAAAAAAAATTGAATATTTGTAAAGGGCTTGATGTGGAGTTGGATTTGTAGTGGATCTAAGAATGTTGCGTGAATATTTAAGATTGTGCTGCAAATAAAATATCCGCAAACATAAATTATAAGAAATGACCAAATATCTATATTCAATAACAACAAAAAATACATGTTTGAAACAACAGATTAAATTTTATATACACAATTTACAATTTCTTTGTAATGATGTGTACAAAGGTATATTTTAGAGAAAAAGTTCTTTGCCGTTTCGGAAATGTTCAATGTCTAAAAGTTGTCTACCTTTGATTAAAAAGGCTGAATTTAACTGAGACAAAAGATTTTTCTATGAAAGATATTGAGTGAAAAAGTTTGTTGTATAAATTTTTCTAATCTCTCATGAAGGAAGTTTGCTTTTTTGGCGGTCCGTGTGTATCTTTCACGAAAATTCGTTTACTATTTCTATTTATAGTTTTCTTAACAACGAAATCGGCTCCAACGGGGCTTGGTAGCTGTTGTGAATTTTTCTGAAAAATGCGTGGGCGAATGTTGTATTTTTTATTTTTTAGTCAATAGGATTTCTTGAAACATTTAAATTAGGGATGAAGACTTTATTACGTCGGTTTAGCCTATTTTTGCACAAATTTTGACTGTTTTGTTATGGAAATTTCTTGAAGCTTATTTTTATTTAACAACCAATCAAATTCAAGAAAATGTTTGAAATTGAAATGAGGGTTAATAAAGATTAATTGAATTTAGTGAATCCACAGTTTTTTCACACCTATGTGAGAAGACCAGACTTTGGCATCAGTTCTTTGATTTTCCATGTCTGTGAATGGTAATTAAAAAAAAAAAATTAAATAAATAAGTAAACCAATTGTTTTTTTTTTGTTTTTTTATCTTATCATAGGCCTAAATGGATATAAAATCATTACTTTTCATAAATTAATAGATAAATAAATTAAAATAATTCCAATGTTTTAAGGATATCACATGCATCCAATTTTTTTTCCCGAAAATATTGAACGGAAATTTAAAAGAAAATTGAAAATTGATATAATTTTTTTTAAGTGCAAAACTTTATTTAAAGTCCAAATATGGGCATTTTTTCAAATTTTTCAATTTACGATAGTAAAACAATGCAATATTTTATTTTTTTGTTTAGATAGTTGAAGTTTTATTAAGCAAATAGTCAAAGAATTAAAAGTATGATAACATTTATTTCAGTTTTTAAAAGTGAAATTAATTTTATCAGACTTTTAATCGTTAGTCTACTATGCTAATAATGATTTCAACTACATAAAACAACATAAAGACATTGCATTTTTTACATTGTTAAAAGAAAAACGAACCATGTTTCTGTTTAATGTGTCATTTAATTTATGACTCCTTACTTGTTAGAATTGAAATAAATATTAAAAAAAAAACTGATAAATTATGAATAAAAGTACAATACAATGTGTTTTTTTTTTTTAATAAAACAAAGGGTATATAAACAAAGTTATCTTAATATCATAAAAAAAGTTTTTAAAGTTTTCCTGATTTAAAAAAAAAGATCCCCAGTTTTATTTTTAAAAAATAAATAAACACAATTCTACTTTTATTTCATAATTTATCAGTGAGGACTAAGAGTTAAATACCAGGTTAATGGTTAACAGAAAAACGGAGAAAAAAACTGGCATCATACAGGCATTAGATTCTGAGAAATGGATAAAAAAATATAAAAAATTGATGGGTGTACGAATAATTCCGTTGTTTACTATATATATAGTGTATCACAAAAGTGAGTACATCCCTCAAATTTCTTCAAATATTTAAGTATATCTCTTCATGGGACAGCACTGAAAAAATTACCTTTTGACACAATGAAAAGTAGTCTGTCTGCAGCATATATAACAGAGTTAATTTCTTTTCCCCTCAAAATAACTCAAAATATAGCCATTAAAAGCTATATTATATTATTATAGATTAAAGGTCCTATTTCTGTTTCATTTTCAAGCGAATCTTGGAATAACTTATTTTAAAATTTACTGAGTTTTATAAGCACATACATTCATAATATTTGTTTCCAAGGATACGAAAAAATCCAATCATTTTGACAAGGGGCAGTAGCGTGTTCATTTTTACTGTATTTTTACTATTGCTATTGTATCAAATATGAGTTACTTTCGAAAAGAGGTTAAGTCTAGGTAAAATAGGGGTGCCTTTTTCAACGAATTATGACATCCGTTCAACGCATGTCGTCTGGTTTTTATCAACGACAAAAAGTTTTTCAGCATTTTTTCCCGTTAAATTTGTATTTGTATACATAAAGATTCTTTCTGAAAGTGGTGTTTGGGTAAGAATACGTTGTATTTTAACTACAATTTTAAAATATTATTTTTAATTATAATTACTAATAGACTATATTTCTTTTTAAAACAAATAAATATAATAGAATTATTTAAATTATTTAAAAATTATTATTAAATATCAAATATAAGTATGTATATTTCTTTTATCAGCTTTTTAAAAACATTATTTAAGGAAAATTTTTGACAATGTCGACAAAGAATAGCTATTTCATTTCTTTGATTCAGTAAATTTTTATTTTTTATAAACCTAATAATATATAGTTGCTCATGCATGCACAAAGTGCATTGGTCATTTAATGACCTACATATTTTAGCTTTTCTTATTAATTTCCATTTTACTGTAGGTGTTTAGTTGGTTTCTTTTGAGTGCCAGAAATATTTCGATAGGGACGTCTCATTCCGGTATTTATTTATCCTAAAAGAACTTTGATGTAGATTGAAGCTTTTTCTTTTTTTTTTTGAACTCATGCCTTGTACATCAAATATAGACTTTTACGTTGTCTGGATCCTCAATAGATGAGATATTTCATTGGTATACTAATGATTCAGTGCGACATTTATTTTTCAGAGGACAGTTTTGAGGATTTCTGCAGTTACATAATTTTTATTTATCTTCATCTCTTTTTATTTTTATACTGTCTAAATTTGTTTGGTCTTGGTCTAAGTGTTTATTCAAGATATTAGCATTATATTTCTTAATAATTTTTTCTAAGTTTTCAGTACAGCTGTAACTTAAATTTTAGGGTATTTTTATTGAAAATAGTACTGAGTTTACTATCTTTAGGAAAATGTTTAACGATTAATGCAAGAGCTGGATAACCTTTACAAAGACGTCTTAGTAATGGCAAGTGGAGACTACGATGACCTAACGTTAAAACCAATATGACAAACAAAAAAATTGCCATGCAATCGGACTGCATATGTGTGCATGGTGCTTAAACGCTACCGGGCGGGTTGTTTACAGGACCTCCGTGTAGGTTATGTTTCTAGCACAGTTGTTGGGAGAGTAAATGAAAACCCTGTCCTTAGACCCAACTCGTGAGCACCCAACGTAAAGTTGTCTGTGAGAGAAGCACTGCTCACGTAAATGCAGACCTGCGATGCTAAGCGTCTGTCCTTGTGATTTGTTAATCGACATAGCAAAACAAATCTTCACGGGAAATTGTGAGCGACGAAAGTTGATTGGTATGCTTGCGTCTGACGACAGAAGATGCATCCTGGGAATCAGAACGACTTCCCCCTTGCCGCAGCCAATTGCAATGGTCGCCTCAATCAGTTTCGGAGAAAGGGATTTAATAATGAGGCGAGTCCCGTTGCACTGTTTAGGTGGGAGCAAATTCCTGATTAACATAATCGGAGCACCAACTTTGAGACGAAGAATATGAGGTGGGAGTCCGGACGGCTGAAGGGAGTTCAAAACTTCTATGGGATACTCAGCTAATTCAGATGGATCGGAAATTCTGTCGATGGACATAAACATGACATTGCCCGGGAATGCAATCCAACAGCTTAAGGTTGATGGAATCAACTGTACAGTTCTTCGGTGCCAATATGGCCCTCCCAGCAAGCCAATCGGCATCGGCAAAATTAGATGATAGGTTGTAGAAGACTGCATTCATCAATACATCCGGTGATTCAACAGTGGTGGCAAGCTGATCCATCTTCACAAAACCGTGTGTGTCAGATGGCATTTTCCCCTCCCCAAGAGCAAGAAGGTCCCGTGCGAAGTCAGCGGATCTGGAGTCCCCATTCAAGTAGGCAGTTTAAGAGTCTCCACGTGGTGCCAAAGGGCAGACGACTTCAGGCAGGCATGGACAGGGTCAGCACGTGTACCTTTAGGAATAACAGGTAGAGTCTGTCTAACGTCGCCTGCGAGGAGAAGTGTTACTCCACCCATGGGGTCGGAGGAGTCGCGGATGTCTTGGAGACTTCGGTCAAGTGCCTCAAGGGCGTCCTTGTGTGCCATCGTGCACTCATCCCAAACTATAAGGTTGCATCTCCGCAAAACTTCAGCCTGTGGCGAATTCTTTGTTATGTTGCAGAGAGGAGTTTGTGACCGGCATAGATCAAGCGGCAACCTAAAAGCCGAATGAGCGGTTCTACCTCCCGGTAGCAATGTTGCAGCAATCCCGGAAGATGCGACCGCAATAGCGATCTCCGACGACGCCGTACCTCTGCCAGGACTAAATTAGTAACAAAAGTTTTGCCAGTTCCTCCGGGCGCGTCTAAAAAAGTATATACCTCAATGGCGCCGTTTGCCCTGTCTGTTATAGTAGTGAAAGCAACCTCTGATCAGGTAGAAGTTTGGGCTCATTTTCGGTAATGTATGCGTTCAGCCCCTCGATGGAGTAGGATGTTTCCCGCAATAACTCAGTTGGTACAGTGTCAAAACCATCTCTGAGCGGTGGTGGTAAACCGTAAGTTGGTAAAGAGGCACCTCCCAGTTCGAAAACAACATCTTCTAGGGCCACCAGCGCTCTGTTTAATATGAAGTCAGTGAAAACGCATTCAACTCCTGGGCTGTTACGCTGAACGGAGAACAGCACATCCTCTGACATGGATTCTCTGTACTTTAGTCAGAGCGACAGAGGATCGCTTAGTTCGCATCGAAAAAGCAAAATGGCGAATAGCGTTCGAAGCCGTGATGGCGTTCTGAGAAGTTCAGCCTCCGCCATGGCTGCATCCCATTGGGAGTCATCTTCAAGCAATCCCAAACGGAAGCATGCCTCTCTATAAGACTGGCATTCTATGCCTTTGATAGTGCGAATATCTGTGAAACTCGTTAGCCCAGCAATTTCATGAAGTAGAAGGCGGAGGTAAAAGCACTCCTGCTGGCTGGGGGGCACAGTATAAACGCGTCCAAGGCAAAAGTTAGACCTTACATCGGGATAACCCTCGACAGGGTCACCAACCTTTCGTCGAACCCACTGGTTGTTTGACCACACATAGTAGGACGGGACTTGGGGGTATATCAATGTTTTGGCAAAAGCATCTGTTGAGCTTAATTTAAAGAAAGCCGTTAGGGTTGTGTCTTTAGGGTTTTCCGCAACCTGCTGGGCGTTTTGTTCGGTGAAGTACATCCTCTGTCCATTTTCTAAGTGAACAGCAAGCTGCACAATGGCTGGAGCCCTTTGGTGTATGGGGAATCCGAAAATTCGCCAAAAAGCCTCGCTACTGCTGAGATAGCGTCCAGCCACGTAATCGGCCACCTCGTCAACGCAATTGTCGCGCCGGATACCGAAGACGGCAGCATCGCTGCCTTTATTAACGTACTTGCAGATGTACTTTATTGACTTAACCGAGTGGCAGTATTCAACGTTTATGTGGGCTCCAAAAGTCTTGGACAGCAGCGGGCAATAAGGCACCACCCAACTATTGTCCAGAGTGTGCCCCTTAACCGTCACAGTTCTGCCGCCCTCAGCGGGGCTTCTACGTCTGTACAGTGGGTAACCATCCGTCGCAGTCTGCGTTTCTGAGATAAACTTACGGGGGTAACCCTTTGCGCAAGTGAGGCCGCTTGACCAACATGACCTTTTTTCGTAATTCGCACCACAGGGGCCGTGTATCATATTTTTTTTAATGATTTCGTGGAACAAAGCTCCAGCGCAGGATCCGGAATTTCAGCAAAAATAAAATCGTCTATTTTGTTTGCGTCAACCTTATTGTTGAGCCACAGCAGGATGTGGGCATGAGGCAAACCGCGTTTCTGCCATTCCACTGTGTACATATGACACTTGGCGCGTTCGAAGACTTGCCCTTTAAGGATCAAATCCATAAGCTTAAGCAGCTGTAACCGGAAAACGCGGGCAATTAGGTCAGGGCGGTGTGAGTACTGCTGACCTGGAAAAAGTTCGCGTGTAATATCAACCCATTTCGGATTGCACGTGAACGTGATGAACAAATCAGGCCTCCCACAATGACGGACATAGGTCATTGCGTCTTGTGTCCTTTCATGCATGTATCGAGGGCCACCAGTGTAAGAGGAAGGCAAAATGCACGGTTTGCCGAGATTGCGTCGGTCACCATCAGAACGCAGACCATCACGAAGGTGAATGGAGGAGTCAGTTCGAAGTTTGGATTGGTTTAACTTGATGAATCCTAACCTCTCTGACTCCATTTTTGCAGCCATGTCAACAGCGAATTTAAGAAATAGTTGACGGCACCTGTGCAAGTGGTTAAATTCACCCTCCCTAACCATAAACATGTAGGCGTAGTAAGCCCTACAGGAGACTGTCTTTGAGGTCGACATGGAATCGCTGCTTGCCTGACATATTGGGATTTTGAAGTGGTACCCATCGCTTCCGTATGGAAAAAGAAGGGGGTACTGGAGACAGTCGTATGAACAGTGGGTTTCACTGATGCGGCGCAGACCACCGCCCCGGTATTTTATGACAATGTCACGGCTGTTATGCTCCTCACCGTGGATGACTGCGGCAATTTCATTACATACAAGAGCATTGAAGCGACGCTCATGCTCACCGTGAGGCCGTCTGTCTGCATCGATGACATCACTGAAAGAGGGCAAAGAGTTGTTTTGCAATGCAAACTTTAAGCTTCGGATGTAACTGTTAGTTTCGTGAAGCATGTCTTGTAGACGGAACAGAATGTCTCAACGGGGACCGATGGAAATATCGCTAGGCAGAATGCCGAGATGCGCATCAACCTGCTCGTTGTAGTCTGCGAGAAAGTAAATTTGTAGGAACTGAGGTGGCTCTTCCTGATCAGCCAAAAGTGATCCCATTAAGTGGTAAACCTGGCCTTGCACTTTGAAAGTAGGCATCCATCCCCCTTCACTAATAGCCTTCACACCAAAAGACGTCATCTGGAAGCAACAGTTATACTTCCGTATTGCTTCAAGAAAATGCGAAGTTGTACCCAGAAGGAGGTCCCTAAGTGGCTGGGGAGGCTCGTCTAAAGAAGGGAGTTTGATTTTGCCCCCAGAGCAACAAAGCCCAGGTTGCTCACCGGCCCACTTTTTTGCGTTGCAAAAAGTGCAAACTTTATCCATGGCCCCTATTTGTACGTCTCTCCTAGCGGAATATTTGACAGTGCAGTCATAATTGTATGCGACATTTGACCAAAATGATGTAGACGGCGAAGTTACGCCATTCAAAGAAGCTCGAAATGAGCTAATGTTTTCGAGCCGTTGACGGCGTACTTCAGAGTTTTCTGCAACCCTGGTAGATGCAGTAGAGCGGGTATTTCTAACGCGACGAACAGTGGTCTGTGCAGGGCTTTCTAGAGCTCTAGCAGATGCAGTGGAGCGGGCATTTATAATGCGACGAACAGTGGTCTGTGCAGGGCTTTCTAAGGCTCTGGCAGATGCGGTGGATAGGGCATTTCTAAAGCGACGATGAGCGGTTTCTTGAGGTTGTTCCAAAGCTCTAGAGGCGGCTGTAGCCCTAGTATTCCTATGACGACGTGAAGTTGTTTGTTCGGGGCTTTCTAAACTTCTGAAGCAAGCATCACGCAAACGACGAAGGGTTTTCTGTGTTGGGGACTGTGAAGCCCTCAACCTAGCCACGGGTACTGCGCCCTGTGAATTCTGAAGTGAACGTTCTTCAACTGAAAGCCTGGCGCGGCGTGAGGACATAGTTGAAGCCGCTGAAGCCAACCTTTCAGTCCGCGCAGCGGCGCTTTCCATGGATAAGCGAGCAGCTGAGCTCGAGTCCATCTGTGAAAGACGCAAAGAAGTCTGTTCAGGGGTTTCACTCGCCCTCGCTGCTCTATCAGCAGAGGCAGCTGCCGTGCGCCGTCCCAAAAGTTTCCTCCTTTTAGGTGGCATCCAAACAGTAAAAACGTCAAAGAGGGTAAAGCTTAAAAAGAGATTTCGACAAATCCAAAAATCGTGCACTGCTAACGTAGACACAAAAAGGGAAACACCCAGTAAAATGAGTTCAGATGTTACTAAAGGGGAACTTGAAACTAAAAAAGTGGAAATTTAAAAAGGTATGCCAAGGGTAAATCCAAAAGGAAACGGATTTTTAGTACAATTGGCTAACGTGTGTAGGGTTGGGTTGGAACTATAAAACAAAAAAGCAGCTAGAACACGTAATAAGAAATTGCGGTATCCGAAGTTGGCAAATAAAGTAGGCCAAGTACGTGCACGTGGGCAACAATAAACGCAAAAGTGTGAAAGCACGCCCGAGTCACGCAGTAGAGATGGTTGACCTTGAGTGACGTTCCACTCTCTTTAAAAAATCGGCCAGCGAAAGAGGAAATCACGGTAGCTATCGCTGTCATTAATGTAGGGAAAGGTCGGTAATAGTGACCGTCCCTCTCAACACAAACCTTAGGTGAAAGAAGAGAGAGTGAGAATACCCCTCTCTCTCTTAGCGAATATTGCGTATCCTGTTGCGTTAGTGCGTGTATGGAGGCCGTCCGTAAGAGGAGGAGGGGGATGACCTTGGCGCCCGAAAAGCACCAACGTGTGGACAATTATTGAAGTTTAAAATGTCAATTATGAGTCGAAGTTCGCTGATGAAACGACGAAAATTCTCGTAAACCCTTAAGCAAGACATACAGAAGCCCCTCGTAAAAGACTTACCTGCAGGAACCAAAAAAAAAAAAAAAGGAATTTAGCAGAAAAGTCGGGTACAAGTTAAGTACTGTGTTCTTTCCTTAATAATTTTCATCTTCAAAATATTTTTGTTTTTTGTCTATCAGATTTCTTACGTCGGCATTTTTAAATTATTTCTTAATACTTTCTTTTAAATATTGAATTAATTTCAAATAGAAGCAATTCATTATCGTTGCCTTGTACCAAATTGCAAAGGGAATTATAAAAACGGCCCTAAAGAATTATCTTATGTTTGGATTCGTACAATCAGTAGAGATCGTTAGATTATAAGGTTGACGGACACGCATGTCTTAATTAGTTTTTTTTTTTTTTACGAATTGGTCAAACCCAAACTGAAACAAAAACATTGTTTTCAATCGTTATGAGTCTACTGATTGAATAGAATTTTAAACAATTGTCTTGTAAATGGAATTTTTAAAGCATTCTGAATGTAAAAATAAAGAAAAAAGTGCGCAAGAAAATAAGAAACACTACCTGCCAAAAAAAAAGTGAAGTTTTGTTGAAACGGTTGAAAATTGTAGGAAATCCGATCCCATATATAAATGAACACACACACACACACACACACACACAAACAACATGGGTTTTTAAGTTGATGTGAGTTGTCCCCCTTTCATTAATGCCTCTTAATCGTGTTTTCAAATTGATTTTCTGCAAAAAACAATTGAGTTTTTGCAATTTTTGGTGCTGTTAGAACCACCGCAAGGTAATTTTATGTAGTCCTGTGAAGTTTTGTTGAAATCGGTTGAAAAATGTAGGAAATTCGATCCAATATATAAACGTTACAGACACACACACACACACACACACACACACACACACACACACAATCTGCGTTTTATAATAAGTAAGATAAGATGTGGGGCCAAAGTCGGGACCACAGAAGGAAAACACGGAACACGGATTAGATGTAAGAAAGATATATTAACAACAGGTTACAGAGATAGTGTAAGCGGAGCTTACTATATGTTAGTGTCCAATATTGGTAGTCGTACGCGGCTCTTTCTGTGTCTCTGTGTCTCTCTAGAGTGTTGTGTCGTATACTTAATATAGACCTGGAAGAGTCTATTGTGTAGGTAGTTCCGGTCTCACAATACCCCCCTTCCAAGAGTTTTCTTTTTGAAAAGGAGAGAAAAAATAAAACTGTTAATAGTTTTTCCTCTTGGGATTTACGTCGAGCGGTTGAGTAAATTTCCTTTTCCTTCCTGAGCGTCGCACTCCAGGAGAGACTTGGGGCGTTTCGAGATCGAAGTGATCGAAAATTACATCGATCAGCTTTTCACAGCTATTTTGTAGTGATTCCTCAGATTCCTTCAAACGGCATTTTCTGAGATGGTTCCAGTGGCGTTTGTAATTGTTTTTTGGTCCTTGGACAATATAGACCAGTTCGCCAATTCTTTGTTTTATGGTGCCTACTTCCCAGAATGTTATGTTGTTTTTGTAAGCCTTGAGAAAGACTTTATCGCCAGGATTGAACTATTTCTTATGAGGCGATACGGTTTTTTTTTAACTTTGCTTGCCGTGGAATAAGTTTGTCGAAGACAGACTTGATTTTCCTTGCGAACATTGTTTCTGCAGGCGAGCTTCCCATAGGCGTGTTCGGATTAGGGGTTATCCGATACACCTGCAGGAACTGTTGCAATGCTCTATCTGTCGGTGTGCCTAGTACCTTTTTTAAAGCCCTTTTTAGAATGTCCACGAACCTTTCGGCCTGGCCATTTGACCTAGGGTGGTACTGAGGCGTTGTAATGTGGTCCACCTGATATGACTTGCAAAAGTCTCTAAATTCACTTGATGTGAATTGAGTGCCATTATCTGTAACTACACAGTCTACCACGCCAAAACGCGCGAATAGCTCGTGTAGAAATCCAATCGTGCAGTTTGTGGTTGGTCTTTTGCATTGTAGGACCTCAGGCCATTTTGAGTGGCTATCCACAACAATGAGGTAGTACATGTTGTCTATAGGCCCTGCAAAATCGATATGAATTCTTTGCCATGGATGGTCTGTGTTTGGCCATGGTTTGCACGTCGTGGTTGGAGCTTTTGCTGCAAGCGCGCATCCTTTGCATGATTCTATCATGTCTGCTATGTCCTTGTCTATGTTTGGCCAATAAACATAGCAGCGCATGAGGCTTTTCGTACGGTTCTTCCCCGGGTGTCCCATGTGAGAATCCCTGAGGATTTTTCTTTGTAGGCTGTTTGGAATCACTACGCGGTCATTGTATAGTAGGGCATCATCGCAGAGGGAGAAAACTTCAGGCAGATTGGGGTCTTTGTTGCGAATTTTGCTTTTTATGGATTAAATGAATTCATCCTCTCGAGACTCCCTTTTTATGTCGGTCAAAGTAACTGGGAGCTCTCTTATGGTACTCGCGATCATGTTTTTGATTTCACAATTTGTCCTTAGAGTAGCAATGATGGAGTCTTCAAAGACTTCTGTATTTTTTGGAATGAGTCGCGATAAACTGTCTGCATGGCAAATATTTTTGGATGTTAGGAACTCTATCTTGAAATTATAGTTTAATAGAATCGTTCCCCAACGAAGTAGTCTATTTGCAGTATAGACTAGCAGACCTTTTTTAGAACCAAAAATTGTAATTACAGGTTTATGTTCCGTCTGCAGTATGAACCGTCTGCCATGTAGACATCTGTGAAACTTTGTCACAGCTAATATTAACCCTAGAGCCTCTTTCTCTATTTGGGAATATTGTTTCTCAGCTGGAAGTAGAGAACTTGATACGTGAGCCACAGCTTTTCGTGAACCATCTGGCAGTTTATGCAGAATGCAAGCACCAATGCCGTACGAGCTTGCATCACTTGCGACTATGATGTCGAGACTAGGGTCGTAATGGGCGAGGGAGAGGTCTGAAGTAAGAGTTTTCTTGATCTTCTCGAATGCGTCTTGGCATTCCGGGGTCCATGACCATGGTTTGTCCTTTTTTAAGAGTTGGTTGAGAGGCCCTCTCAAATTTTGCATGTTCTTAATGAACCCTTGGTAAAAGTTAGCTAGGCCGAGGAAGTTTTGTAATGCTTGAACGTTATCTGGGACCGGCATGTTTCTGATCACGTTGGCTCTTTCTGGATCCGGCCGACGACCGTCTTTATTTATGATGTGCCCTAAGTATTTAATCTCTGGTAAGAAAAAGTCACACTTTGCCTCCTTAATCTTAAATCCGTATTCTTGTATCTTTTCGAATACGTTTATTATATAGTTCCGGTGCTCTGCCGTAGTTTTACTAGTAACCAGTATATCATCCATATAGGCTGTTGCGTAGTCAAGGTCGCCCAGCATGGCGTCCATGACCTGCTGGAAAATTGCAGGTGCAACCTTTACTCCAAAAGCCAGTGTTGTATTTGTACAACTCTCTATGGGTGTTTATGCAGAGCAATTTGGAACTTTCTTCTTCCACCTCTATCTGAAGGTATGCGTCCGAGAGGTCGATTTTAGAAAAAAATTTTCCACCATTGAGTTTATTGAAAATTTCTTCAGGGCTTGGGAGAGGATAGTTGTGATCTTGCAAGGCATCGTTTAACCCTGTGGAAAAATCTGCGCATACTCGTATTTGATTGGACTTCTTTTTTACGTAGACCGTAGATGCTGCCCACTCGCTGAAATCTGTTTTTGACAGAATACCTGCTTGTTCGAGTCTATCTAACTCTTTGTTGATTTGCTCTAGAGCAGCGAAAGGGATATTCCGTTTCTTTTTGAATACCGGTTGTGCACCGTCCTTCACCTTGAACTTAGCTTTCATTTTAGTACATTTCCCAAGGCCGCCAGAAAAAACCTGGGGAAATTGTTGTTTGAGTTCCTTTTTTAGATTTACCAAATTGGACGTTGTACTTTGTATCTTGCGACAAAATGTATTCATTGGGCAATCCCAAAGATTGAATGTTTCTATCCAATCTCTTCCAAATAAGTTATCTGAAGTTTTCAATACGTAGGCTTTGAGCTTTTTGGTAACTCCATTTAGTGTTACTGTAAGTATTACCTCGCCTAAAATGTTAATCTTTTCGCCAGTTACAGATTTTGCTGTTTTATCCGTTTTTAATAAGGTCGGCTTGTTTAATTTTCGCCAAGTACGCCAGTTAATGGTTGAAAGATCGGAACCCGAGTCAAGCTGGAATTTAATGGACTTATTGAAAATATCCACAGTTACATATTTTCTTAAATTCCTATCGACAATATTGTCAGATTGAGCTTGCCTAATTTTATTTTTTGGGTTTTCTCGTTCTGTTGGCGTACCAGCACGAAGTTACAGTATGCCCACTTTTATTGCAATTTTTGCAATATTTTTTGTTCTTAACTGGACAGAATTTCATCCAATGCCATTTACCACAATGGTAACATGGCCCGGGCGGTTTCTTTAACCTATTTGGGATTTGGTTACTGCGTAATTTAGGACATGAGATTTGCCTTTTGTCTTTTTGAGGGGAATAGGAGGTAGACTTGCTTCTGATTTTATTAATCTGAGCCACACCTGATTCCTCGATAGTGTTTGATATTACAGATATTACTCTTTGACAGCCAATTTTTGGAGAGTCAATCCTTGTTCGTTCTCAAGCTTGGTCAGTACCCGTCGTCTGACTTCGGCGTCTTCTGCTGATACTAGACCTTGTGCGAAAATTAAGCACTTGAAATCGTCGGCAGTCAGTTCGGCTAGTTTAAAATCACTACAGAGCTTGTTTTATCCTCAAGTGGAGAAAGCAACAAGTGTATTAATTTGAAAGTAGGCAATACACATATGCGATACATAGCTGTTTTTGAAAAGTTGTCAATAATATGAAATCCAAATATGAATATATAGTGAACTTTACATGGTAATATCGGCAATTGTGATATATAAGTATGCTAAAATTACAAAATCTGTACATTTTTTAGAAATAGAAATTAGTTACAAATAAAACAAAATGTTCCTTTTAGATAAATGGCTCCAAAGATTTGCTAAAAAAATGAGCATCTATGATAAATCGTCAAAATCTTTATGTTATTATGAAGAGGAAAGACCAAAAGATTTTTTAATATTAAATTATATTTATTAATCCTTTTTAGAACCTTGAAAAATTTAGATTCATTTTTTTCTTTTACCAGCGGATAACTATAAATTAGTGTGGGAAATTTTAGCTTTTTTTGTGTTGAAAAACCCATTGATTTGGAAATTCTTGCAAAAATCAAATAATTGTTGGATTTTAATGAAACTTTTAGGACTTATTCACAAATAAATGACATTATTTCAGAAACGTTTCGTTTTTTGAAGAAAATTTTTACGTCCTTTACCCCCCAACCCACTATTTATTTAATTCAATGAAATTTCGAGAAATTCATTTTTGTATAACTTAATGTTGTCTTTGGAGAATTTAAATCAACAATTTCTTTTATCAAACAAGACTCCCAGTTAGAGAAAATCAGTTTTGAATCGTAAAATAAGAAAACGAAATTAAGTTAAAACATTATTTAATTAGAAAAGCTTTTAATTGCTTTTATGAATAAAAAATATTGTAAACATTATTGTCTTAAAAAATTTCGATGAATAATTAATTTTTATAATAATTGTTTTCATTTTTTTAAAATTTAATTATAGTAATTTATAAATCTGTGAAATCCTTCTGGTGAGGCGAAGGTAGGGATTTTTCTTAGAAAGAATCAAGAATTTGGCGACATGCAAAGTCGAGGTGGATTTTTGAGAAATGTTTTCTTCGGTTATTTCTTGAACTGTTTCTCAATAGAGGACACAAGCTGACGTTCACGAACAATGGTTTCATTGGATCAGCACATGTCATAGTTGTAGAGCCAAGAGTAAGTACTTCGTTGCGATGATACATTCAAATGATTTAGATGGGGTGTTCTAACATCAGATTATCTTCTCAAAATAATCTCGCCTTCAAATTCAGGTTTATAATGCAAAATTACATGTGTTGATCAGTACTTTGAAACGTGTTATTAAATTTTATTGTTTCTCTACGGTTTGTATTCGTCTCCCAGGATAGTGTTGTAAGGGCTGGAATTAAGTTTTCTCACAAAGCAAAGGTATTATTGAGAAGTTTTGTGGCTATTTGATAAGCATCCTTTTCAGATCTTTCAACATTAAGCTTTTGTTCAGCTGTCTAGTATTCTCTGAAATATTTCCATATTACATGTGAGCGTTTTTCCTTTCTTCAATAATAACATAGCCATCTTCTTTTCTTCATTTGTGATACATAGCGATATAATGAATAGTTGCATCTCGACTTTCCAATTTTCCTATCTCTGGTTTCTCATTCCTCAATGCTATGTAAATGCACTGGCGGTGACAAACAACAACACCGGGCATTTTCTTTACATTTGTTTAGAATTTAAATGGTTAGCAGATTTCCATGCATACGGCCATCGCCTTAGCAGTCTACTTCTGGAATTAAAGCTGATATTTATCTATTCTTTTACCTGTGCTATATATGCTTACTCACGAAAATTAAACGTTTTGGAAAACTACAAGAACGATAAACAGAAAGTTATCTGATTAATGGCATCAGATTTCGAGTGAAAATGTTTTAATTCTGATCTAATATTTTGGATGTGCAGAAATTCTTTCGAAGCCCCCTTTTCTTCTTCAGCATCAAACACACACACACATATATATATATATATATATATATATATATATATATAAACATCAAACATATATATATATAAACATCAAACATATATATATAAACATCAAATATATATATATATATATATATATATATATATATATATATATATATATATATATATGGTGATATTGCGGGTTAGCTTTTTGGTAACGGCGTATCTCAGCATATAGCAAAGAGGCCCTGTCAAAAGAATGAAAGAAAGTCAAAAGGTAGAGTTCATGTGAGCAAAATGATTTCTGTAAAGCTTAATATATTTACAGAAGCGAGAGTGATTAATCCAGGATTCTCAGTATTCAAGGATGAAAGTTATGTACACACAAAAGTAAGTTACCTTGATTGACATGATGTATGTGCGTGTCTATGCTAGTGGGTGGGTGGGTGTCTGTAGTGGATATGTGTGAGTATTTTGACCCTGTGTATCACTCTGTATATGACTTCATTTGCTGTACAAAAAGTTTATCCTGCCACTGAAGGTGACTCTGATCCCCGAATTTGAATGTTTGAATTTAATAATTGTGTTGTCATATTCTGGTATGGTATCAGAAAACAACTTTGAGTCAAATTAATAATAGGGTTACTGCAATTGAGATGCATTGAAAAAGAATGCAATGGAAAGGGAAGTAATATTAATAATGCAGAGTGCTAAAGGATAACGATGATAGTCGGCATTGAGAACTGATAAAAAATAATTCATTCACTCTGCCTGAAGACAGACTAACGATCTTTTTATATAAGTATGTTGCCGAACAAGAAAATCTGTTTGGAGGTTGCCGGTTGGCTTCTGATTGGCTCGTCGGAATACATATATCCTTTTAATAAAACACATCTTGTTTCTGATTGGCTTGTGAAAATATGACTTCGAATTGTCATCTATTTTTAGCAATTATGAAATTAGCTTAAATCTTATCGTTTTACTCATCTTGTTCATCGTTCTCGTTACTCTTATTGTCTTGTTTCATTGATAATTTAAATTTGTCTGGAAAAAACGATGTAATTTCTTTCCATATCGCCATACTAACCGGTAGGGAATATCATTACATCATCCTCGTCGCTAGCTGCAAAAAAACGATTTTTGTTAATCATTTCAAGAAACAAGGGGTACCGAGTGTGAAGAAATAAGAAAAATTAAAACATTATTATGGTATAACGCCTTCAGAGTCAGGCTTATGGTTCACGGGAATCAATTGTAACTCTATACCCTCCCTAATCGTCCAAGACGTCCAATACCGCGGCTGATCGATGGAGTGATCCTTCGATCCTGACCTGCCTTACCCCAGGTTGTGATTGGAAGATAATAAGGAGGCCAAGACCGACTTGTCGTAGGTATCATCGTATTGGGTTGGTCCAAGCAGAGCGAAGACGTACAGTAAAACAGGAGCAAAATAACACTCGAAATAATCTAAAAAATATATTTACTATTTTTATATCGAGTACTGTGTACAATGGTTTGTTAATAGTTGTTATGGTCTAGGTGTTAGCATGCAGGTGTTTGTCGACCCAACCCGTTCCGAAATCGAACACGACACTCGGTTAAACTGGTAAGGTTTGGCTTGCGGACTTAGCGAAGTTTGTTTAGCAGATTTGGTAAGTTTGGCTCAAGGCTGTTGTCGGGGGTTCACGTCGGTAGATAGTCACGTGCGTTGTCTCGTGGTCAGCGGCTAGAACGAAGTCTCGGGGCGATCTCTCTCCCGTCTCTCGAATTCGCTTCGCGTATTCGTATTTATTGATGTCTGCCAAAAAACTCTGTGTGTGTGTGTGTGTGTGTGTGTGTGTGTGGTGGGGGTGATGCAGTTGGGGAATTGGTATTTCCGCCACCTTTCATCTTCATTGATTTTTGTTCCTGAAAAATTAATTATTTCCCAATTTGGAAGTGTTCCCCCCCCCCATGCTGGGTGATGGTTGTAGGCATTATTCTGCCCACAGCTTCTTCCTCCTCCTCCTCCTCTTAGCATCTTCCACTAATACTCCTTAGTGGGCGTGGACAACTCCTTCATCCTCTTTGGTGTCGCGTCTGTGCCTGCTACCCTTCAGTGGTTGCAGGCACCTCCTCCTCTTTCTTTGATCTCTCTTCTGCGCGTGTCACATCAACCATTCAGCGAAGACTAATTTTTAAAAAAATATTGTTCCAAATGCTATCACCTCATAAGTGAATTGATACCAATGTTGACTTTCTTTTCTGGTCTGAAAGTTGAATAAACAATTGGCCTTCTCCCCCTCGACCCAGAGACGCTTTCTCAGCGAAAATCTTGCAACTTACATTATGGTAACAATCATTTGGCTGAATGTCAAGATATCGCCGCGTGTTTTTATTTTTAAAAAAATGAGTCAGGTAGTTATTGTTTTCAGACTTGACACCTCTGTAGAAAGATTCGCCAAGTCAGTTTTATATTTCCTTCCCGTCTGAAATCAGACACTGGACACCTGGCTCTCATATCCTTCGTTTCGCGTTAGAAACATTCTTTTAGTAACCTTCTTTACCTCTAGCTGGCATTTAAAATTTTATCCAATTCTCCTCATCTTGATTCCTCAGACGCGCTGCGGGCGTTATCAACCAATTGTCAACACCTCGCCTGTCGTACAATTAAGTCTTAGCCGGCCATTTAGTTCGTTTTAGAATTTTCAACCTGGAGTAAACTCAGAATTGCCACTCAAGAAGACCAAACCATTCAAACTCAAAAATGTGAATATGAATACGCGAAGCGACTATTTCTTTTACCCCCCCCCCCCTTTACGGTAAGCCAGTAACGAAACATCAAACGACCCGCTAAAGGTACATGGAGTTTTTTGGCGCTATGGAAATGTCAAACAGGAAATGGAAATGCTAAATATCAATTTTTTGGGAGTTTGGGAAACTTGAGGTATGAACAATAAAAACTTCACAGACGACAAAGACCGAATTATATATTCAAGCAGATAGAAAAATTAAAAATATCTGGATCTTAGATAACGACAAGAAGAAATGTGTTTAGGGATACTGGCGGCTGTGTAACAGAGTTCTAGAGAAATTTAAAGAAAAGCCACTCAATATAGCCATCATAATAATTTATGATGGCAGGAAATTATCGTCATCCAGGGGAACTGAAAGTGTCATGAAATCGCTGACAAATATGAACTAATAATGTATTAACGTAATAATACAAACTGGTAATGCAGGTTAGTAGTTCCAGGAATACGGGTTAGTAGCAAAATATATCTATACAGTCTTTGGTATTGAAGTATCGCGGTATGACTTCTTACTGAGTCTATGTGCTCGCTCACTGTGACTCTTGCTCGCTACGTTCGTTCTGTCTGTCTGTTACCTTACTCTCACTCTTCCGGTTACCTACAACCTTTCACTCCCCTCTCCTGCTCTGTCACTAGTCTTCACGTAGCAGTAGTATATGTATATACTGGGTGAGTCCATTTGTGTAACAAAGGGGGGGGACCTCCTCAACAAAACTAAAGATAAGATTACGAAAATTAAAGAAATTTGAAGTAACTCCATGATGACTTAATTTGCCGATAAATATTGTTAAGTGTTGATAATTGTAACAAAGTAAAAAAAAAGTGATTTACCACAACACAGAGCTAAATCACAAACAAAAATTTAATTTAATAAAACACAACATAAAATATATACAAAATAAACAATTGTGGCCTACAAAACAGAAAACACAGAGTTACTGGCGAAGTGTTACGAGGGAGAAGGAAAGGGAATCAAATATCTTTATCACTTTAGGGCTAGGTGTGTAAAGGTGTGTAAATAAATATTAATTTTTGGTTTGGTCAATGAAAATTAGTCAAAATTCTATTTACCAACTTTGTTCCATGAAATTCTCTTTTGGGTTTTTGTTGGTCGGCAACTTTTTATAGAGATTCTTTTGGCTGGATATAATAGTCCTTGAATCAAAAGCCGGAGTTGATAACAGCAGAAATTTCCCTTCATCAACTGACAACCCTTTTCCAAAATCCCATTTTTATAGGGGCTAACACCTAATTTGCATATTTCTAGATGTTTCTCGAATCATCTAGATTTTTCTCGAATATACTAGAATGATCTAGAATCCTCCAAACATTCTATTTCTAATTTCTCTATTTTACAACTACTTCATGAATGAAAACTTTTTTGTAATAACAAGTAGAACTCAGTGAAATCCCTTATGCATCCTCGTAACAATATATATATTTATTTATTCCCCCCTTCAAAGTAAAAGTTTTGAAGTTAGAATGAAAAACTTTTATAAGACAATATCAGTCTATTTTTTTTTTGTAAAGAAATAAGTCATAATACCAATTTTTTTTTTTTTTTTTTGAAAAGTTATGCTCTAGATAGAGCATCTGCAATAACATTGTTCCTTCCTTTAATATGTTTTATAATAATATCATATTCTTGCAGGAGAAGACTCCATCTTGTAAGTCTTTGATTTTTGTTAGTCATCTTTTGAAGGAAAGTTAATGGATTATGGTCAGTATTAATCAGAACAGAATGAACAGTAACATTGAGGTAAAAGTCAAAATAACAAATAATGCTGATAACACCGCCAAGCATTCTTTTTCAATAGTAGAATAGTTTTTCTGGTAGGTGTTGAACTTTTTTGAGAAAAATCCAATGGCTCTATCGACGCCTTCATCATCTTCTTGGATTAAGATACCACCCATACTGACATCACTGGCATCGATTTGCAGTTTAAATTGTTTTGAAAAAACTGGAGTTGCAAAGGCTGGGTCACCAATGAGAGTCGACTTGATTCTGTTGAAAGCCTTATTACAGGTTTCACTCCATTTGTATTTTACTTCCTTTTTAAGGAGGTCGGTGAGAGGACTTGCTATTGATGAGAAATTTTTACAAAATTTTCTGTAGAATCCCGCCATACCGAGAAATCTCATTAGTTATTTTTTGTTAGTTGGGACAGGATACTTTAAGATAGCATCCACTTTTGCTGTGATAGCCTTAACCTGTCCCTGACCAATGGTATGACCCAAATAATTTATTTTTGCATGACAGAATTCGCTCTTTTTTAAGTTCACACATAGGTTTGGAAAAATTAAGAAAAAAATTGTTTGATGATGTGTATATGTTCGTCCCAAGTCATGCTATACAACATTACATCATCTATGTAGACCTCACTCCCTGAATTTCGTGTAGAAGGGAATGCATCATCCTTTGAAAGGTTGCCGGCGCATTTTTCATCCCAAATGTCATAACCTTATATTGGTATAAACCATCCGGAGTCACAAATGCTGAAATTTCTTTGGCGTTGTCAGTTAATGGTACTTGTTGGTATTCATTAAATCAAATTTACTGACATATTTCGCCTTGCCAATGTTGTCAATACAATCATCAATTCTAGGAATTGGAAAAAGAGTCACTTTTGGTTATTGCATTTACTTTTTCGAAAGTCTGTTACAAATCTGTAAGTTTAATCAGGTTTTGGGTACAAGAATACAAGGAAAACTCCACTGACTTTGCTTGTTTCAATTATGCCATTGTCCAGCATATTTTAATCTCTGCTCTCAACTGCTGAAGACTTGATTGATTTACCCGGTAAAAACGTTGTTTGATGGGTTTTTTTTTCTCCAACTAAAACATCATGTACTGCAAAAATTTGTTTTTTTTTTCAAACATCAGGAAAAAGATTTCGGAAAATCATTGACCAAACCATGAATGTCTTTTTTTTTTTCATTTGATAAATGTTTGAATTTTACATTTAAATTAGACAGGATTTTTTAGTTTTTTTAAATGACTACTCTGACCTATGTCCTTCCCCTAATAATTATATCTTCATTATTGTCTAAATCATCTTCAAATTGATTTGTATTACTAATGTTTATTAAGGTTGAGACAGGTTTAGTATTAAAACATAATTTCTGTCGATGTAATTTTTTAAACATAATAAATTCTTTTCTTTTCCTTCGATCTGGGTGGATGGTAAACATTTAATTTTCTTTTCTTTTGCTTTTTCATTTTATCTGGGGTATACATCACTGTTTTCTTTGACCACAAATTGGTTTATTTCTATTTTATCACATACAACTGGTTCATTAATTTTTCGTTTTTAAGGAGACCCCTTTTTTGGTAGGGTTGCTATTTGGACCATTCACCAATTCCGATTTTTATAAATTTATTTACCATGACAGTTTGTAATAACCAAAATACAATATAAGTTTATTTAATTTTATAAAAAAATAAAAGTTTGAGACTGGTTTCTCATAACCCTTCCCTGGGACTTTTTTCCATGCACTTTCAATCGTTGCCAAAAAATGAAATTTTTTAAAGGTATCTTTGGTTTCTTAATTTTTCTACTTTTTAATGGTTGGATTCATTTCTTCTACAATTTTTATAATTTTTTTTTTATTCTCAGGACCTTAATGAAACCCAATTCAATACCTTTAAAAAAAAAATTTTTGCAGTTAAGATTTTTCCGAACTCAACGTAAATTAAAGTAAAGTAAAGTTTGAAAAATGATTTACCACAACACAGAGCTAAAATAATTTATTTTGAGTTTTTATTGTTTCCAACACTGGTTTTGAGAAGGAAGACTTTTTTAATTTGTTGTCTAACAAAAGGCATGAGGTTGAAGTTATTTTCTTCCCTGTTTTCTTTTTAGGATTCGGCAATCGAATATGATGTGATTATCCTATTTAATTTACTTGAATCTCCTGTGAAAACAGAACATAAAATTTATATAATTTCATTTATAAACAATTGTTTTCTAACTCAAAAATGGAAAACACAGAGTTACTGGCAAGTGTTTATTTTTTCATAATCTGGAAAAAACCAAAAGGGAATCAAATATCTTTATCAAAATGAGGAAAATATTTAGGGCTTTTTCATAAAACTTAGGTACTAAAATAATCTAAGTGCTATATTTGGAAATCCACAAAGGTGTGTAAATAAATATTAATTTTTTTTTGGTCAATGAAAATTTTATTTCTAGTTAAAATTCTATTTACCAAAAATTTGTTCCATGAAATTTCTCTTTTTTTTTTCTTTCGCCCAGATCGGCTAAACTCGGCAAATTTTTATAGAGATTCTTTTTGTTTTAGTATAATTACGTATATTGTCCTTTTTTTTTTTTTTTTTTTGTAATCAAAAGCCGGAGTTGATAACAGCAAATATAAATTTTACAAAAACATTCATCAACGAAGTATTTATTGTACTTTGTAAAGGTGTGTAAATAATGTGGTCACAAGGCCAAAAAAAAGGGGTTGGGGTTTCTTTCATCACTTGTCTTAGATTAAAACTTAGCTAGCCACAACCACAACCACTGACCCTATCATACAGAACAATATTCCTTTCACCAAAACAACACATTTATCCATACCTTTCTTACTACAAACACCAAAATGCCTCTTTGACTCCATGAAAAAAACCTAAATAATCCCCTTATGTACAAAAAATATTGTCTGTGGGGGGGGGGCATAAAAACAACAACTTCTAAAATGATCCCCAATGAATATATACAAAATGACAAAATATATTTACAAGAAACCAAATAAAATTAGTGTTAGTAATAAAACCCCCACAAACTTTTTGAAAGTGGCAGAAATATCAGTTAACCGGACGAAATCGATGCAGGACTTATGAAAATAAGACCACACTCATTCTTCCCAAGCATTCACACAGGCACACACTCATTCATACACAACAACAATTACGAAAAACACACACACGAAAAACGAAAGGCGCCCCGCATCTACCAGAGAACTGACATCACTGACCACCTAAAACGAGGGAGGGATGGGGAGTTAAACTAAAGGAAAAAAAAATGGGGACAGAAATAAAAGGGGACCAATGAGCAAACACACCCTAGCTAAGTTTACCAGAATAGAAAAACTAAAAAGAAAAATACAAAAACCTAATCTAACCTAACTCCGGGATGGGTTGCCTATGTTGAACCCAGGAAAACAATATCCTTAATGCCTAACCAGCATCCAGATGCCACTCAAGGTCAGCCTCTTTTACTCGGCACATACGCGCAAGATTCGCCCACCTTTTGTTGAATTCCGATGAGGTGAGCCGCCGCCTTTCCGTTCTCATCTTGACTTTAAGCAGATGCTTAAAGAACAAGATCAGTTGGGAAGAAGTGAACTTCTCGCCCTCATGGAATCCCTTCTGACGTGTCGTCCAAATCACGACTCTCATAACCCCTAGTAAGCAACAGAACACATAGTGTTCAGCCTTCGTCATCTGCGGTACCACATTGCTACAAACAGAACTGGCTTCCAGGACAAAAAACTTTCCCCGCAGCATGCGAACCATGAGGCCTTCAACAAACTTGCACAACGGCACTACCGCCCTGCACTGAAAGAAGGCGTGACCAATAGTCTCGACTTCCCCCGCACAGCGACGACAGTTTGATATTTCTCCAAGCCTGCTGAACAAAGTCTCTTGCCGACCCAGAGGGCTTCACGAATCACCAGCCAGGTGAGTGATGCCTCATCGTTATTGAGGCATTTCAACCCGGGCGCCCAAGGCCATATCGAGCGAGCCTCCTGCTTCGTAAGACCGAGCTCGCCAATCAGATCATCTTGTACGGACCCCTAACTAAAACTTGATATAATGCCTTGCGAGACAACGCCTGGGCGTTGGAGAGGCCATCCGAAGCCCGTAAGAGGAGCTTCAGAGCGCGACGACATTCACGATAAAAGGAGCACTCGGCACGTGGTGTACGGCCGGCCTCTTCTTCGCACGAGTGCACACTTTTCAGGGACGGAAAATGTTTCTGGACGTCTTCTTTCCAAAAGGCACCCTCCTCATTCGACCCACGACACATTCGGTCTAAAAAGGTAATGCGAAGCATATATTGACGAATCTCAATGCTAGGCATCCCCAGACCGCCCTCAGAGGGATGGAGGCAACAGACCTCGCGAGATACCATAGGGGCCTTGCCTCTCCACAAGAAAGAGAACAAGGTCCGGACTAATGACATTAGTCGGGCATACGGGAGTGGAAGCACAGAGAGTCGGTAGAGGAGGATCGGATAGATGTGTGAAACACATATACTCCGCCCTTCCCTTCAGGGAAAGTCTCCTCCGAGACCACAGATTAATCGCGATCTCGGCCTTCCCTTGTACCTCCGACCAGTTCATTTCAACTGGAGATCAGGACCGAACCAGACGCCGAGTATCTTGATCGGCCCATCCGTCCAGAGGAAAGGTCCGGGAAGAAAACTCCCTTCCACGCACCCAACCGCAAGCCCACAGACTTATCGCGGTTGATCCTGGCCCCTGTTACCATCTCATACCCACTTATTTCTTTGCTGACTTCGTCAATCTCGGCTCTGCTCGACACAAGAGCCGAAACGTCGTCAGCATAGGCAGAATACCTGGCTGAGGTGGTGGCGCCAGGCAGGGTAATTCCGCGCAGGACCGGATTCGCCTTTAACTTGCGAAGGAAAGGTTCCAACGCAAGAACGTAAAGCAAGGGCGATAGCGGACAACCTTGACGAATGGAGCGAGACAATACGAAAGGCTCCGACCTTACCCCATTCACTTCCACCAGCGCACGGGGGTCGCATACAAGAGTCGGATCCAGGAGCGAAAGTCGGCTCCGAAACCGGCCGCCGACAGGACAGCCTCCAGAAACCGATGGTCAACCCTATCGAAGGCCTTGGACTGATCTAAATTGATCAGCGCGGCTTCACTGTCGACTTGTTCTAAGATCAAGCGTACCATATGAAGGTTATCCTGAATCGTCCTGCCCTTCACAGCACAAGTCTGTTCGGGGCCAATCAGACGAGACAGGACAAGCTGCAAACGGTTGGCTAAGATCTTCGCCAAAATCTTTAAGTCAGTATTTAACATCGTTAAAGGGCGAAAGTTCCCTAACCCATCCCCACCGTTCTTGTCCTTACGCAGCAACTTGATCACACCCCTGGTGAAGCGTCGAGGTAAAGACCCCTGCCTCATCCAGTGGTTGTAAATCAGCTGCAGCAAAGGAACAAAACGGGCGACAGCCTCAAGTACACTTCGTAGGAAGACCATCTAGTCCCGGAGACTTATCCAGGCCAACCTGCTTCAGCGCTTCCCAGATTTCCGACTCTGTTATGGGACCCTCGCACCTAGCCGCTTCAGCTGCCTCAAGGCAGGGAAAGTCAGCCAAATAGGCATCGAACTGAGCAGAGCTCAGACCGGGCTCCCTGGTGAAAAGATCCTGAAAGTAAAGCCGAAAGGCCTCGCATATGCCCGCGCTTGTAGTCACGGTCCGCTTATCCGGCAATGTGACGCACGCTATATGTCGCTTAGCCGCGTTCCGATTTTCCTCTGCACGCAATTCAGCGGCCATATTCGTCGCCTCAGAAGACATTCTTTTTAGCCTAGCCCTAACTACCAGAGCTTGATCCTTCTTGATAAGCAAGGAGGCCAACTCTGCCTTAGCTAAGACTATGTCCCCACTAACACGGGATTTAACAGCCCGATCGACCTTTTCCTCTAAAGCCGTTTGCGCCGCTAATCTATCTAGATTGAGTCGACGACTAAAATCGGCAGCAAACGTTCTAATCTTAGATTTTAATTTTCCCCACCAGGCGTTACCCACAACCGCCCCCGTCAATTCCCTCTGAATCATTAGTAGCAGCTGGTCCCGGAAATCCTGCTCACCAAAAAGTGAACAGTTAAATTTCCAGTAACCAGCCATTCTAACCTTAGGCTTATCTAAGTTTACACGGACCCGGACAAGCCTATGATCCGTATAAACTATATAGTGGAAACTTGGACACTCTAAGAGCCCTACATCGACTCTCCTAACTAACACTCGGTCCAGGTAGCTCGCAAGCGAGCCAGGAGCCGAGTTGCCACTAGTTGTCCAAGTCCATGCTACCTCCTGAGGGTGCTCATTCCGGTACTTATCGACAAGATCAAACCTGCCGATAAAGTCCCGAAATGCCTTCACATCAGGATTGTTAGTACCCGGTTTTTTACCTATACGATCTATATCGGGGTCAAGGACGGCATTCCAATCCCCCGCTAAGACTACCCGACGAGAAGTCGTCAAAATCGGCTCGATCTGCCGAAACAAAGCAGGCCGCTCAGTATGACTATTGGGCGCATAAACCCCAATGAGACGTAAAGCCTTATCCTTTATAGTAACATCCAGCACACAAAGCCTGCCCGCCGGATCTGCGAAGACAAGGGTACATGCAGCCTTCAAAGACTTGCTCACTAGCCAAGAGACACCCCTCGAACGACCATCAAAACATGCTGAATAAAGGGCGAACCCCTTAGACAGTATATCCTCATGGTCATGAGAAGAAAACCGGGTCTCTTGCACACAACAAACATTCACCCCGAGGCGCTGAAGGTCACGAGAGAGCCTCGCCCTGCGAGACTCGGACCTCAGGCCCCGCACATTTAACGTAGCTAACCAGAGAGCCATTGAGAAGTCCGATTAGGGTTGTTTACCTGCATTAAACATGGACGGGGTAAGGATACCGACCGCCTCTCCCATAGACCCATGGCCCATCTCAGTCTTGATGGTGCCGTCTTGGGAGATACCGCCGATATCCCAGGGGAAGGTCAGTTTAAGAGCTCTATATAGGGAGGGGTGAACTAAAACTGGGACCCTCCCTGCACAAAATTGCTTTAAATTTTTTAATTGTTCGTTCTGTGTGATTGCAATCGGCAACGCCATTTTGTAAGCACTGATGGCCTCATCGAGCATAGCCCAAATCGGTTTAGCCCCAGGTCCAGTTCTGATGACTGTCATAACCCTTTGGGCCAGCGGGAAGTTTTGAGGCACTTCTATATCTTTGTCCGCGAACTGTCGAATCGAGAGCAAATATTTTATGTCCTTTATACGGTTGCCGTAGTCCCTGGCCCTTTCGGCCTGGGCAGGGGTAATACGACAAACGTCTTCTCCGGAGTTATAAATAGGCTTCTGTGCCTTCTTCTTTTTATCTTTCATCTCCTGAGAAGGGCTTCGGTGACGTTTGGAAGCGGGAGGTGGCATGTCCGCTTTTTTAGTAGGGGAATGACTTGGCGTATGTAGAGGAGTGTCGGACGGTTTTTGTTTAACAGGGGAAGGAGTGGGTGTGTTGAGGGGTGTATAAAAAAGATCGGTGTCTGTAAGGGCTGGGATCTCTACTGAGGGGAAGCGATTTGGAAGGAGATATCTGGGGCGAAGGTCGATTCTTAGGAGAGGGTATGGACCGTGTAGAGGACGTGGAAGGAGAAGGGTCTGGGGATTGAGAGACGCGCTGACTATCTAGTTTCTTTTTGAGATCCTTAATTTTTTCCGTCTTTTCAAATCCGGGATCAAATTTCTTTTGTTTGTCTTGGAAAGACATTTGAGAGGCCGGGGCATCGCCCTTAACGTTGCCAGTGGGCGTGGGGCTGTTAGTGCCTTTCGTCCTTGGGGCTTCAGGGGACTGAGGACCCGCTGCCCGGCGCTTCCCTCTGGCCTTACCAGCAACTAGCCATTCCCCCTCCCCCTTCTCCGCAACTGCACTAGCAGAGGGCGAAGGCTCTTTGGGGAATGTGGTCTTTTTGACCAACCGGAGGAGTTTCCCTACCGGTCCCAGAAGCTGGCATGCCCATTACAGGCGAGGCGGTAGGTAAAGCCTCGGTCAGAGGGGGATTCTGGTCAACGGGAGATTGAACTCCAGAGGCCTTCTTCTCTGGGCAGGAAGAGGAAAGGTGACCAGTCTTTCCGCACTTCCAGCATACCGGTTTCCGGCCGGCAATTTCAATTTCCCTACTACCAGGCAGTTGGGGATGGAGAGGAAGGCTTTTTCATCTAAACGGATATCAAAACTCCACACCCCGCTCAGGCTATCGCAAGATGCGTCTAGTATTTCTCCGAACTGGGATAGATAGATGTTCCCCGAGAACCTGAGGAGGGACCTCATATATTGAAACACTGGTCCTTCTTCGGCCTAGGTACTCTGTCCGCAGAATTAGATCTTTGGTAATCAAGTCCTTGCTCGAAGCTGTCTCGCAATCTTCCGGCGTGGGTAACAATACGTCCCACATGAAAAAGCGTGCTCCTTTCACAACTCTGAGGGGCTTGAACCCCAGGGACTCCAGTGATTTTATCACTGTGTCTTTCGTCGAGCGACAAATTTTGCGTGTTCGCTTGTCCACGACGAAGACTGACACTATTCTTTTTTCAATTTTTCTTAGTTCCTGGGCGTCTTCCAAGAGTCCACCTTCTACGACAAGGTGTGCGTAACTCTTAGCTCGCTCCAAGAATTCCGCAACATTGATAATACAACTTGGGGGGACTTCCAACACGAGGGCAATTCCCCGGCCTCTGAATTATTCATTTTTGGTCAGATTTTGAGGCACTATTGGCCTCCATACAATTTTCATTGCCATTTTGGGCATCCATACTTGTGGATTTTTTGGCCATTTTGGCCTTCCGTAGATTCATGGGGAGAATTTTCATTGACATTTGATGAAGTACCTGGTAACGCAGGATACTCCTCCGTGTCGTCTTTGTCAGGTGGTTTTTCTTTTACAGAAAATAAATGTTTTTTCACGGACTTTTTAGGTCAGGGATGACAAGTTTTTTTTTTTTTATAAGAAAAGACGAAGTATTTTTTTTTCTTCTCCATTTTTTTACAAAGGGAAGGGGAGGAGGGTGAAAAAATGGGAAGGGAGGGGGGTGGTAAAAAAAATCAAAGTACGCCTATAGGCGGTGTGTGGGGGGGGGTAAATAATAAAGATCGCTAGTAGCGAAAAAGACAAAAAAAATCGCCCGAAGGCGAGATAGCAAAAAATAACGGCAAACGATAAATAAAAGGTTTTACAAAGGACAACAATTAAAAAACAAATGGCAAGACAAAAAGCGAACTAAAAAAGTAAAAATTCGCCTAAAGGCGAAACAAATAAATTTAAAATACAAACAACGAAATAAACAATGAAATGGTTGACAAAGGTAAACAAGAAAAATACGAAACTATCAAAAAATTAGCCGAAGCTAGTTACAAAAACAAAAATGGCTGACGTTAAGAAAGCGAGTCAAAAAGTAAACAAAAGAAAATAGACACGTTAGACAATACAAAGAAACAATACAAGGATTAGTACAAATTTGGCACGAAAAAAGCACTACACGAGAAATAAGTTAACAGATATTAAAAGGTAAGAAAGAAAATACTAGAAATTAGAATTAGTCAGAAAACGTAACACAGACGGGGGTTAAAAAAAATAAAGAGAACGGAGATATAATTAAAAGAGAAAAGAAAAAGGGAAAGACTGAAATAAAAGTAAAAAAGATTAAGAGGATAAAAATAAAAATTGAGGAGGGTACGAACAGAAAAGAAAAAATCAAAATCTTTTCAAACAGTCTTATAAACAGGCAGTAATAAAAGGAATAAACTTAACCAAAAATGCAGATTAACACAAAAAACGGGTAAAATCCAAACAAACCAGTCACGCGTGAGTCGATAAATGACAAAAATTGACTAGAACAACGTCAAATTTCCATTCATCAACATTATTTATTGTACATTAGTACAAATGCGGCACAAGGCCAAAAAGGGGGTTGGGGTAAAGGACGGTCATCACTTGTCTTAGCTTAAAACTTAGCTAGCCACAATCACTGACCCTATCATACAGAACAATAATCCTTTCACCAAAACAACACATTTATCCATACCTTTCTTACTACAAACACCAAAATGCCTCTTTGACTCCATGAAAAAACCTAAATAAACCCCTTATTTACAAAATATTGTCTGTGGGGAGGGGGCAAAAACAACAACTTCTAAAAAATGATCCCCAATGAATATATACAAAATGGCAAAATATATTTACAAGAAACTAAAAAAAATTAGTGTTAGTAATAAAACCCCCCACAAACTCTTGAATGTGGCAGAAATATCAGTTAACCGGACGAAATCGATGCGGGACTTTATAAAAATAAAGCCACACTCATTCTTCCCAAACATTCACACAGGCACACACTCATTCATACACAACAACAAATACGAAAAACCCACACACGAAACGAAAGGCGCCCCGCATCTACCAGAGAACTGACATCACTGACCACCTAAAAAAAGAGGGAGGGGATGGGGAGTTAAACTGAAGGAAAAAGAAAATGGGGACAGAAATAAAAGGGGACCAATGAGCAAATACACCCTAGCTAAGTTTACCAGAATAGAAAAAAAACTAAAAGAAAAAATGCAAAAACCTACTCTAACCTAACTCCGGGATGGGTTGCCTAGGTTTAACCCAGGAAAACAATATTCTTAATGCCTAACCGGCATCCAAATGCCACTCTAGGTCAGCCCTTTTACTCGGCACATTCGCGCAAGATTCACCCACCTTTTGCTGAATTCCGATGAGGTGAGCCGCCGTTTTTCGTCCTGATCTTGACTTTAAGCTGATGCTTAAAGAACAAGATCAGTTGGGAAGAAGTGAACTTCTCGCCCTCATGGAATCCCTTCTGACGCGTCGTCCAAATCACGACTCTCATAACCCCTAGTAAGCAACAGAACACATAGTGTTCAGCCTTCGTCATCTGCGGCACCACATTGCTACAAACAGAACTGGCTTCCAGGACAAAAAAAACTTTCCGTGCAGCATGCGAACCATGAGGCCTTCAACAAACCTGCACAACGGCACTACCGCCCTGCACTGAAAGAAGGCGTGACCAATAGTCTCGACTTCCCCCGTACAGCGACGACAGTTTGATATTTCTCCAAGCCTGCTGAACAAAGTCTCTTGCCGACCCAGAGGGCTTCACGAATCACCAGCCAGGTGAGTGATGCCTCATCGTTATTGAGACATTTCAACCCGGGCGCCCAAGGCCATATCGAGCGAGCCTCCTGCTTCGTAAGACCGAGCTCGCCAATCAGATCATCTTGTACGGACCCCCTAACTAAAACTTGATATAATGCCTTGCGAGACAACGCCTGGGCGTTGGAGAGACCATCCGAAGCCCGTAAGAGGAGCTTCAGAGCGCGACGACATTCACGATAAAAAAGAGCACTCGGCACGTGGTAAACGGCCGGCCTCTTGTTCGCACGAGTGCACACTTTTCAGGGATGGAAAATGTTTCTGGACGTCTTCTTTCCAAAAGGCACCCTCCTCATTCGACCCACGACACATTCGGTCTAAAAAGGTAATGCGAAGCATATATTGACGGATCTCAATGCTAGGCATCCCCAGACCGCCCTCAGAGGGATGGAGGCAACAGACCTCGCGAGATACCATAGGGGCCTTGCCCTTCCATAAGAAAGAGAACAAGGTCCGGACTAATGACATTAGCCGGGCATACGGGAGTGGAAGCACAGAGAGTCGGTAGAGGAGGATCGGATAGATGTGTGAAACACATACTTCCGCCCTTCCCTTCAGGGAAAGTCTCCTCCGAGACCACAGATTAACCGCGACCTCGGCCTTCCCTTGTACCTCCGACCAGTTCATTTCCAACTGGAGATCAGGACCGAACCAGACGCCGAGTATCTTGATCGGCCCATCCGTCCAGAGGAAAGGTCCGGGAAGAGAAACTCCTTCCACGCACCCAACCGCAAGCCCACAGACTTATCGCGGTTGATCCTGGCCCCTGTTACCATCTCATACCCACTGATTTCTTTGCTGACTTCGTCAATCTCGGCTCTGCTCGACACAAGAGCCGAAACGTCGTCAGCATAGGCAGAATACCTGGCCGAGGTGGTAGCGCCAGGCAGGGAAATTCCGCGCAGGACCGGATTCGCCTTTAACTTGCGAAGGAATGGTTCCAACGCAAGAACGTAAAGCAAGGGCGATAGCGGACAACCTTGACGAATGGAGCGAGACAATACGAAAGGCTCCGACCTCACCCCATTCACTTCCACCAGCGCACCGGGGTCGCATACAAGAGACGGATCCAGGAGCGAAAGTCGGCTCCGAAACCGGCCGCCGACAGGACAGCCTCCAGAAACCGATGGTCAACCCTATCGAAGGCCTTGGACTGATCTAAATTGATCAGCGCGGCTTCACTGTCGACTTGTTCTAAGATCAAGCGTACCATATGAAGGTTATCCTGAATCGTCCTGCCCTTCACAGCACAAGTCTGTTCGGGGCCAATCAGACGAGACAGGACAAGCTGCAAACGGTTGGCTAAGATCTTCGCCAAAATCTTTAAGTCAGTATTTAACATCGTCAAAGGGCGAAAGTTCCCTAACCCATCCCCACCGTTCTTGTCCTTACGCAACAACTTGATCACACCCCTGGTGAAGCGTCGAGGTAAAGACCCCTGCCTCATCCAGTGGTTGTAAATCAGCTGCAGCAAAGGAACAAAAACGGGCGACAGCCTCAAGTACACTTCGTAGGGAAGTCCATCTAGTCCCGGAGACTTATCCAGGCCAACCTGCTTCAGCGCATCCCAGATTTCCGACTCTGTTATGGGACCCTCGCACCTAGCCGCTTCAGCTGCCTCAAGGCAGGGAAAGTCAGCCAAATAGGCATCGAACTGAGCAGAGCTCAGACCGGGCTCCCTGGTGAAAAGATCCTGAAAGTAAAGCCGAAAGGCCTCGCATATGCCCGCGCTTGTAGTCACGGTCCGCTTATCCGGCAATGTGACGCACGCTATATGTCGCTTATCCGCGTTCCGATTTTCCTCTGCGCGCAATTCTGCGGCCATATTCGTCGCCTCAGAAGACATTCTTTTTTAGCCTAGCCCTAACTACCAGAGCTTGATCCTTCTTGATAAGCAAGGAGGCCAACTCTGCCTTAGCTAAGACTATGTCCCCACTAACACGGGATTTAACAGCCCGATCGACCTTTTCCTCTAAAGCCGTTTGCGCCGCTCGTCTATCTAGATTGAGTCGACGACTAAAATCGGCAGCAAACGTTCTAATTTTTGATTTTAATTTTCCCCACCAGGCGTTACCCACAACCGCCCCCGTCAATTCCCTCTGAATCATTAGTAGCAGCTGGTCCCGGAAATCCTGCTCACCAAAAAAGTGAACAGTTAAATTTCCAGTAACCAGCCATTCTAACCTTAGGTTTATCTAAGTTTACACGGACCCGGACAAGCCTATGATCCGTATAAACTATATAGTGGAAACTTGGACACTCTAAGAGCCCTACGTCGACTCTCTAACTAACACTCGGTCCAGGTAGCTCGCAAGCGAGCCAGGAGCCGAGTCGCCACTAGTTGTCCAAGTCCATGCTACCTCCTGAGGGTGCTCATTCCGGTACTTATCGACAAGATCAAACCTGCCGATAAAGTCCCGAAATGCCTTCACATCAGGATTTTTAGTACCCGGTTTTTTTACCTATGCGATCTATCTCAGGGTCAAGGACGGCATTCCAATCCCCCGCTAAGACTACCCGACGAGAAGTCGTCAAAACGGCTCGATCTGCCGAAACAAAGCAGGCCGCTCAGTATGACTATTGGGCGCATAAACCCCAATGAGACGTAAAGCCATATCCTTTATAGTAACATCCAGCACACAAAGCCTGCCCGCCGGATCTGCGAAGACAAGGGAACATGCAGCCTTCAAAGACTTGCTCACTAGCCAAGAGACACCCCTCGAACGACCATCAAAACATGCTGAATAAAGGGCGAACCCCTTAGACAGTATATCCTCATAGTCATGAGAAGAAAACCGGGTCTCTTGCACACAACAAACATTCACCCCGAGGCGCTGAAGGTCACGAGAGAGCCTCGCCCTGCGAGACTCGGACCTCAGGCCCCGCACATTTAAAGTAGCTAACCAGAGAGCCATGAGAAGTCCGATTAGGGTTGTTTACCAGGATTAAACATGGCCGGGGTAAGGATACCGACAGCCTCTCCCATAGACCCATGGCCCATCTCATTCTTGATGGAGCCGTCTTGGGAGATACCGCCGACATCCCAGGGAAGGTCAATTTGAGAGCTCTATATAGGGATGGGTGAACTAAAATGGGGACCCTCCCTGCACAGAAATATTGTAGTTTTTTTTTATTTCTCATTATCCACGATGGCGATGGGTAGAGGCATCTTGCACGAGTTCACCGCTTCTTCCACCATCGCCCAGGTTTGGTTGGCCGCAGGTCCTGACCTAATAACAGTCAGGACCCTCTGGGCATTTGGGAAGTTATTTGGGTCTTCTATATCTTTATCGCCGAACTGCTTGATAGAGAGCAGGTATTTTAAGTCCTTAACCCTGTTGCCGTAATCTCTGGCTCTCTCTGCCTGTGCTGGGGAAATCCGGCACACCTCCTCGCCAGTGTTAAAAGGAACCTTTTCTTCCTTTCCTTTTCTCCTCTTTAGTGGGAGATCTAAGCCGCTTTGTAGCTGGAGGAGGCATTTCGGCATTTTTTGCCGGTGATTGCTTGGGGGTATGAAGGGGGTAGATTTTTGTTTAACTGGAGAAGGAGTGGGAGTATTCATGGGGGTGTAAAATGACCTGTGTCTATAGGGGCTGGGATCTCTGCTGTGGGTTTTGGCTTTGGATGGTGAAATGGGTGAAGGTGGGGGTTGTTTCTTTGGTGAAGGGAGGGACTAGCAGGAGATGAAGGGATTGGATCTTTTCTTTTTGCATCCAGTTGTTTTTTTGAGTGCTTTTAATTTTTCAGCCTTTTCATGGCCAGGGTCGAATTTTTTTTTTTCCTCGAAAGTAAGACTAGAGACCGGGGCATCGCCCTTAACGTTGCTAATGGGAGTGGGACTGTGAGTGCCCTTCTTCCTTGGGGCTTCAGGGGACTGAGGACCCGCTGTCCGGCGCTTCCCTCTGGCCTTACCAGCCACCAGCCATTCCCCCTCCCCCTTCTCCACAACTGCACCGGCAGCGGGCGAAGGCTCTTTGGGGAGTGTGGCTTTAGGTGACGCGCCGACCGGAGGATTAACCGACCCGGTCCCGGAGGCTGGTACGCCCATTACAGGCGAGGTGGAATTTTGAGACGCGGTCAGAGGGGGATCTTGTGTAACTGGCGCTTGACTTCCAGAGGCCTTCTTCTCTGGGCAGGAGGAGGAGAGATGACCAGTCACTCCACACCTCCAGCATACCGGTCTTCGACCCGTCACTATGACCGGTAACTTCAAAGCGCCAACATCCAGACAGTTGGGGATGGAGCGGAAGGCCTTCTCGTCCAACATGATATCAAAGCTCCACCCCCGTTCAGGCTATCGCAGGAAGCTCCCAGAATCTCGCCATACTGAGAGAAGAAAGCGGCCAGATGTTCCCCGATAACCTGAGGAGGGACCTCGTATACAGTTACCCTGGTCCTTCGTCGCCCTTCGTATTCGGTACGCAATATCAACTCGTTGTTGATTAGTTCGCGGCTAGCCGCGGCGACGCAATCTTCTGGTGTGGGCAACAGTACGTCCCACATGAAAAATTTAGCACCCTTAACTATTCTAAGGGGCTTGAACCCGAAGGATTCTAGTGCTTTCAACACTGTGTTTTTCGTCGAGCGACAAATTTTGCGCGTACGCTTGTCCACGACGAAAACTGACACTATTCTTTTATCAATTCTCTTCAATTCTTGGGGGTCTTCCAAAAGACCACCTTCAACAACAAGGTGGGCGTAACTCTTGGCACGCTCCAAGAACTCCACTAAATTGATTATGCATTTAGGAGGGGACTTCCAACAAGAGGGCGATTCCCCGGCCTCTGCATTAGTTTTTGTGCTGTCCGATTCTTTGTCTGTATTTCCGCTTTTTTCAGCTTCCATATTTTTGGAGGCTTTTTTTAATGTCTCCACAATTTCCTCGTTTGTGGGAACACTTGGGAGGTCAGGATATTCCTCCTTATTGTCTTTATCGGGGGGGGTCCTTCTTAGGGTTAAATAGGTGCTTCCTTATACTTCTTTTTTTAAAAGAAGTATTTTTAAATTTCTTTTTTGCGATTAAAAAAGAAGGTACTTTTTTTTCCTTCTTATCCATATTTTAAATGGGGGGAATGGGGAGGGGGGAATGGAGAGGGGTGGGCAATAAATATATGGGCGAGAGAAAAAGAAATAAACTCAAAAAAATAAAATAATTATGGACACCAAAAAACAATTAGACAGTTCACCTAAACGTATACAAATATCGCCTAAAGGCGAAAAGACAAACACGTAATAAACAAAAAACTTTAGACAATAAAAAACAGAAAAAAAAACTTCGACAAAAGCCGAAGCTAAAATAAAATCAAAATGGCCGACGTCAACAAAAAATTACGAAACAATAACACAAAGCTAATTACAAATAAAAATGGCTGAACAATACGTAACTAAGACAGACGAAGCTAGACACAAAAAATAAAAATGGCTGACGTTAAGAAAGCGAGTCAAAAAGTAAACAAAAGAAAATAGACACGTTAGACAATACAAAGAAACAATACAAAGATTAGTACAAATTTGGCACGAAAAAAACACTACACGAGAAATAAGTTAACAGATATTAAAAGGTAAGAAAAAAAATACTAGAAATTAGAATTAGTCAGAAAACGTAACACAGACGGGGGTTAAAAAAAAAGAGGAAAGAAAAAAAAAGAAAAGACTGAAAAAAAAGTAAAAAAATTAAGTGGGTAAAAAATAAAAATTAGAGGAGGGTAAAAAACAGAAAAGAAGAAATCAAAATCTTTTCAAACAGTCTTATAAACAGGCAGTAATAAAAGGAATAAACTTAACCAAAAATGCAGTTCAGCACAAAAAAAAACGGGTCAAATCCAAGCAAACCAGTCACGCGTGAGTCGATAAATGACAAAAATTGACTAGAACAACGTCAAATTTTCATTCATCAACTGACAACCCTTTTCAAAATCCCATTTTTATAGGGCTAACACCTAATTTTCATATTTCTAGATGTTTCTCGAATCATCTAGATTTTTCTCGAATATACTAGAATGATCTAGAATCTTCCAAACATTCTATTTCTAATTTCTCTATTTTACAAACATTTAAAAAAGATCCTATGAATGAAAACTTTTTCTTGTAAATAACAAGGCAACAGGAAAATAGGACTCAGTGGAATCCTAACGATGAATGTTATATAGAAATGCATCCATAAAATGTACGCAACCAGCATCTTTTCAGCAGAATGCAATATATATATTTATGTTGTTAAGAACAATAAACTACAATAGGTTAGAAGTGATCGGTAACTGAAAGTGGAAATATTTTAAAAAGATGCTTCAAATAGATTGACACCGACAAAAGAGGTCACCTTCAGAAAAAGGAGGAAAGATAAAATGTGGATAACGGACAAAACAAACACAAAGACTGAACTAATGAAAATAGGCAACAAAAAAAGGTTTAATAATGTCACAGAAAATAGGATGTTAAAGTAATGTCAATATTTTTGAAATTGTCCTTGTGAACGATGAATAAGGTCAGCTTAACGTAGTATGCAGCGATAGAAATGCCATGGAAAATAGATAAACAGGTATGCATAAAAATGTACAAGAAATAGCATGACTAAAAGCATCTTCTTCAGCAGAATGCATAAAAAAGTCGGTAGTGGTCTGCGTTTGCTATCAAAATTTGTCTTTTTTCCCCAATGTTCCAAATTGAATTGGAGATGTCGTCCACAATGTTTGTTGGCCTGGTACAATTTTGTTTGAAAACGAGGGATTGTTTAATATGCGTGAAAAAATAAATAAAAAGATTTAATAGAAGCAGCGTTGTATCGAATTTGAGTAGATTATAATTTCTACCGAGTGTCGAAGATGTTTAAGAAAAATTTGCTGTTATTGTCGATTGAATATCGCACCGGAAAAACTTAGTTGCGTTGTTGAACTTTGTGGTTGAAGTCCAAAGAAAAACAAGTCGCCTTTTGTGATTGAAGATAAAGGACAGTGATATGCCTTTGTGGTTGAAGATAAAGGACAGTGAGTCGCCTTTTGTGGTGAAGATAAAGGACAGTGAGTCGTCTTTAGTTCGTTGTACGCATTGTTTATCTATTTCCAGTCCAGAAGAAGAGAGTGTTAGTAGAAAATGGCGTTACGTTTTCCGTTTGGTGTTTATAAGGTGTCTGCCGGGTGAAATTAGGTCAAAATCGCCTAGAGAAAAAAAGGGTCGAAAGGTCAAATATATTTATAGTGGGGGAAAGAGTCCCCTGGTGAAGGGTTAAGAGCTGAAGAGGAGCTAACTCCGACAAGATCTTTTGGCCCCAAATAAATTCAGTTAATTGATTAAAAATTGTAAACTTTGGTGGAAGGGAAAACAAAAAAATAAAACTTTGAAAATTTTAAAATTTTCCCCTAGAAGAGACATAACATAGACCAATCACTGCACGTCTATAATATGATGATATAATCCAACTTTACCATTAAATTCAGGAACTCGGTTGTCTGCTTTTACCACCACTCTTCCCCGAGGTAATACGTGGATTTGATCTCTCCAGAAAACTTGGACAGCAAATATTCCTTAACTTAACACGGGAAGTAGACGAAGAAACAACGAAGCTAGTAATAATGTAGCATATCCCATCCAAAAGATAGACCAAAAGGAATCACAGCACAGGAGTGATTTTATCTTTTATAAACTAGTGAATCGTTACAAGACAAAATAATCCAAATACACCACAGATTTATCTTCATAGAAACCAAAGAAGCCAGATGAAAATGAATGCGAACTCCACTACACAATCAGCCACATAATTAAACTTATAATCTGGATTCTTATGAATGGAATTCGTATCAAAATTACTGTGGAAAGAGAACAAGAACAACGAAAATTTGTACACCCGGTTGGGGTTGAAGATGGATTATAGTGAGTTTTTTGCCAGACACCACACTAAACTACAGAAAGTCGCCTTTGCTGGTTGAAGATAATGGACAGGGTCAATCAAAAAAAGTGAATAAATTAAGATAGCTTAAATAAAATTTCAGACATCTGTTTATAAAAAACATGAGTAAACTTAGTAAACAGTAACACGTAACTCATCCCATTTTCAATGAAAATGTTCCGGGCCAAAATAGAAATACAAGATGGCCAAAAAGGAAAAAAGGGTCAAGCAAATATAGACCAGTGGGGAAAGAATGCGCACAGATAGAAAGGAGCTAGAGGATATTTTAAGTTGTAAGATCTTTGCATAACCAAAATAAAATGTTCGGTAAATATTGAATTGACCGCTGGTAAACTTCTGACTGCTGGGGCATAAATAAAACTGGCAAAAATCGTGTAAAATGGTTTGCGGCGAGTCCAAAAAAAGACGAAAAAAATGTTTTTATTCATAGACCAATCCCTGCCGTCTATAATTTGATGATATAATCCAAGTTGTTGGTTCAGGAACTCGTGTTCTAAAAACGTTTCTGGTACCAAAAGGTCCCCTGTGATTAGCAATTTGTTCGTTCAGTGGACATCCCTGCCTATACTTATTAAACCCTGACGAGGGAAAAAATATTCCATTAGTTAAAACGAACTTTTGCTCACGACAGTGTCGTGTCTCTAAAACGTCTTCTGGTAGAAAACGGAGAAAAAGGTCAACTTCAAAAGGAGAAAAGTCTTGGTAGAGGGTGCAGTCGACATTGTAAAAAAAGATATTCCATCCAAAAGATAGGGTGGAATGAGTTGCCCATCCAGTCCGGTTTACATTATAAACTGGATTGAAACGTTACAAGTTTTGAAACGCCGAAAACGCACAGATTTATCTTCTAATTTGAAACCAAAAAGCCAGATGTCTTGAATTGACCAAAAACAATTACCCACATAGATTAAACTTATAATTGGATTCCGCGCGACACACGCACGAGTGTAAAATTAAAGGGAGGAAAGAGAACAAAATTAATGAATATGGTTCTGAAAACAAGAAATGCTATCTTTATGATAAAAAAAATGCTAAAAGAGCGAGCAATACAAATGAATCCTAAACCCATTTTTATAGATGACAAAAAAGCATTTAATAGCATACGACAGAACTACTCGAAATGTTAGAAACGCTTGATTTACACGAGAGAGATATTCCACTGGAAACCAACAGCCTTCATGAGAATATAGAACAAGTAGTAGGGTTGTTGGTTCCGTTGTGTTTATTTATTTGTATAGTCAGTGATACTTTCAGTTGTCTGTAAAGTAGCTCCTCCCACCAGTTTGCTTCTGGGTGGTAGCAGTATTTTTTACGGCATCTGTCTTCAAGTGTGATTATATTCCCGAAAGAGAGTAAGTTGGAATTAGCCATCTCTTCCCATGTTTATTACCGAAACTACGCAAATATAAGGATCCAGTTACTCAATATGGTTCTAGCTATCTTGAAGAACAGACATCCTTTATAAGAATATCAGTTGGCCAACAGTTGAACTAATCAACTATAGTTAAAATTTCGTTACAATAATGTTAATGAAGTAAAGTTCCGACGATGTGTCCGTTTGAAAACCGAGCATTAGGAAAGTTAAAAGTACCAAGTGGGCACTTTATGTAATTGTTGATTTCAGGTTTTAGCATATATATTGTATATATATATATATATATATATATATATATATATATATATATATATATATATATATATTGTCATGCATGGCCAGGCAAAGTGTTCAGTTTTTAATTTCACTACTGAACGTTTTCTTAGCGTGATAGTTCATGTAAATGCTGAAAAATCTGTTTAAGTTGGTATATAAGCACGTGGGATTTTCTGAGTTGTATAACACCAAGTTGTAGCAGTAAGAAAAGTGCTAGTAATTCATTAAACTGTAGGGATGCATTATTATTCTTGATTGATGTTCATCTGATTTCTGTACGTGTGCAATTGTATCGTAACTCAAGATTGGTGAGGTTGCTGAAGTGAAGTTGGCATGCGACAGAATATCTTCTACTCTGTTCCCTTTCCGGATATATACCTGATTTCTGAGGTGAATGAGAATTATAATCTTCAGCTGACAGAATTAGGTTGGAGTATATTTACAAATGTGTGCGTATGAGGATATTTAGTCCGTATACACAATAGAATCTCTTACTGCTATTAAGTGCCAAATGTTTAATTGCAAAGTTCTCAAGAGAAGGTACTATATTCTATTTGTGTTTCGCTGGTTCAAATGCTTTCATAGCATATTTATTTCAGGTGGTGTGTTTTATTTAATTTTAAAAAGTTCTGTTAATGGTAAAAGAATCAAAATGCTAAATCGGTATCAGGTCCGTCATTATCCACTGACTTAAAACACTCAAAACACTCAGGTAACGGGCCTGGTAAGCACTGGCAAAATTTTAAATATCTCATCAACTAACCAATGAAAGTTTTTACAGTATTTCTTCGTCCGAAATGCATCCTGATAAACTCTTACAACGCAGAGACTATTGTAACTGCTGGTTTGTGGATGTCTCCTTCGGCTACAGTGATCCAATTTCGAAAATACGCTTTTGTCTTGTAAATGTGTAGTAAGACCAAAAATATGAAGTACAGGATGTCTATTTGGCATGGTTCAATTGTCTAAAACTATCAATTAGAGATGTTTTGGTTCGGGACAATATGAAGTGATTGATGACCAGACACACTTTGATGAACAAATTATTACAAGTTGAAGTGCATGTCTTTTACTATTTTAAGTTTTTGCAGATTGAGTCATTTGTTGTTTTTTTTTTTGTATAGTACTAAGCATGGCGCTGACCTCATCTACGTGTTGGAATAGTTGTGCAATGTTACGGAATTGTTTCAACAACTTTGTATGTATGTGTATTTGTGTGGAATTGTAGCAATAACCCTGGTGAATTCAAAGAGAGTAATTGTGAGGTCTGTCTTGGCACATATGAGCATTCTCGTCTACACATTAACGGATAGGTTAAAAGTGCTAAAAATAAACTCGCTCGGAATATTGGTGTCTTCACTTGGGCCAACGGGAAACTCGAAAGAATTTACGTCTAAAATCAGTGTAAAGTGTCGGTGATTTTTCTCATTGTCTCATTGAGTTTGTATGGTCTAGGCAATAATGTGTCCCGGACGCGATGGTATTATTCTCATGTCAGCTCCTGTATCGACAACAAAATATCCAGTCAGTGATGTCACAGTGACGATATCGTTTAAAGCATTCCAAGAACATTTTTTCTTCCTCAATTGTCATTTCATGATTCCTAATTGATATGTCCCGGAAAGGAATATAATTGATCGAAGTAGCTAAGTGGGTTTGGCTACTGTAACCAAGTAGTACCCGGTAGCAGTAATCGACTGATACTCGTCGTAGTCGCAGGTAATAGGTGTAAACCAATAGGATAGCCAATGGCGTAGATTTAAACTCTGTCGTACCTGCACGTCCGTCTGTATTTATGACGGACACCAGCCAATCATATTCCAGTGAGGGGAAACTCAGGTGTATGCATATTCCATTATATCACTAATTATTAAATGTTTTCGGTTTTTCACGTTTCCTGTGGAGCCAACCAAATCCACATTGTTATTGATTGAAAATGTGCCTGCATATCGTCCAACATTAACCTTTTCTCTGTTATGATTTGTGGCATGGACGTTGTTCTTGTTATTAAAGAAATTTCGTTTGTTCAGTTAGTTCATTGATTGTATCCTGTAACCACTTTATATCATCCTTGTGATTGAAGGATTTGTTGTTCAAGTATATCAACACTGCCGGAGTGATACTTTTCTTGAATATTACCAGCAATGTTTGCAAATTTTTCCCGTTGTGTGTCTTCTGTTAATGAGAGAGTGTGATAATTTTCATGAAACAATTATTGTTGTATTCTTGGTTGGTGATCGACTAATATATAAGATGGCAGCAAACATGTTATTAACCTTAAATCTGCTTAGAAAATTTGGAACAACACCAAAAATAAATGAGGATACTAAGTTGTATATATAGTAAATAATAATAGTAAAATTTTATATATCAACAATGGGCATTTAACAAATGTCTGAAAAGGTGCTGAAGATATGTTTAGAGTTCATAGTTTTAAGTTGTTACACTAATTACAAGGATTCTGTAAGTATGCATGTGTGTGAAAATGACAATAATTGCTGATAAGAAAGTGGAGTTTGGTTCATGTACATATATCTAAAGGGAGAGGAAAAAAAAACCGTCAGTTGGTGGCACATGGCTCTGTGTTTCTGTCTGGCACTTGTGTAAGTAATGGCGAGACGTGTTTCTTTGAAATCGTCGCGATACCAAGTTACTCCTTTGACACGATGGGATCTTTTGCGAGTGACATTTTCCATTTACCGTTTCGCTTTTACTTGTTTTTTGGATTAACTGTTGTCTCTCAGGCTTAGTAGTTTTGAAAAAAATAAATAGGGATATTTGATTGGTTAAGCGAAGCTGATTTTCTTTCTCTTCTAAAAATGAATCAATAATGTTGTTTTTAAAGATCTTTGATTAATTGCTAATTATTTACGATGTCTCCTGCTATTGTTATCTGAGGATATGGGATATGCGTGAGTAAAGCTCACAGATTGTATCGACAAATATTAAGACTACCGTGAACCAGTGGCGTAGCTAGAGTAAACCCCATCCGGGGCGGTCCGCTCAAATGTCACCCCAATGACCCCGATTCACCCTATGTTGAATGGTTAGCTGTAGCTAAATTTTCATACATGCTCTACCTTTACTTTACTCTACTGACCGGTACGTTACTGTTTACATGTATGATCCAAGACAAAATCCAATACCACAAAATAATCAGTTCAAATCAAAAGCTGAAAACATTGCTTTTTTTCCTACTCACAAATTTCCCGACAATTTATTAGATATTTTCTGACGGGGGGACAAAACTGGGGGGTCATAAATTATTTCTGGGGAGTTATATGCCAACCTGCGAAACCCTGTGTCTCCACCACTGTTTTCAGACTATTTTTGACACCTTAGCCTGGTTGAAAAATTTTGTTGGGGGTGACATTGTGTCACCCCTTCTGTGCTGGCACCCGGGGCGGTCCGCCCCCTTCGCCCCCCTAGCTACGCCACTGCCGTGAACAGAACATGTGAGCAATGAAGAAGTCTTCAAGGAAATAGGAATAACAGAGAAACTTATTCCAGTCAGATAGAGATGACTGACATTTCTGCGATACATAAAAAATAATACTCATAATGGTTAGAGAAACAAAGGGAAACAGCAAATAATCTCTTTAACGGGTTTACGTGAAAGGATAGCAAGAAAGGTACAAAGTGCAAATAAAGAGCAGGAAATACTTAAAACAACAAAAGACAGGAAATAGTGGAGAGCCATGATCACCCACGTTCTCAAATTAATTAGTACATAAAAGAAGAACGAAGCATGATAGTGGCCAGGTCTGCACTGTGAGTTAGAATATCTATATTTTCGTTTGAATTTTTTAATCACCTTTTTTGACGAATTCTCATTTCAATGGACTGTAAAATATGTTAGAAACCATAAATTTCAAGTATTCAAAGTGTTATTCTTCAAAATGTCCACTGAAATCAACCCACACGCACACCAACATCGTTGTTGCAAAATGTAAATAAGATGCAATGTTGAATATTATAGCTCTTTGTTCAAAGTTTATTTGGTTTCATAAATTCAACTTTCCCATTCAGTTATACCTTCATACACGAAGCCAATTCAGAAGTTGTTTTTTTGTTATCACAAAAGAAAAAAAAGGGATACACATTGAATACAGGCTCTGTCTTGATGCACGAAGCTATTTCAGCGTGTGATCTCTCTTTCTTTTGAACTAGAATAAAACAAAACCACTGCAAGTTTAGCGTTTCAAATGCTTTCTGCATACCGAACACTGATTTATCTCCCTTCAATTCCTCTTTTTTTTGAACTATTTTGAGCGATTGTCGGGTAATTTAGTGTTTGTTCTGCAGAATTCGTTTGAAGCTGTATCACGAAATATAACGCGTCTGCAAAAGTGGTCCCGCTTGGAATGTGCTGCTGCATGCAATGACGTCACTAACAATGGTGCTTTCGTTATAGATGAAGGCATTTTGTTTACTGCATCTTTGCAAACGTTATTGAAAGTTTTTTTCTCGGTACAGCTAGACAGAAATAAATTAAATAAAATCATTCATATTTAAAAATAACCAAAAAGAAATAGTTTATTTTTCTAAGACCATGGAGGCTAAATATTCCCAGATCACAGAGATTAAAGATTAAATTATATTTCCTTTTTCGTGCAGAAGAAATATTTGAAATATAAACTATAGTGAATATATTTCGGATGGTATTTTTCTTTTTAATTCCGATGCCGAACTTTTTGTTTTAAATCTAAAGATGTAGGTCTGTAATGAGTATATTAATATTTTTAAATGCCATATATCTTCATCATGTAGGTGATTATGACTCTCTACAGATTCCTTTTCACTATTATCTGTGAATTGCTATGTATTTTTGAAAAAGATATTGGAGTGTTTTCCAATTGCCTTCTCTACGGTTTGGATTCAGAACTTTCCTTCTTTTATACTAGTTGCAGCCCGAAGCTAGGAAGCCCGGTCTGCTTTGTTATTTAACCCATAGCTGGGGAAAATAAATTTTTTATACGTTTTCCAAGTATATTAGTGCGAAAATGAACCAAACAGACTAACCCTAAATTTGAACTCGGATCGGCAATTCCACCTTCCGCGTTAGTGTCCATTCCACCACATATATAGCAGTTGTTCTGTTAATATCAAAAGTATTATGAAAATCGGTAAAATTTGAAATTGGAAATCATTTTAAAAATAAAACTTGAACTACTAGTAAATAAAAAATCATACTTAAAAAGGCTATAAGCTTGCTATTTTTAATGACTTGTCCTTTCAGGACGTAGGCGATCATAACTCTCCACAATTTCCTTTATTTAATATGCGAGAATTGCCATACCTTCTTGGTGGAATGGTTTAAATACAGATTTGTCTTCTTAGACTGGCTGTTATCCAAGACTAGAAAACCCAGTCTCTCTTGCTAGTTAACTCATATATGGGGAAAAATAGATGAATCCATTTTTCCCAAGTACGAATACCAGGAATCCACCAACAAAATTTTGTGAAAAAATGAAATAAAATCAATAAATAAAATAATAATAATAATAATAATGAATAATAAAAAAAGAAAAAGAAATACATTTTCCAATGATAAAGGAACCGGAAATTTTATTACCCACTTGGCTTCGCCAAATACTGTTTCAGTTCTATAAAAAGACAAATATTTTCTTTAGTATCTGTCTATATTTCTGAGATGAGGTATTATGTACACTTATAAATGCTGCTTGTGTACTAAGTTGAAGAGATTAATGTGGCTGCGTGTTTAAGAGCATTTGACATTTATACATTATTGAATCAAGGAAAAACAATGAGAAAACGATTTTTGTTTCAACGATAGAATATATATTAAAATCAACAAATACAAAACAATTTTGTAATGTGTGAATATTAAGGAAAAGAAAGTAGTTTCCCTTTATCTGTTAGCTTGAAGAAGATAAAATGTAATTAAGAATGTTTCTTGAATAGAATGTTCAAAGTTCTATGCTGAAATAGAATGTGGCATTCAGAAAAACATACAGTTAATTCAGTTGGGTGTTATTTGTATAACTAACAAGATGTTGGTTTGTAACTTGGCTTGTTCACAGAAAACGAATGGTGAAATGTGATTCAAGTTCTGTGTCTGTGTGTGCGTAGAATCAATAATCTGTGTAGACGCGTGTGAGTTGCTGAATTCTATTGTCTATTTTTGGAACAAAACACTGCTTTTATAACTATTGGTAGGCTCCAGGAACAAAGGCGGGAGAATTGAACGAACACAGAAAATATATGATTGGATGAAAAATTAACCAATCGGTGATTTTCTAACAAAAGCATGTTTGTGAAATTCACGGCAGAAAAATTCAGTGTGGTGACTGCGATTAGTAAATTGTCGTGTGGTAAACAGTATTTATCATTTAACCAATCACAGTTGAGAAAACTGTAGGCGTGGCAAACGTAGTAGTAGTGACTACATACTATTTACATTATTATTATAATCCGAATAATGTAAATAGCATAAATATTTTCTTCCTCTTGCACTAAGATTTAGTAACACGTGGAAGGAGACGTGCCCACTGAGAAGCTCTCTTTTCTCCTGTCAACGTTCGTACGTGTTTTGTCGAAACTCCACTGATAAAGTAAGCGCAAACTTTACTTTGGCCGTTCCAACTCAGCGCAATGCTGACTTGAGCTTATAGTGGGTCAGCCAATTTGTATTGGTTATAAATAGAAATAAAAACTGACCCTCTACAATTTTTACAATATCAAATGTAACAAAGACAACAACAAGAGAAATAATCAAGTAGAAGAAAATGTGAATTTGTTCAACAATAAATATTTTTATAAACACAACAAATACATAATATATAGTGCAAAGGACGAAGTGTGTGAATATTCTGTATGTGCGTGCGTGTGTGAATATTCTGTATGTGCGTGCGTGTGAATATTCTGCTTAGCGTGTTTCCACGCTATCCCTTGTTAGCGCCTACATTTCGAGGTTGATAGCTGAAATCTCAAGGAAAAAGAGATAGAGGTGAAGGGTCAGCGGCTATTTATAGCCAGGGAAGAGAGACCCCTGGTGAAAGGGTTAACGGACTGAAGGAGGAGTTAACTCCGACAAGCTCAACCATTATAGCGATGGTTATCTTTAGTTACCCTAACCTCTGCACCTACTCAAGAGACATTAAGAACTTTGTTTCCCTACAGTTTCCACTATACAAAAAAAAAGAATAAATGGCCCAGAGTATAAACCCAATTTTTTGCTGCTACTACATTAATTGTTTATATGTGAACACACACTCACCTACAATACTCCAACAACACAACCATAAATTCCATAAATCCTTACTTTGTAACTGGTGTAAGATGAAAGATATTATGACCTACTGGAACATAGAAGGACCATCATTACAGATATTTATTTCCAGTAACTTGGTCAGCTAAACGAACCACTACATCTAAAGTGTTTTGCTTTGGTGAACAGAAAAAGGTGTTCTTCTCCATCATGACAATGCAAGGACAATGAAGAAACAAAGTCAAGAAAAAATAAAATCTTTCATACTCATCGGATTTAACATCTACAGATTTTCATTTGTTTTAATAAATAGAAGTGTTAGAAACTACAGAAACAAAGAAGAAATTGAAAACAGTATTTCAAAGCGATTTCAAGTAAAAACCAAGATTTCTTTAAAACATAGAAACAAAAATTTGTGTTCTCGTTGGGTTGAAGTAATTGAGGATCTTTTCTGTTAATTCCCCCCAAAATAAAAAGAATTTATATTTACTAAAATTCACACCAAATTCTCTCAGAGCGAGCCCCTTCCATTGCACTGCAGTTGGTTGGGTAAACCTTTGCGATCACCTCAGATGTGGGTGACTCGGTTGCACTATTTCTGAGTGTAGGGGGGTCATTGTTCACGCTCATCCCAATAAACAAGCCAGAAACAAATTTTCTTTCTTTTTTTTTTTAAATTGTAAAAAATCCCTTGTAAGTACCTGGAATATCATCCGCACTTACGAAATGTGAATAACTCCATGATATTTGGTATTTTTTCATTCTGAGGGTTGATTTAAAATTTATAACTTCAAAATTTAATAAAAGAGAGATTTTGATATAAAATTCATAATTTCGTAGGGTGAATTATTATTTTCGATATGTAACTTTATACTGTTTTGGAGTGAATTAAAAGAAAAGATCCATAAGTGAAAATGAAGATGATTGCACTTTTGATAAATGTGTAATTTACATTTGTTTTATGTCCTTTCTGCTAAAACGTAATTTATTTCCAAACACTCTCGCATTTATTACTTTATTATGACAGAGATTTCAAGTAGGTCAAGCCTTTTTGCTTGAATGTTATTTTATATTCACTTTCTGGCTCAGCCACATCAATTGTACTCATAAAACAAGTTATAATAAATTGATATTTTTGTCACTTAAGCATGGTTGATTCTAACACTGTAAGGTGAATGATCAAAGAAAAAAGAATTGTTTTCTTCCTTTTTATATTCTGGAAAGTTACAGCAATGAAATATTTTTACAAAACGGAATCAGACTAGACACTAGGACACATTTAGTTGCCATTATTGATTTGCAAGTTTTGTTATATGATATTCAGCTATGTAATTTGAACAGTACATTTCATTGTAACCAGTCAAATATTTCTTTAGTATTTAGCCATAATACAAGAATAAAACATTTTCGAAAAATATGTTTTTATATGAACCTTTGGAAAAAATTGGTTACAATATGGAATTTTGATGCTAAGTTGATATAATTTTGGTACAATGAATGATAATATTAATTTCTTGCATTCAAATTTTAATTTTTATCAATTATTTTGTTCAGGTTTTATGAAAAACTATAATTGGACAAAATTTATAGTTAAAATATGCAAAAAGTATGCCCAATTTAATAAAGATATTTTTATTACTTTATTTTCTAAGATATATTGAACACTGAAAGGGAAGCTTATTACTTTTTGCTAAACGCTTTTGAAAGACTGTGCCTATGAAAAATTTAATGACAAACGTATTTTGCCAAAACTCCACTAATGAAGTAAACACAAACTTTACTTTAGCTGTTCTAAGTCAGCGCAAAGCTGAATTGACCTCAACCATTATAACCATGCTTAAATCTCCACCAATGAAGTAAGACTGACCTTTCTTTGGTCATTCCAACTCGGCACTGACTTGAGCTCGTTGGACACACTTTTGACTTTAGAATCACCCCAATTCATCTCGGAATGGACTTGACGAGTTCTGAAAGCATGATTTTTAAATTTAGGATCATGCTATTATTGTAGCGTCCTCTCTTCAACTGGAAGTGCTACCATTTAACTGTAAAACAGAATACTTGTCTGCAAATTCTCTTTCTATTCTACTCTTGAATAATCAGGAGTAACTTTCCACTTAGAACAGAGTTTCTACTGTGTGATATGCATATAACTCCGATCATGGTTTCCGCTATCATCTCCAAACTTGATCTCCACAAACCATGTCAACTAGATGGTATCCCTGTAATTGTCGTTAACTGAAATCCCTGAACTGGCCCCTGTTCTCTCCAAGCTCTATAATAGATGCCTTCTTGCTTTCCAGATTGTTTGAAATCCTCTTCTATAGTTTCTTTTTTAAGAACTCTAGTGATGGGTCTGATCCTTCGAACTATCAACTGCTAAGTCTTTTACCTCTCTTTGGGAAATTACTATAGACTATAACCAATTCCGAATTGATTAAGCATCTCACTTCGCAGGCTCTTCTTTCATACAAGCAATATGGCTTCGGCTTCTCTAGGTCAAACGCCGACGTATTGATGGTTATTGTTGAAAGAATAGATAAGAATAGCTAAGCTCTGGCTGCTGCTTTAGATATTTCGAAAGAATTTGGCATGTTAGTCTTCTTCATAATTTGAAGGGTTATGTTGTTTCCGGTCGTTACTTTGTTTTGATTTAGTTTTTCTTATAAAACTGCGTAATTAAAGTTGTTTTGGACAGTCCTTCCTCTAGATCATGTTGCATTAAGGCGGGTGTGTTCCCCAACACTCTATTCTTGAGCCTCTACTCTATTTCTTGTGTTCATCAACGACATTTCTTATGTGATAACTTCTCGACTCAGTATCTCTGCTGTTGACACACATATTTACTATTGCTTATATGTTCGATAAAATCCAATTGGCTGCTGATCTTGAAAATAACCTAAAGTCTGTTGTCAACTGAAGCAAGAGGTGATTTGTTATGTTTTTAAATTCGAAAACGAGACTGCTATATATCAAAGAACTTTTCTTTTTGTCTCGATGGCTAATGCTAACCTCCAAGAGAGCATTAATAGTGCCTTCTTCTTAGTCACACGTTTTCAATTGACATGAAGTAAAATGATTATATTGAATCAACTACTAAGTTTACCGCTAAGAAAGTCGGTTCACGATGTCGTGCTAGACAATTTTTCTTGACAAAATCTATCTTTTACATATACAAGTTTACCATCGAACATTCTTACTACACCCGAAATGTCGCTTCAGCTATTTGTCTAGAGATTCTTGACAAAATACAAAAAGAAGAATCAGCAATGTCATCGTTCCCGACCTGACATCTCGATTTCAGTCTCTTTCCCACTGCTGTAACATAGCTTTCTTTTGCCTCTTCTATAAATATTTTCACAGAAATTGTTCTGATGAGCTTTACTTTTTGTAAAACAACTTCAAGAATTTAATCTCAGTACCTGTGCTGTGTCTTTTCAAGACGCAGGAGATCATGACTCTCCACAATTTCCTGTCTTTTGTTGCTCTTAATAAACTTAATCTTTTTGATATTTCTCTTAAACCATGTTCCAACATTCATTTTTTCATGCTTGCTAGGTAGGTTATGTGTTATTGTTATTTTTTCTCTGTTCCTCTTACTTTCAATCAGTTATGTGAGTATCAAATTTTCCATTCCTCCTTTCCTCATTATGTACCCTAGAAATTTCAACTGTTTTTTCCAGATGTTACGTATAAGTTTCCTTTTGGTTTCCATTTTCTTTAAAACATCGTCATTGCTCAGATGTTCAGTCCATGGTATTCTCAGCATCCTTCTGTAGAACCACATCACTGTTACTTTAAGTCTCTTCTTCATCTGTGAAGAGAGTGTTCAACATTCACTACCATATAGAAGGACTGATGTCACGTAACAGTTCAGTACGCTTTTCTTTGTTTCTAACGATTTTTTTCAGTCTCTTAATACTCTGCTTAGCTTTTAGAAGGCACTTCAGCTATCCCAAGGCGCCTTTGGATTTTATTGTAGCACTTCCTGTCCTCTGTTAAAACCTCTATGACTGCATGGCCATTCATAGCCTCTGAAGATGATTATAGAACACACACACACACACATATATACATATATATATATAAGCAAATGTAAATGGATATAGATCTGACAGAATGAAGAAAAATTTGGAAAAAACAAACAAAAAATCCTTAAATGCAATTATATTTATTTAAAATGAATGAAATATGGACGTCTGACGTTTCGGTTTAATAAACCTTTTCAAGATGTAGAAAAAGGTTTATTAAACCGAAACGTCAGACGTCGACATTTCATTCATTTTAAACAACATAATTGCATTTAAGGATTTTTGTTTGTTTTTTTTTCCAAATTTTTCTTCATATATATATATATATATATATATATATATATAGAGAGAGAGAGAGAGAGATTTATTCATTTACTCAAGCTCACTAAATAATTTATGCATTGTTTTCCTCTGTCCAACATACCTTCAGTCAATCATGTGAGTATCAGATTTCCCAAGCCCTCTTTCCTCATTATGCACCCTAAAAAATTCAACTGTCTCTTTCGGATGTTAAATATATGTTTCCTTTTTGCTTCCATTTTCTTTAAAACATCGTCGTTGCTCACATGTTCAGTCCATGGTATTCTCAGCATCCTTCTGTATGACCACATCACTGTTGTTTCTAGTCTCTTTTTTTTTTTTACTGCCATATAGGTTACATAACTTTTCAGTGCTCTTTTCTTTGTTTCTAACGAAATCTTTCTGTTTCTTAATACTTTGCTTAGCATTTGGAAGGCATCTTTAGCTATCCCAGTGTGCCTTCAGATTTCAGTGTATCACTTTCTGTCCTCTGTTAAAACAGTTCTCAGATATTTAAATTGCTGATTTTGGTATCTCAACTTTGTTATTTTCATGTTGGGTTCTTGATTTTACTAACAACATGTATTCCACCTTATTTCAATTGCTGTTTAGGTCTTTCTCCCCACTTTCCTTCACTACATTCTGTAGGAGTTCTTGTAGTTTTGTTTCCATGTCTGCTATCAATAATGTGTTATCTGCATTATCGTATATTGTTAAGATTGTAGCTGCTAATCATAAATCCTGGCAGGACATATTTCTTTTCATGCATTGAAATAATTAAAAGAAATCACACAATTCTTCTATACCTTTTCACTTTTAATTTTGAGAATAACTTTCAAAATGGAATGATTTATTTTGAGTAAAAAAAAATTGAAAATTAACCAATCAAATTTGTATTTTTTATTTATTTAAATTTCAAAGTTAAAATTGTTTTTAAAAACTGAATTTAATTTGATAAAATACTTATTTACCTAAGGATCTTCAAATATAATGAAATACCTTACCCAAAATTTTATGAACTGAAAGCGAAACTTATAAAATTTGTAATCTATTTTTTGAATAATATGTAAAGGTTGAAAAATATATTTAACTGACGAAAGTATTCCTTAAAATTCAATACTATGGTGTGATCATACTCAAATTCTGGTTGTCTACCAATCAAATAGAGGTCAAAAGCTTGACAAATTGGAGTCCCTCAGGCAACTGCTTACAGGCTGTTATCCCAAGGTGAAAAGGAAGACTCAAGAGGTTGGAAAAGGTTCAGAAAAGTGTCAAATGAGCACAAAGATTTTGTGTGGAACAAAATTGAAGAAAAACCCCAGAATAACACTTAATGAGCTAGCTGACGCCATTTACCATAAATTCAATTTCAAATTGTCCAAGCAGACTTTACATTGTCACTTGGACATGCTTTTATACACATCAGATTCAAGCCAGAAACAGCAAACATGTTAGAGAATAAAGAAAAGAGAAAAAGGTTTGTGGAAGAACTCCTTACCATTTCAATTCCAAAACTTGCCAATCTTCTTCCCAGACAAAACAAACTTTAATATCCATATTTCAAGGAATGAAGTGCGATCTCAAAAAAGTACAAAGTGCAGCACAATTGCAGCAGCATCAAAAGGTGTCAACATGCATGTAATAGGCTGTATTAGTAACTTGGGCCTAATTTACAGTGAAGTCAGGCAGGGATCATACATAAAGTAACTTAGTGTGTGATTTCATTAAAAAGGCCCTGCATGTAGTCAAAGAAAAGTATGGTTGATTAGTTATTTACAATGCACATTGCCACTCAAAAATCAAATCAGTCTTAGATAAGGAGGAATTTTGAGACTCAAACCTAACAGCCCTATTCTCAATCTGATTAAGAATGTTTGGTCAATTTTCAAAACTGAAGTAAAGAGGAAATTGGCTGAAAATATCCAAGAAATTCTAATGAGAGAAGGGTTAACCTTGAGCATCAAAGAGCATAGGTCCTGGACCCTAGAAAATTGTATGAATGCTGCCAAGGCAAAATCACAAAAGCCTTAAATCTGGAAGATATGACATTTTAATTAACATACTTTATTTATAATGAAGATTCCATCATTTTTCTGTTTGTTTGGTTCAAACATTATTATTTTCAAATTTAAAGATAGTGTTCCATTTTGAAAGTTACTGTTCTCAAATTGAAAGTAAAAATGGTATAGAATGGTTGTCTGCACATCCAAGATTTGAGTCTCCCTTTTTGCCACATTGCAAAGTTGCTCTATAAGATTGAGATCTAGTAAATATGAAGGCCACTGTCAAAAGGAAAGACATAAACCTTATCTCCATTTTCTTTGCTTAAGAATGTGGTAGGTAGAAGATATTTCATGTTTCCCCTCTCTCCTATGGCAAGCCGACTTTTTAATTTCACACAACCACATGGCACATTACGCACATGAAGACACACACTACAGCTAAGCACATAAATGTTTTTCTTCCTTCTTTTGAGCTGTCTGTATAGATGGAAATATAATTTTCTTTTTCATCAGTTATGCTGTTCTTTAAATAAATAAATGCATAAAAATCCTCTATATTCATTTCTTTTGAAAATTAATTTATTTTCAAAGACAGTAACCTTGTTTGTTATAAAGTAGCATCTCATCTGCTACAAACTAATCTACCAGTACTTTTTTATTTGTACCACCATGCATCGTCCTACAAGAAGTAACCACCATAAGATGTGTGCACTGTAGTTGCAAATGTGATCAGCCATAACAACTAGGTAGGCTGTGGCATTCAAACAAATTTTTATTTGTACACCAAGAATGTATACCAAGAAAATATTATCCATACCATTGCACCATCACCAGCCTGAACAAGGCAGAGTGGATTCATACTTTCATTTTATTTACACCAAAATTCTGGACCTACCATCCAAATGGTGCAGTATAAATTAAGACTCAGTACAACAAGTAACATTTTTCCAATTTCTGTGATGCTTAGCATACTATACCCTATGTTTCTTGTCCTTTTCTGACAAGAGTAACACCCTACATGATCTTCTACTGCTGTAGCCCATCTGCTTCAAGGTTCAAAGTGTTATGCATTCAGAAATGCTCTTCTGTATACCCCCATTGTAAGGTGGACCTATTTGAGCTGCTGTTGCTTTTCTCTGAGCTTCAACCAGCCTGGTCATTCTTTTCTAAACTCTTTCATCAATACAGGATTTACATTCACAAAATTGCCACTCACTGAATTTTTTTTTTATTTTTCTGACCATTCTCTGTAAACCCTAAAGAAGGCTGTACATAAAAATCCTAGTAAATTAGCAGTTTTTTAAATACTCAGACCCAGCCATATATCAACAACCTTGCCACATTCCAAGTCACATTCATGCTAATGCATGAAATTAAATTCAGCTGGTCACCATAAACATGTTTAAATGTCTATATCTGTTAAATTGTAGCCATGTCATAGGCTGATTAGAAATTTGCATAAAAGAGCATTTGTTCATGTGGTCACTGAGTGCTTAATGAATATTTGAATAGTATCAGACATTCAAAAAATATTTGATTTGAAAATTTTATATTCTTTTAACTTTACTATTTTTTTTTTCAAATCCAGTGATTCAAAGGAGGATAATTATAGTTCAAAATTTAAAAAAATCATGATCATAGTTTATAGCATACTATTTTTTCCAAACTCCTCGAATAATTCTTATGAGCCAACTAGTATAAAATCTTGCAGTGATATAGATTTTACAATTACATTAGAGAGGGTCTCTTAAGCGATCATCTATATGTTTAAGATACTGGTTGAAATATACTGAGATTAATACCTTTAGTAGATCTTGAAAATTGAAGACAATAACATCAGAATTTGTAATGAATTTCATTCTATACTTGCTAATTTTGTAATAGCTTTTATAAAAAGGATTCACTTTAGATGTTGATCATGTGAAAAATAGAAATTTGAACTAAAGTAAGTTTCAGAGAATTATGTTAAATTTGAGTAATTCTTTAGAATAGAATAGAATAGAATAGAATAGAATAGAATAGAAAAAACATGCTAGAATACAAGGCCTGTATCTACTTTTGAAACCAGAAGTATTATATAAACAGATTATCTTATATCAGATATTGAGGTAGTTTTTAAGCCTTACAAATTTTAAGTATTCAGATATGACTTATAAATCCATCAGCTTCTTATCATTGTTGGACACTGATTCTTTGGATTTTTCATCCGCAAGTCATGCTTCATCTGAAAATCCATAAAAGTGTCTTTGCCTGAGAGAAGGAATTTGAGAAGTTTATACCTTGTCTAATGATCACTTGTTTATGTCAAAGATAGAGATGTTCAGTTTGAAATATGTTACCTGTGTGCTAAGTGTATATATTTACCAAACCAAAGAAAATGCATAGATTAGAATATTTGAGCAAAACTGAATATGTAAATAAGAACAGTGAGAGGATAAAAAAAAACTCAAGTAATTAAGAAGAACTATTAAAAGGAAGTTAAAATTGACATAAAAAAATGAAGAGAGGAATGCATAGAAAATTCCACTTAAAAGAAATTTAAGAATATTTTCAAAGATTCAAAATGTCTCTCTTGATGTAAGGCATTTTTAATGAGGCCAATTCTAAAATGCTAACAATTTGAGACATCCTTATTACATTTAATGCAGTGCATGAAATATTACTAAAAAAAAGTTCATATTTTCTTACATCTTCTTCATCTTAAATGAATCAGCCCTTTCTGCAAGGAGTTTCTGAAATCTTCTTGACTTGATCCACTTTCCAATGCATCCTCACATAAACATAAAAAATATTTTTTTAAATCCCTTCTTGATTAAGACAAGAACTTTTCAGCATCCCTTTTTACCTTTATCATTGGCAGGATCACGCCATTTGTCTGCCAAGGGATATTTCCTAATGCCCAATTGGTGGTGTTGTATAAATAAAAGGAAAGAGCACAAACTCTCCTTTCTTCTTTTGTTCCATAGGATGCTATCGTGACAAGTGAGAACAGGTGAGTGTGATAGAGGAAAGGATGAGGAGAAAAATGAGGAGAAGGATAGCGGATAGATCAAGGCAACTGGAGATGTCAATTGACATTACATTTGAATAGTTGGAGATTATAGCTATCAGGGAAACAGGAATAGGGAAGGGAGTTCCACAGGCGAGAGGTGCGAGATGTGAAGCTATTGGAGTAGAAGAGGCGGCTACATTTAACAGTTTCAACAGTGAAAGGGTGAGAGTGGGATGCCATGAAACACCAGCGCAAGCAGCTCGTCAGAGCAACCTGTGTTTTATAGATTATGCAAAGGCATTTGATAAAGTACATCACAAAGTTTTGTTAGAACTGCTCAGCAACCTTGACATATTTGGGAAGGATATTAGATTAATCAAGAACCTATACTAGTAGCAAATGACTTGCATACAGATAGAAAAAAGTACAGTACAAAAATAGAAAGGGGTGTAGGACAAGGATGTCTCTTCTCACTGGACTTATTCAACCTATACAGCAAGGTGATTCTGAGAGAACTAGAAGTCCTACCAGGATTCATTATTGGTGGTCACAATCTTAGCAAAATAAGGTATACATATGACACAGTGTTGATAGCAGACACTGGAAAGAAAGCTACAAAAACTCCTGCAGAAGGTAGGGAAGGAAAGCAAGAAGAAAGTATTAAGCATCAACTGCAAAAAGTCAAAATGCATGGTTGTTAGCAAAAGAATGAGCCCATTAGCAAAATTGCAAACCAGAGGTGCCAAAATCAAATATGTGTAGAAATTTAAATATCTGGGAAGTGTTTTTACAGAGGACAGAAAGTGTGACACTGAGATCCGAAGTTGTATTGGGATAGCCAAGGAAACAGTTCTAAAGCTAAGCAGAGTACTGAGAAATAGGAAAATTTCACTAGAAACATGAAAAGGAGTATAAAACTGCTACAAGGTTTCTAGGGCATATAATGAGGAAAACCAGATACTTATGGCACAGATAGAGGGCAAAAGGGACAGAGGAAGAAGACAACGCATAACATCCTTAGTGATCTTGGGTAAATGGATGACAGAACAAGGCTAAGGAGAAATAACAGAAAGATAAAGTTTATTAACAGCTACAACAGACAGGATGTTGTGGAGAGCCATGATTGCTTACATCTTGAGGGGACACAGAACATAAAGAAGATGACCACCCCTTTCTGTCCCTATTCTGTGATTCATTCACATAGGCTCATTAAGCAGGATACTTACTTCTCCTGCCTTCAGTATATCCTGTGAGTGTTAAATTTTCTAGGGCCCTTTTCTCATTACATACCATAGAAACTGTCTCTTTCTGATTGTAAGTAGATGTTTACTTGTTGTTCTTAATAATAAAAAATAACTCAATGTAGCAAATTTTAAAATTGATTATTAAAGAATGAAAATAATATATATATATTCATAATTCAATGCAAATAAAAAGAAAAATTAGTTTTAACATCATAAATTAATGAGTTCAATAAAATCTCTTTAATAAAAATCTTTCAACATATGTGTATGTGTGCATGTCTATGTGCATACATATGTTTATTACAAAAGAATAATCTAATAGCTCATATATAAACCTCTCTCTCTCCCTCTCTCTCTCTCTCTATATATATATATATATATATATATACACACATATATATATATATATATATATATATACACACACAAAGTGTCTAACTGTTCAGCTACATAGGACTTCCAGCCAAACAAAGCCCAAATAGTGCCTTTTGAACATAATCTTCTGTTGATACACTGTATCATATCCTAATGTAAACAAAGACAATTTGTTTTTAGTAAATGGCTTAAATCCAACATATTGTTAATTTTAATTTATTTTGTTTAAATGTTACTTTTGATAGATATTTGAACAGAAGCTATGTTTTTTTTTAATTAAACAGTATTTTTTTATCTAACTACATCTACTGGTCTAAATATTTGAGAAATCTTGTCAGAAAATATGCATCCTCTGGCAGGATATATATATATATATATATATATATATATATATATATATATATATATATATATATATACAAGTATATGATTGGTGTATACAGAATGAATTCCAATAACCAACAATTACTATTCTTAAAAGAGTGCTCAATACAAAGTAGAGCAGATATAATTATTTATTTACAAAAAATTTATAACATAAATATGTTATAAAATCACTTCAAAAATAGCCATTTTGTTTCAACACCCCTGGTGTCTTATCAACTGATGATGTTGAATGTAAAATAAATGGTTTTAAAAGTTTCAAATTAATTAACAATCTTTCACAAGGGGAAAACATTGTTACAAAAGCTAGATTGACCAATCAAAATACAAGTATAGGAAAATTCAAAAAGCTTGACAAGGAAGTCATGTTATAATAGCTATTCAGATCTTTAAAAAAAAGGGGATTTAAATATAGCAGACTTAATAATAAAACTAGTTTTAGTTTAAGTTTTAATTTTTGTTTAAGTTTTAGTTTAAGTCATAATTTTCAGTGTAATTTAGTTCATTAATGGCTGCATATGAGAAAGAATTCTCTTACTATTTGAAGAAAGATGTTATTTATCTCCACAGTCAGTGGTTACAAAACAAAATAGCTATAAGACTGAAGTTGAGTAAAAACACAGTTGTCAAAATTGTGCAAGATTACAAAAGTGGAGATGTACAGAAGTGACCAGGTAGACAATGCAAATTAATGCCAATGTCTGTTTAATCAAAGAGGTTTAGAGATTAGCTGATGAAGATCCAAGAAAACTGATTGTCGATTTTGCTAATGAAGTCAAAAAAGTGTGTAGCATGAATACTTCTAATACAAAACAATCAAAATGCACCCTAAACAAGACCAGCTCATATGACCTTTGTTTTTGTAGGAAACTGTTACTAAAATAGAGACACAAAGAGACTTGTTTAAAGTTTATGCAGAAGATTTTCAGACAGCATACTGCAATCAGATGGAACAAAAATCAACATATTTTGTCCTGATGATATCTATTATTTAGTAACATCATGATTCAGCATACAGTGTATAGTATTTGGAACTAACAATAAGGCATGGTGATTGAAACATCATGGTCGGGGGGGGTATAAATTTCAGTGGTACTGGTGAGTTGTGTTTCATTGACAGAATCATAAAATTTTTAAGTTATTAATCTTTTCACTCCAAGCAAGGCAATAAAGCTACTAAGACACAATGAGTGGAAGAATATGAGAAAAATAAAACATTATTAAGAAAAGAGAACAATAAATGGAAACAAGTTAAAAAGATGAAAGATAATGATTGACATTACATTTAAATTTTTAAAGATCATAGTTGACAGGAAAGCAAAAAGCTAGAAAAGTGTTTCATAAGTGAGAAATGCAAGAGAAGAAACTATTAGCATAGAACTTACGGTTTACATCTAGCGGCCATTTCAAGTGTAAAAGGATGAAAGTTTGCCACCAATCTAGTACTGTGCTTAAATTCATAAAGTCTACATGCCAAAGAGAAAAGTTTTATAGAAAAGGCTCAGAGAAGCTACATTATGGTAGGAAAGTGACTGAAGCTGAGATACCAGGTGAGGAACAATAACACTGCAGATTCTTCTTTGTATTTTATCAAGAATCTCTAAATAGATAGCAGAAGCACCAAATCAGATGTTTTTTTAATCATTTCACACCAAGCAAGGTGAGAATGCCACTGGTATGATGGGTGTTACAGAGAGTGAAGACTGAGCATAGAGGGGACAGAGGAAAGGATAAAAGCTGAACAGGGTTCAAGAAAATAGAAGATGGCGGTTGACACTGCATTTAAATTTTTGAAGATTGTAGTTATCAACAAAGCCAGTAAATGCAAGGGAGTTCCACAGTCGGGAAGTGTGAGAAAAGAAACTTTTGGAGTAGAAGTGGCTGTTGCATTTAACTAAATCAACAGCAAAAGGGTGTGACCTACATGCTAATCCAGTAGAAGCAATATTCATTACATGAACGAATGGTAATATATTGAAAGAAAACATGTTGCCTTCAATTACCTGCTTGGGAAAAAGAATCATTTCAGCATGACAATGATCCAGAATATGCCTATCAACAAACAAAATAAATACAACAATAGTTTCTGAAGATGTCAAAGGTAAAAGTGCTTAATTAGCCTGGCATATAACCAGATGTAAATCCAATAGAGCACTTGCAGAATGTATTGAAATGAAAAGGAGACAAATAAGAACCCTGCAATAAGACAAAATTGAAAGACTGTATCTTATTGGAGTGGGAGAAATGTACCAGTAATTGTTTGTGTAAAGTAAAAGTGGTTAAACTAAATATTGATTTGACACACAACCAGTACACTTGGCAGGGGCCTAACTAATCAGCCATGTGAATTTAGTGTAATAAGAAAACAAATACACGCACACAGTTCTCCATGCCCATACAAAAAATTCTCATAGACAACACAGAGATAATAAGAAATCTAGCTGTACATTTGAAGATATTAGAAGCACTTCTCATAAAAAAATAATGACATACATTTCCTTGTATAAATGTGGCCAGAATGGCCTGGCTGCATTTAAGCAAAAACTCCAATAAGAAGAAAATTACTACTACAAAAATAAAGTTTCTCACATAACACAGTATAGGAAATTAAAATATATTAACAATCCTTTTTATCATGAAGGCTTACAGCCACATTATATTGAAACACTGGTTTCTGTATGGTCACTGGTTAAGCAATGTCAAGCATGGTCAGTACCTACATTGGTAACCACTTGGGAATACAAGATGCTGTATGCTTGGATATGTGGGCAGTGTAATAGATAATGGCTCGGAATTGTTAATTAGAGAGTTGAGTTTCAATTCCAATTGGATTCATTATATTCACTTAAACAAAAATTCCCTTGGGAAAGATTTGAATCCACCTCTTGTCCTTCCAGCTATGGGTTTATTAGTAAAACTTGTATCACTAAACCATTATTATCTTTAAAATATTTGTACAATCTAAAAATATTTTCTGGCTTTAAATAACCTGCAAAGGGTTGATAAGCTGAAAAAAACAATTCAATCAATTGTTATCATGAAAATTACCATTGCTCCTTGAAAATGGCTAAAATATTATCCAAAAGTGCCTGGGAAAACTAACACCATGGAAAATTTCTCCACATACTCAGTCCTCGAAAACTTTTAAGAAAAGTTAATAAAAATCTCACAAGACATTTCTTGTCCATGATATTAATGTGACATGCTTTGCTGCCCATTTATATAATATTCAACTTTTTTTTATAGGTCTGCACTCATTTGCATATAGAAATAAATCCATATTTTTGATAACAGAATTTCAATGCAGTGGAGTTTGATCTGAATTAATACTTGATAATATCCTTTTTGATTAGGTAACTTTCTACTGGAAATAAAATCTTACTACATTTGTTTTAGAAGAAAATGAATTTATTATAATGGATGGTTACAAGTAAGATGAGATGTGTTTATTTTATTATCACAGAAGTGTAGATATTTATAGTTGATACTGAATCATATCCCATCATCTTGTGTCTTTAAAATCACTTCTTTCTACAATATTATGTTCTTTTGTATCCTGTTAGAAGCTCATCCATTGTGCCTGTTTGCAACAGATCTCCATCTTGCTGTACTAGACCCTAATAAATGACAGGCCTTGTTATGTTAAGTTTCTGAACCAAAATCTCTTACATTAATTGATGGTTGCATCTGCCTGCTGCTTTTTCTAGGTGTTTCCTGCCAGCTTTTAGAAGAGGTTAAGTGGAAATTATATTTCCACTTTCATTTGAAAAAAAAAAAGTACACTTATTGATAATGTTAAGTGCAGAAAATGGAAAATACATTTCCTCTTTCAGAATTTAGGCTGTGTAGATAGAGAAAGAGAGAGAGAGGGAGAAACATTTTTATCTAGAAACATCTGATAAAATTATTATGGAAGTTTCAAATAAAACTTGCTTCAGACCAATTTTTTGCTGTTCAGGAAGCCCAGTTCTCTCTGGATTAAACTACCTGTTGCATGACAGCATTTGATTAAATATCCGGGTGAAGTCTATAGATTTTCATTGCGATATGTAAAACTTTTCTTATTCGGTCTTATATATTCCATTCATCATGAAGATTTTAACATATTTTTTTCTTTTTCTTTTTATCAGAATCACCCCATGCAAGGCAGTAATGCCACTAAAACACAAGGTGTTACAGGGTGTGTGGAAGAATTAGGAACAGAAACATTAATAGGAAAGAGAATAGAAGGACACTAGGTAGTGATTGATAATGCATTTAAATTTTTGCAGATTAAAGTTGGATGGAAAGCATTGAGCTAGTGAGGAAGTTCCACAAGTGAAAAGTGCAAGAAAAGAAACTGTTAGCATAGAATATATGGTTACATCTATCCAGCTCAATTGTAAACTGATGCGATCTTGACGCCAGTCTAGTACTGTGCTTGAATTAAAAAGTCTAGGTACCATAGTAAAGAGCTCATTCAAACAATTACCATGAAAGTATTTATAGAAAAGACACAGAGAAGCAACTTTATGGCAGTAGAAAAATGACTGAAAACCGAGCTACCAGGTCAGGGACAATAATATTGCTGATTCTTCTTTGGATTTTATCAAGGGGTTCAAGGACCATATTTGGCAGCAATATTCTAATCATGGATGAATGCTAGACTTATAGATATGTAAGATAGATTCTGGAGAGAAAAATTGTCTTGCATGACACAGTAAACCACCTTTCTTAGCAGCTGACCTTACAATGGATTCAGTATAGTCTTTCCACTTCATGTCATCTGAGAATATTATTTAGTGATGCTTATTACTTTTGATACTGCATCATAGAAATATCAGCAAATGTTTCAAAGATATACAGGAAAGGTCACAAGCTATCCATAAAATAACATCCATGATGCTATAGGGAGGGGGCTACTGCTGAGGGTGCTTCACCTACCTCACTTTTTGCTGGAAATGAAACCTAAACAGAAGAGTAAATTTGTCTTTCTGGCCTTGATCTATGACAATGTTATTGAGCTAAGCTGTATCATTTGTCACTGACATTAATTTTCAAAATAAATACCAAAACTTCAGAATGTTGGGAATATTTGCATCATGTGAGAAAAACAACTCAAATTTAGAGGTTTTCACAAAGTATGTAATATATATATATATATATATATATATATATATTATGTAATATATTATTTAATATATATATTCTAAGTTACCTAAAACTCAAAAAGAAATCAATGAGTACTTAAATATTCTAGGAATAAAGATTGAATTCTCAATTTCATCAACTGTTTCTTATAAGTCTTCCAATTTGTAATGCAGAGGCAAGCATTAATACATAATTCAAAGGGCTGATGAAAAGTTCTCAATTTAAATAAGAATAAAAAAATATTGCAATTGTGGTAAAGGCAACCATAGTTATCTCCCCCTTGAACTCAATTATCTGCGATGCATGATACATTACTGATGAGGTAGATTTTTTTTCCCCCCAATAAGTTGCCATTTCTTTCTGTAGTAGACCAGTTGCCATCCAAGGCTATAGAACCCAGTCTGTCCTGCTATTTACCTATAGCTGGTGGGGAAGAAGAATGTAATGGATTCAACTGGAATTTAAACTCAGCTCTACCAATTCCTCAGTCCGAGCCACTATCCATTACTCCACTATGCATCCCCCCACTGAACTACTCTCCTATAAAAATGACATATGTGCAGCAGTTGAATTGCTTTGAATAAAGCTTAAGATTAAAGGTTTATCTGCCCTCTTTACATTGATGTTAAGTCATTATGTTAGATTTTGTGAAGTGAGTTGGATCAAGAATATTTCAGTACCTCCTTGTAAGAGTCATACGAACCAAAATCGCATTTTTAGGTTCGACAGGTTAAGTTCCATTTTTGGATTTTATGCAATGTGTTGATGAGCACATCTTTTGTCCTATTACTTGTTTTGTTCTTTTGTGCATATTTGCCTTATTTATGATGCACATTGTTTATATTTCATTGCACTTTTCATTAAGCCATTCCTCTTTAGCCTGCCTGTATTTATATCTCATTTGCCTTTAAGGTTCTATAACTTGTACCATTCCTTGGCATTGTTTGTTGACTCTTTTTCCTCATCTTGAGAATTTAATCTGTTAGCCATTTCTTTTTTTCCTGTTACTCTTTTCTTGGGATAATCTTATTTACCAATGTCACTAGAACTTCACCCAATGTGTTTCACTTTGAATTTCATTCAAGTTATTATATTTGCTTTTAACTACTCAACATACATCTCTTTGCAATGTGGGTCATTCAGAAGTCTATTGCATTCTAGTTTAGGTGTTGCTTTGGTCTTCTTTAATTTCTATAATTTTATTCCAAGGTTGAATATGACTGGAAGGTGGTTACTCTCACAGTCTACATTTGATTAGGTTATACAACATAAAACTGCATTTCTGAACTTTTTGTTAATTGTTATATAATCAATCTGATTCTTTCTTTCTTTCTTTCTCCTCCCAGGCTTTTCCATATCTCTTAAAATCTGGAGTATACCTGAAATCAAGTGTTGGCTACTATTTGGTCATTTGCTGTGCACCAATGGACTCATTTTCCCAGTGTTCATAACAAGTTCCTTGTCTGAACTTTGCAACAATTTCACCATCTCATTCCTTGCTGAATTTGGCATTCAGGTCTCTCAAAACAACTTTTTCAAAAGATGTTAATTATGATAGAAAGAGAGAGAAGAAATGTATTAAAAGACACTGTAAGAAAGAGAGAGAGAGAGAGAGTGTGTGTGTGTGTGTATGTATTTAGACATGCATGTGTGTTTGCATTGTTTTGAAATTTCAGCTGTCAGCAAAAAAATTAAAATGATTAATGATGCTGATGATCATTAATGATGATGATGATGATGATGGAAATACAAATCTAACATTAATTTTTGCTAATGCCATAATCCTCTTAGAAAGTAGGTGATCATGAAACCACAGATTTTCTTTATTTTCTCTGCATTTGCAACAATTTCTTAGTCAACATAGTGGAATGGTATTCTCCATGATTTGGGACTCAGAATTTTCCTGACATATTCGAGGGGAGAAGTGAGAGATTTATACTTTCACAATTGTTGGCAACTAGAAGAATTTCTTTATTGAGTATTTATTGTAAAAATATAGAGTAAGATAAAACCTCCAAAGGATATTTTTAAACATGTGCTGTCAGATGAGAAATTAAATTTCTTGTCAAAAAATTTAAAATGATGAAAACAATGTCACTTTTCTCTCAAGGTAGATGAAAAAAATGAAACTGTTTAATATTTAATTTTTTTTCAGTTGTACTTATCATTTTTAAGATTTTTACAAAGAAAGAGATCAAATCAAGACTTTACTTTTTTCTTAAAAGGAAAAATTGAGACTTTATTGACAAATCAATAATGAATTTTTATGTTTATTATCATTTTGATTCCATTCTATTTTATTTCTATTTTTTTACTGCCTGAAAATCTTAGACTTCCTTCTCTCACCCACATTACATATTTATTTATCCAGACAGATCCTTTATTTAAATAGTTTCAAATATCATCTCAAGTTGACTGCTTCAATGGTTCTGAATAACAGAGCAATCTACCATTTTTATCTTAAAAGGAAGATGAGGAGAAACAATGGATGGGTTAGCTTAAACAGTGAGCTATAAAATTTATGCTCCATAAAATTCTGGAGTTTAAGTCATGCCATAGTCAAACCTTTGCAAACCAAGGGAGATCAACCATGAAAAAAATGGTGGTGATGTTAACTGCTTCTGCTGATGATGATGGTGTTAGTGGTGGTGATGATGATGATGATGATGAATTTTCACAAGTTCCCAATTACAGAAGACCAGTATAAAAGAATTTCAGTTAAGAAGAAAAAATCTTTGAGAAGAATCACAAAGTTTCTTTGTTTCATTTTTTCCTTACATTAGATTTTTCGATACAGCTGAAATGACTTGGTTTAATTATACTTGTACACTTTTTTTATTAAAAACATTTAATCAATACAAGGCTTTAGAGCCGCTCATGGTAGATGGTTACTGTTAAAATGGTTATTATAAATGAGATGCGTGATATGAATGAAAGTGGAGGTGATAGGAAGTGAAGATTATGAGGATAAGGAGGAGAGATTGACTATTTAACTTTAACTAAGAGGTTAAGATTATCGTGTTCTGGGAAGCAACCAAATGGGACTCTGTTCTACAAAGTGGCAGTTCTTGGGAAAATGCTGTCTGAGTGGAACTTTTTTTCTTACATTTCAAATACAGAGGAAATGAGGGTGATTTGAGTCTGAGGAAGTAGCATGGTATTTCTTGTCTCCTATGCAAATCACTAACAGAGTATATGTTTGTGATGTCTTTAAGAAAAAAGAGGCTGCCGAATAGAGAATAAGTCTTAAGTCTCAAAAGTAATAAAACACATGTCTTGTTTAATGATAATCCTGGAAGCATAGGCACAAAAAGTGTGCATGACATATGTAGGGAAATGCACATGCAACCTCAAAATAGAATGTGACAATATTCACAATATTCTGGAACAAAAATGATCATCAAAGAAAGGCAGAGTGTATGCAACCAAAAAAACATATACAATACAATGATTAAAACATGTTTCTATTAATAAATACAAAGTAAATATACTTTTATTGTGTATGTCATCATTGTGTATAGAGTTCAAGAACACAAGGCTAAATCTCTCATATATAACATTATTGTTTATTCATTTATAATCGGCAAGTGGGTGTGTGGCTTTAGGGTTTTCTCTTAACGTAGATTCTACATTCTCATGAGGATGTTAGTAATTCTCTTCTTTTCCCTTTTATATATCTCCCTGTCATTGTCTGTCCCACATATACACATTCCAAATGTAGTTGGGCTGACATCTTTTGGATTAACCTACTGGCTTCACTGGAGAACACTGAGTGCAATGTCTATTTTGGCATTATTTGAGGAGAGCCACCTGCTACACTATGATTCTTCAGAAATGCAATTGTAAAACATATTGGAAGATTTTCCAGAAGTTAACATGCCTCAGCCACACAAGACTGAGATTTTCTTTCCTCCAGGTAGGAGTTTTTTTTTTAATGTCTGATGCTGTCACATGTCACTAGCTTTTTTGTGACAATCACTTTTTTTAATTGTCCTTATCAATAGCTATATCTTGACTCACTGTTCAGTCTAACAAAGAATGAAAATGTCAGAATTTGCCAAAATATTACAAAATTCCAAAAAAGGATAAGCACAACTGTTTTTCACGTGTACCTCTATTTTTAAATGTTATGGTATTGTCTGCTAAATGCTGTCCAAATCAGTTTTAGTTCCCCAAAGTTAAACACTGTCAGTACCTAGAAGGGTGATCACTTGGTAATATTAGGTTCTGTAAGCTTGGATGTGTGGGTGGTGCTATAGATTATGGCTCAGAATTGTTAATCAGAGAGCTGAGTTCCAATTACATTTGGGTTTGTTATATTTTACTTACACACAAATACCCTTTGGAAAAGTATAAATCTGCCTCTTCTACTCCTCAGTTATGTATTAATTAGTAAGAATGGTATTATTATTATCTACAAAAAAATGAAAAAATTCTTACAATCTAAAAATATTTTCTGGCTTTAAATGACCAGCAAAGGGTTGACAAGCTGTAGAAAATGAATCAATCAAACTAAATCAGTTTTACCAACAAAGAGTATAAATATGGCCACCTTGTGACAATATGGAGCATGAGACTTCATTGCTAAGACAGAAAATTTTAATTACACTATTTCCTGCACAGCATGAATATCAATATTTGATGCTTTATTGACAAAATAATTAATAAGCCACTCTGGGACTGAGACATTTCTTATAAGATGCCATGTAAAACAGTTCTAAGTGGTTAAAGATGTTTAATTAAAATGTATTTTGCAAACATTTCTTTAGTACTTAGTTTAGCTTTATGGCAATATGTGTACAAAATGTAAAATGCCCATTGAGTTCTGTTCTCATGTCATGAACAAAGTAAAGAATTTTAGCTGGTAAATATTCAGTCTTTTATATATTAGTTAACTTACAATTCAAGAATTTGATCAGGTTTGCAGTTGAGCCGAGGTCCGTTGCCCAGGATGCAGAGGTTAAAAAAAATAGTTAAATATTCTTCTCTTGCTGATAGATTTTTTTTTACTCCTGTGGCTTCTGGGGTTATTGGCCCTCATTCGACTCACTGATGATGGTTCAAGGTAATGCTTTCTCCATCATTGTGGCTGGCAGAGGATAGCAAAAAAAAAATTGTTTATAGTTACTTTAGCAAGATAGAATTTGCATTCTCAGTTAATCCTTGTAAAAGTGATATCATGCTTCTTCAGAATAAAATTTTAAAAGTTATCTATTGAATTCAACATTGGTAGAAATGGGTAATTCAAGAATTTGTAATTATTCAATAGAATACTAAAGGATTTAGATTATTATCTAGTATTTCAGTTGAAATATTAATTCTGAGTACACTTTATAAAATCCCTGCAATTGTCATAAAGAAATATGCTCCTGAGTTGGCTCTTGTTCTCTCCAAACTTTACAATAAATGCCTTGCTGCTTCTTGATTTTGCAACTTGTTCAAAGTCCTCCTCTGTAGTTCCTGTGTTTAAGAACTCTGGGGAAACTTCTATCACCTTAAATTATCGTCCTATTAGTCGCTTACCTCTTTTTGGCAAAGTACCAGAGGCTCTAATCAATGCCAAATTGGATAAAGCATATCACTTCACACAACCTCCTTTCTGAGAAACAATATGGTTTCGGTTTCTCCAGGTCTACCACTGATGAGTTAACAGCTATCACTGTATTTATCTATCAAATTTTAGATAAGCATGGCAAAACTAGGGCTGTGGCTCTACATATCTCAAAGGTGTTTGACAGTGTTTAACATGCTGGCCTTCTCTACAAGCTCAAAGGCTATGGTGTCTCTGGACAAATATTTAACATAATCCAATCATTTCTAACAAATTGTTTAATAAATGTCATGTTGAACAGACTCACTTCTAGGTCATTTCATATTAATGTAGGGCTCACCCACAACTCTGTACTTGAACTTATGTTGTTTCTTATCTTAATCAATAACCTTCTCAACATCATAAATTCCCAATTAGGTATTTATGCTGATAACACAACTACTTACTCTTGTCTTAGTAGCAAATCCAACCCGTCTGACAAAGTAAAACTGGCATTTGCTCTCAAAAAAGAATTCCAATCAGTGTTTAACAGGTGCAAAGATTGGCTTGAAAATTTTAACACCTCCAAAATTAAATTGCTCTGATTTAATCCCTATAGAGAACCTTGATGTTCTCAAGGCTGATATTAACTTCTAGGAGAGTAACTCTTTGCATCTTCTTAGGCTCACGTTTTCCATTACTTGAAGTGAAGTGATTATATTGAGTCAACTGCTTGGTCTACTCCTAGGAAAGTTGTTTCACTTTGTAGTACCAGACAATTTTTCTTGTCAGAATCCATCTTGTACATTTATAAATCTACCATTCTTGGCGAAATTCAAAGAAGGCTATTTAATATAATTGATCATGACCTGGCAACTCGACTTTAGTTACTTTCTCACTGATGTGATGTGGCTTCCTTCTGTCTTTTTTATAAATATTTTCATGGCAATTGTTGTAATGAGCTTTCCATCTTGGTGCCTCAATTGCATTGAATTTAAGTATACTTCTAGATTGACAACTAGATTTCACTGTTTTACTGTTGAACTAGCTAAATTCAATTTAATAGTTTCTTTTCATGCAGTTATTGCCTTCTGATGTCTTACTTCCCTGCCACCAACAATCTTCAAAAATGTAAATGCAACATCAATCAGAATCTTTATTTTTCTTGAAACCTGTCCTTTTATTGTCCTTCTCCTCACTAGTCTTCTCATTCTCTTTCACTCAAAGTAACCTCTTGCATCTTAGTGGCATTATTACCATTTTCTGTCTTCCACTAACGCATTTTTTTTTATTGTCCTTTCTCCTTACTAAAGTCTTCTCATTTTCTTTCATTCCTAGTAACCCCTTGCATTCAGGTGGCATTAACTCCTTGCTTGAGGTGAAATGATTTTTAAAAAAAGATGCTTATAAATTTTCCATTTATCTGCATAAAGTTAATAAAATAAAAATTTAAAAGATGAAATTTCAGAAACAAGTTTTATTATTATCCATTTGTATTAAAATATTAAGAAACATGAAAATTTTGTTAGAAACAAAGAAAATTGTGCTGTACTGCTATGTAATATAAATTACTCTATATGGTAGTGAATGCTGGACAATTTCCTCACAGATAAAAAGAAAACTTGAAGCAACAGAAATGCAGTCCTACAGAAGAATAGTGAGATATCATGGATAGAACATGTGAACAATGAGGAAGTTTTAATGAACAATAGAAATTAAAAGGGTAATTATACTTACAATAAGAAAGATAGAGTTTAAATTTGTTGGACTCATAATGAGGAAAGAGGGCTTAGACTATTTGACACTCACAGGACATATTGAAGCCAAGAGGGACAGATGGAAAGAGTAAATTGTGGCAAAAGAGAAAGTCACTTACTGAGAAAAAAGGGCATGTGTATGTTCTGTAGGATATGCCAAAGACAAAATAACCAAAATAGACACAAGTCAGTCGCAGCTGTTGCCATAAATGCATCTCAGATATGCTAATATTTTTTGTCCTCTCCAACCGTTGACCAATGAAAAAATTTTGTTTATTTCTTTTTGTAATTGATCAGCCATATCAATTTTTGAACATCAATAATCTAACATGCTGAAAATTGCTGGTATAGAGGCATAGTAAAAAAAATAAACATTTCTGAGAGCTATGAAGAACAGAAAGTTATGGAGAGACATGACCACACCCACCTCCTGAAGGTAAATGACACATCAAAGAAGAAAAATCAATTTGATTCTTTTAGATTTGTATCCCAACTATTCTATTTTGCGCATAACATTATAGTAAAAGAACTCGAGCCCTCCTTATTGCAAAATCTGGAAATTTAATTTTATGGAATTATTTCATTCAACTTGATGAACTACGTTATTTTCCTACCCTGCTCTCTATCCTGTCCAGCATCATTTCTATACATTTATTAACTTATATATAAATTTAATGAATTTTAAATTTATCGCTGCCAGTTTTTATCTAATGATGAAACTTTTTTTACATTTACTAAATCTGTGTTCACTTCTACGCTGCTGACAGCAGGAAGTGAACCCAAGGTTTCTACAAAATGGGATCAGTAGCTAATACCAATATATTCATCCAGCGACATCTCTCAGCATACTTTGACAATTATAATATCTATTCTATTCTCATAGACAAATTATTAAAAGACAGTCCTATTCATGGTGAAACTAAAAGCCAAAATGAGAAGCTTATTTCAAAATAACATATTTTCGTTTCATTTTAGATTTATAGTAGTTCAATGCTGTAGTCATCTTAAAAAATTAAAAGAGATTTTTCCTTTTACACTTGGAATAACTTTACTTTAGCATACTTAAATGAAGTAAGTATAATATTTATTTTTTTATTTTGTTTAATTTCCTCCAGATTTGCTGTGTATATTTTATTACTAAAACAAACTTTTTGTATACAAAATTCACTAAAAAAATGTCACTTGGGGTTTATTTAACATTTTTCTCTATTTTTAAGAGATTTCTATCCATAAAAGCAAAAACATTAAGAATGAATTTTTTTTTTGCATTTCTATTTCTGTCTCTAACATGTAAAAAAATAGTATGTTCAATTTTTACTACAGTCAGTTCTCATTCCAAAATTTTCTATACTGCAAAATTAACAAAAAAAGATCTAGACAAGGTAGTCTGCCCAAAATAAAAAATGCATAATTTTACTTGATTTAAAAATGAATATATTAAATTTAAATCCATTTTTTCCAGTCTTTCTTAAAAATGTTACAAAGGCTCTCACAAGAAAGTTAATTTTAATAATGTTTTATGCTTAAATTTTAACAAACTTTTGATCCAGATTTTTTTCTCAACACTGAAGAATTTATTTAAAAATGTGATTGTCACATTAGCATTTTTGTCTGTTATATTCATAACAACAGATGTATTGTTATAAAATAAAATAAGACATATCTCGGCTGATTTGCAGGCAAATAAACTAATACACTTAAGAGCGAGAGCTGGATGTGAACGGGACAAGGCCCCGTCACAAAATGACCATTATCTTCGTTTACGCATAAGCCCGATGCACAAGTTCCAGTTGAAAAATAAAATAATATTTTAAAGTGTTTCTATTTTTTGACCAATATAAATGCTTCCCTCCTAATTATACTTGCATCATTTTTCGAGCCTGTTAAGCCTGTCACAAGCCATAAAAAGTCAACAGGAGGCCAGGGGAGAGACCTGTCACGGTCAGGCTGAGTGGTCGGCAGGGCAGCACACGAGGCCAGGGAAGAGATCTGTCAGTCAGTCAGCAGGTAGGCCATGCCAATCAGGGAGAACACTATGAGAGATCACCCCAGATCTTCAGCTGGCCTATGAACTATACACAAGGTAGCTGTCCCCAAACCACATGCTCCTATTGAAATAAATCATGTAAATCTATTTCTGCTGTTGTCATATTTCTTTCTTGCAACCATATGCTTGTCATAACAGTATTGATGCCAAAATTTAATGTTTTATGAGTAATGAAATGGGAAGAGATCTGTCATGAGCAGTCAGCAGCAGTAGTGCCACGCCAATCAGCGAGAACTACTATGAGAGATCACCCCAGATCTTCAGCCAGCCTATGAACTATACCACAAGGTAGCTGTCCCCAAACCACACGCTCCTATTGAAATAAATCATGTAAATCTATTTCTGTTGTTGTCATATTTCTTTCTTGCAACCATATGCTTGTCTATAACAGTATTGATGACAAAATTTAATGTTTTATGAGTAATGTTTTTTCCTAAATGGTATTTACAAAAAAATTTCTTTTAAATAAAGAACAAATGGATATATTTTTTTAATTAAAGAACAAAAACTGACATATTTACATGCGGACTATTGTCCTCATCTTTGCTGTTATCATATTTCAGCCATTGTGCTCTCTGGCCTTCATCAGATGTATATCCATCTGGGTAATATACAGAGAAACTGTAACCTTTTATTTAATCTACTTATGCAAATAGTTCTTGTTTTACTGTCCATGTCTAGGAACATCTTGTCTCATTCTTATTTTCAGTACTGCTCAATTATTGCTTACCCTGTTTCCACTGTATCCAAGTACACACTGCCTGGCCCAGGAATTGAACTCACAATTACTTTCACCAAATTTATAAATCAAAGCTGTTTTTAATCCTCTAGGTTATTATTCCATAGGATAATTCTCTGTGGAAGTTGACTCCTGCTGAGTGTTGCTTGTCATATTCTCTTGCACTCATTGAAGCTTTTCTCTTTTGTTACAGCTGCTGCTGATGTTGAAGACTTGATGTTATTTATCTTTCTTTCTTTCTTTATTAGTGGCTCCCATATTGTATTTATTTCTATGCTAGGCTTACTAAGGAGATCCTCATAGCTTAGCACATGTGCTGATTCTTTCAGATGTCTAACTTTCCAGTGTTCTTATTTGTCCAGTATTTTCACTTCATTCCACAGGGGCTGATTACTACTCTTTTTTTCTCCATACATGATAAGCCATACCTGATTTCATTCTCACCCCTCATTACAATCTTACTTTTAGAAGTCACCTTTATATTCTTTGTCACAGTTGCAAGGAATTGTGTACACATAGCTCTTGGTTATGTTCTTCCTTGTGTTATTCTTGATTCGGCAGAGATTTCTCCATAGAGTGGAGCTGCTTCTGAATATTGTCCTGTTGTTGTATGGACCACAGATCTTCTGAATCTTTTGCAGAAACTCCTTGACATAAGGCAGATAGACTGTGAGGATTTTTTGGTCCTCCTCCTTGATCCTTCTGTTTCCACCTGCAAATGGTAATGGTATCTTTGCAGGGTAGTTTTTATTCTGAAGGGTACGTTCAATGCTGACCATTTCAAGTTACTATGTACTTGGGTCACCCAGTGTTGTAGGAATTGGATGATTCCTTTCTTCATGCTGTATGGATAGTGAGAATTGAAGTTGAGGTCAGTGAAGGTTGGCTTGTGATATATGGATTTTAACCCATTGTCTGTGCAAGTTATTAGTGCAGCCAGGAAGACTAATTGATTATTATTTTATTCTTTCATTGTGAAGTAGATTGAGGGTTTTTTAGGAGTTCACATGGTCCAACAGTATTTGTATAGCTTCCTAGTATGGTCAGTGTATGAAGGTGTCATCTACATATCTCGGGCATACTATTAGCTTTAGTGGTGCCATTCCTAAAGTCACTTCCTTGATGAGGCAAATATATAGTTTGCCATTACTTTTTTTTTTTCAAGCATTTCACCTCAAGCTAGGCAGGGTGCCACTAGCATGCAAGGGGTTACAGAGAGTGGGAGCAAGAGTAAAGAGGCATGATAGAGGAAAGGATGAAGAAAAGAATAGGAAATAGATCAAGTCAGCTGAAGATGTCGATTGACAGTGCATTTGAAGATTATAGCTATCAGGGAAGCAAGTAAAAGGAAGGGAGTTCCACAGATGGGAAGTGTGAAACATGAAGCTATTGAAGTAGAAGAGATAGATACATTTAACAGTTTTGACAGCGAAAGGTTGGGACTGAGATGCCAATCTAGTAGCATGCGTAAATTCATGCAGTTTGGGAACCAGTGAAAGTAGTTTGTTGGAGCAGTTACCATGAAAGTATTTGTAAAAAGGACAGAGGGAAGTGACAGCACATCTGTGAGAAAGTGACTGTAGATGGGATGCCAGATCAGGAACAATGACATTGCATATCTATCTCTGGATTTTGTCAAGGAACTTGAGATGAACAGTGAAGGCTCCAGACCATATATGGCAGCAGTATTTCATGCAAGGGCAAATGGTTGATTTTAGGTTTTGAAGGATGGACTGTGTTGAGAAAAACTTTCTGGTGCAACACATAGAATGAACTTTCCCTGTAGTAGATGAAGCTATTGATTCAATGTATTTGTTCCATTTCAGGTCAGTGGACAGTTTGAGACCAATTTGGTGCAGAGAGGTGCTCTTGTGGAATTAAGTATCAGACATTCTAATGGGAGGTAGGGAGGGTTCTCTGTGGTGGGTAAAAGAGAGCAGTTTTGTTTTTGAGGCATTAAATTTTACCAGCCATTTCTTGCCTCAGTCAACCACAGATTGGATGTCCTTTTCAAGACCAACAGCCAGGTTAGTTTTGTCAGTGATACCAGATTTGCTATTGAGACAGGAGTAAATAGTGATGTTGTCTGCATAGATGCCTACTTGGGAACTGATGACATCAGGAAGATTGTTAATAAACATCAGAAACATTGTAGGACCCAGGATAGAGCCTTGAGGAATGCCTGCATTTGTGAGAAAGTAACTGGAGGAGAATCTGTTTTGGATGACCTTCATTAGTCATTAGTTTGACAGAAATGATTGTATTAAGCCAAATAAGCATTCTGAAATTCCATATACCTGAAACTTACAAAGAAGACTGACATGCCAAACCTTATCAAATGCTTTAGAAATACCTAGAGCCACAGCAAGAGCTTCTCCATTATTGTAAAATGCTTGGTAAACAAATTCAGTCATGATCATGAGCACATCAGCAATAGATCAGGCAAAGCTGAAACCATATTGCTTGTCAGAGAGCAAATTATGAGATATAAGGTGCTTAACCACTTTGGTGTTGATTAAAGATTTGAAGACATTGCCAAAGAGTGGTAGGAGACTGATAGGATGGTAGTTAGATGGGTCAGAAGGGTCTCCAGAGTTCTTAAAGACTGGTACAACAGATGAGGACTTCCAACAGGCTGGAAAACAAGAGTTGTTGAGTCAGGAGGACAGGAGCCAGTTCAGGAGCACATTTTTTCAGGACAACGGTTGGTACAAATGCCCTTAGGAAAGGTATGAATCCACCTCTTCTCCTCTCAGCTATGGGTTAAACTGTAAGAATTGTATCAGAAAATTACTATCTCAAAATAAATCTTACAATACAAAAATATATTTTGGCTCTAAATAGCCTTAAAAAGGTTGATAAGCCATAAAAAAACAATCAATCAAGACAAATAATTAACTTTAATTTTTATAAGTTTCTGCATGTACATACAAAAAAGAATTCAAAATGTTTTAAAAAATTTTTTAAATTCAGAAAATTAAAACATCTGAAGATATCAATGATGTTAGCACAGTTTCAAACTTGACATTTGTAAATAAGTGACTTAGCCTAAGTCCATTAGTAAAATTCATACATCGATTTGACATTGTATAAATATCATAAACAAGTCTCAATTTCCAAATTGATAAAAAAAATTAATGTTTTTCAATTCTAAAAACATGTTAAAGGCTCAAAAACATTAAATGAATTATTTCCAAAAGAAATTTTCCCCTATTTTTTCTGACTAGATCAAACCATTTAAGTAAAGTCAACAAAGAAACCCACATTAAAAGTTTTGAAACTTTCATGGACTTTGAATAATGCATGTGAAAAGTAATGATTTTGTTTAATAAAATCTCAACATTTTTGGCTTCTTTTTTGTCTTGTTTAATATTTGCCAGTATCTGCATCAAAAACACATATTTTGATTTCAACATATGTGATTATCCTCAAGAATGTGTCCAAATGTCATTACAGGTATTTACAAAAAGAGTTAACTATAAACTTTCCTTCCAAAATCTCTGAAATTCAAAAACTTTGTCTTAGTTTCACATTGAGTAGACTAGTAGTCGACCAGTATATGTCATTAGTGAATATTAAGCACAGAGATTGAACATTATACAATGCAAATTTCCAAAATCTAGCTGATACCAATTTCAGTCTATTAATTTATTGATCAATACTTGTAAATATTAAAAAAGAAACAGTAGTTATTTCAGTTGAAGTTTATGTAAATTTTTTACTGATGGCCAATGCTTTTTTTTGTGATATCAGGTCCATCATACTCTTGTGAGGAACATTTAATGAGATCTGATCTTTGATCTGATCAAGAACAAAACTTCAAATAAATGGGTTTCTTTCTTTTCGTTTCCTCTTTTTATATGTCAATGTCTTCTGCTCAGTTGACCCTTGCTCTGCTTGAAATCTTTGCTTCAATTCCATGAGAGTCACTTTAGCCAACTTGCAGAGTCAGAATCTTTATTAAATGTCAAAAATCTATTTTCTTCTTGCAATGTTTCTTCCTTTCATCAATTGATTCAAAGACATCTGAGACATTCCTCAATTGTTTGAACTGATCCAACAAAATGTTTTCCTCTTAAACTTTTCTGGAATCTTTATGCTAATATGTTTAAATTTTTTTTTTTGTTTCTCAACCAGATTAGATTTCAAGGTTCAGTAATTTATGTTATGCCTTTATTCTTTGATATAGATCATCATACACATTCTCATAAATGTAGTTGATATTCATATATACAAGAAAATTATTTTCAAAAACTAATAATTTGTATGAATTAATCATTGGAAGACATTGAGATAAAAATCTATGTATCCGACTATTACTGAGTAATTGAATGACAAAATTGGAAAAACTTCTACATTACATATTTCAACCCTAATAAGGGTTTTATCGCAGTTGGTTTTATATATATATATATATATATATATATATTTCTCACTGTAAAATAAATATATATATATATATATATATATATATATATATATATTATTTTATTTGCATATATATATTAAATAAAGCAGCTTAATTAATTTTGTAAAATAGTCATTCAAAGAATAAATTAATAAAGTTAATGTAATTAATAGTGAACTCATTTTGCTAACAGATTTAAAAGGCATTAACTCACTGACCACTCGCTGAACAACACGATCCTTGTTTTTATTAATTGTACAATGGACTAGATGTTCATTTCATATTCAAATTTTAACTGAAATTACCTGAAATTGAGCAAACAAAAAAATAACATCTATGCCTGAGGATGGTAAATGTTTTTACAAATAGTACCTGCAAGCAATATGGATCAAACATTTACTGCTATTAGAATGTGCAATATTTAAAAACAACAGTAAAAATAAAAAGAAAAGCAATAGAAAACTGACTGATATCTCAATACATCAGATGCGAAAAATGTAAAAGAATTAATCCTAAGGTTAAGCATCTTTATATCTTCAAAATTTCTTGATATAAAATTGCAACTGGCATGTCTTGTATTTCTTTCTCTCTCCCCCTTTATATATAAGTCTGAATAAATCTTTACTACAGCTCAAATGTATAATGAATGATTTTCTTGTTTGTAATCATTAACTTTATTTATTTTTAATTTAAACTAAATTCACTTTTTCATCATAAATAATAAATTAGATATTTAGCTTGTGACCATCTCTATGCTGTCAGGTTCTAGATACTAATAAAATGAGATGAATAGATATATGATAGGTATTAATAGATTGATATATAGCTGAATAGAGTCATATAGATAGGCAGGAAGAGATTGAAATAGACAAGAACAGATTGATATCACTCAATACAAAGAGAGTGAAATAATTATCAATTGACGTTACTAAAGCTCTCTTACTGTAAGTAAGAGAGAGAAAGAAACCTGAAGTTTTTTTTTTTTGTATCTTTCTTTTTTCCTTTTATTGCTGACCCAAAGCATAGGTTGTCCAGACTGAGAGGAAGGAAATTGTATTATTATAATTGTCTTATTTCAAACACAGTCAGTTTGTGTGTGTGTGTGTGTGTGTGTGTGTGTGTGTGTGTGTGTGTGTGTGTGTGTGTGTGCGTGCGTGCGTGTGTGTGTGTGTGTGTACACATTAAATTGCAGAAGTCATTCCTGTAAGTTATTCACACACAACATAGATATACATGACATATATCCACGCAAAGCACAATGGACAGAGAATTGGCTCCATTTTTATAAATTAAAGAAAACTTTCAACAAACTACTGAGTATCTGTCTATATCTCTGAGATGAGGTATCATGATTATTTACATTATTTACATTATTCAGACTGTTATCCCCATCTTCATTGCCATATTCACAATGTTTCAGCTGTTGCACACTCCTGCCTTTTTCAGGTGATTGGAATTTTGAACTGAACCCTTGATTTTGTCCACCAGGGTAAATTGTTCTACTTCCACGTGACACGCCTCTTTCAGTTGTCTCAGTTATCCTCAAGAACACATGGCCCAGTGGATAAAGACATTGGTTAGATCCAGTGACTAGACCCAAAGAGTTGTGAGTTCAATACCAGGCTACAGCAGTGGTGAACCAAAAGCTTGGAGAGCTGAGTTAAAAGGAAATAACTGAGACATCCGGAGGCATGGCACGAAGAACTAGAACAATCTACCCCAATAGATGAAATAAAGAGTTTGGTTTAAAATTCCAATCACCTGAAGAAGTTGAGAGCATACAATGGCTGAAACATTATGAATATGGCAATGAAAATTAAGTCCAAGTAATGTAAATAGTGTAACTAAACTACTGAGTAATTGTCAACAAAAGTTTTTTACTTACTTTTCAGGTTCTTTTTTCCAATAAAATTAAAATTATTTTCCTAGATATCATTAAAATGAAAGGTAGTCGAAATCAGTATTTTAAAGTGTATTTTCTCCTCTTTTACTTTTTTGTTTTTCTATCCACTTTTCTCTTATTTTCCTCCCAACTGACCTTTTTATGTGTTCACACATAAGAAAAGAATTTTCTTTGTTCTTATTTTTCCATTTGATAAAACTAGTGCACATGCAAAATATCAAATGTATCTGTTCTAACCAAGTAGATTGCATTTTTTATTTAAATTCTTGTGCAGGATATCAAGGTTGTTTCTTTATCTAACCAGAAGCAAAAGTTATTTATCTCAATTCATTGTGCATTTATGATTCAGTGGCTGATCTACATACTGATGGCAAAGAAGTTTCAGGTTCTCTAATAGGGATCAACTAAATGATTTACCACTGATGCACTTGAAAGAAAGATAACCGTATAAACATTCTTTCCTTATTTGAACACATCACACTTGTGAAATTCATTCTACTTATTATATCTTTAGTTCTGTATCTGACACTCTGTTGAAGGCAAGATGATCAAATTTTAAATTCAAATTGTTTGTCTATTTTAGAAAATATATTCAATTTAAATACAGAAGGAATCATAAAAATGACTTCAAAAAGACACATTTTCACTTATACTCCTTTCCTGTTAACCAGACAAAAGGGAAATTAACCCTCTTGGCACTGATTTCCATTTCTTTTTAAAAAATCTTTTTTATGCACATTTCCATGTGTTCATGTATATTTTAATCCAATGACAAAGCTAAAATATTTGTAAAAGTTAAAAAAGAAAAAACTTATAAAATTATACTTTTTATTAACAAATAATTTTCAAAAGGTTCTTTAAAATTCTTTAAAAAGATTTTGTTCCTTAGGTGTAAAAAATTAAATTTCTCATTTTTTTATTGTCAGCAATTTTAAGATTTTATTGCTCAGCCCAGGGTAGGGTTAGTCCAGCTTGAGTTAGAAGGGGAATTTGTTATTCCAATATCTTATTTCCAACTCAGTCAAATTGTTTATGTCTGTGATTATACATGTGTAAATTAAATGGCACACGCACATGTAAGTCATTTACAGTAAACATAGTCATATGCATATACAAAACATATATACATGCAAAGTCTTACACTTTTATAATATAGATTGTTAAAAAGTAATGTTACATTCGATAAAAGCATAATTTCTTTGCATTAAACATGCAGTATTAGTGATGGAAAAGGAAGAAAGCTATTTAAAGACAAGTCTTATCTTACAGAAATCAAGGTTACTGCAAGCCAAATTATAGTGTTCAACGATTATTCAAATATTTCTTTTGTATTCAGTTTGGCATACTTTTGAGGATAAAATCGTAAATGCCTGAAATAATATGCATATTCACACATTGTGTCACTATGATTTCTGTAATCATTGTTTGTTTATTTTACAAGGACTTAAATGTACACATAGAAATTTGCTTTACTTCATGTCACATTGTTTTAAGTATAAGTATACTTTGATATATGGACAGACGGTTTTCTAAACACAAACCCCAGATCCATTCATTAAGAGAGTCACAGAGGAATATATTTAATTTCTTGGATTTCAAAAAGAAATTTCTTTGTATTACTAAGCTTAATAAGAGTGCTGGGATACCTAACATTGCCCAGGGAAAAATAACTACAAACAACATAGAAAAAATATTAGCATAGTTCTTCTTAAAAAAACAATTGAAAAAACTGATTCTTTTACATTATTTATACACAAGTAAGTATCTTTTATTTAAAAATTTTTCAGATGCATAAAACAAAAAAAAGTTTCAGTCTTTTAGTTTGACAGGATTTCTGGGTACACAATGACAGTGTCAATCTGAAAAGGTTGTTTATGGATCCAACTGTAGACCAACCAATATACTGCTGGCTATAGAAAAGTAAAAGCATGGAAATGTCAGGCTGGGAACAGCCATTTTGAGAAATTGTTCTTGTGTCTGGTCAATAGTCATGGCAGATCTGACCATCATTGAGAATTGAATTTAAAGGTTAAATCTGTAGCAATTATGAGAATCCTTGGCAGGAAAACCTTGTCCTTTTTGCCAGGCAGTTAGGATTGTTGTTTACATTATATATGGAAGAAGTTGCTTGACAGTTACACAAATTCAATTGCACAACTCTGGAGAGTCAGGATTTCTGAGAAGCATGATTGGCATTGCAACTTTTAACTGAAGTCCACTGAGAGAGACACCATGCAATACATGTGGACCAAGGAACTCATTTGGGTTTAGAACAGCCTCTGAAGTGTCTGCAAGTGTTTCAGTTGATTTATACAACTGAACCATTCCAGGAATCTGTTATAACAGTTTTGAATATATTTTTTTGATTGTCTGATTCTTTGAAGTACGAATAGTTTGCTCACAGAGCCACTGGTACTTAACATTTTTAACTTTTTAAATTTAAAACTAATAAAACAAAAAGCGAATTTACACTTGAAAACTTTAAAATTTTTGTATGCAAACATCTTACAAACAAAACATAAAACTTCAAGTTTCTATTGATTTAAATTATTTGATTTAACTGGAAAAATTGACATCTTGAGTCCTCTTGTAACCTTTTCTGCCCAAGTTACATAACTGTTTAATTCCAAGAATGTTTGGCTGCAATATAGATTGTAAAGGCCATAGACTAATTCTATTTCCAATAACCTCTGGTGACCTCAGATGTTGAATTTGACCATATCCCCTTTACCAGTTGTGAGGTCAAAAACATAGCAAAGTTAATATGTCAATTCAATTTGCTAGAAACTGTTTTATTTGGCTAGAAATGGCACACTGTATTCTTTGGTCACCTCAAATGACTTCTGAAGTTAATCATATATAGCCTGTTTTTGCTTGAAGTCTTATCCATGAAAAAATATTAAATCCCTAGAATTTTCTATTTGAAAATGATGCCTGAATACACACACTTTAGCATAACAATATAGATTATCATTTAGTACAAATAGAGTGCTAGTAATTTGAAATTATTTTTTAACAATGGTCAAAGATATCAAAATGAAAAATATTTCAAAGTGTATTGATTAAAGCAACAAAGAGAAAAGTGGTTTCATGTACTTTTAATGGACTTTTGGAAAAAAAATAGATTATTCATTAATAGGAAACATTTTCAAGCATTTTAGTTTTTATCATAAAATGTTATTTATTATTTATAAACTTCATGCTCAATGGGAACAATTATCTTATATTTTTTTAAGCAATTATTTTTTTTTTTTAAGCAGTTATCTTATATTTTTTAACCAATTATTTTATATCTTTTTTTTAAGCAATTCACCCCAAGCAAGATGGAAGTGCCACTAGTATGCAAGGGGCTACAGAGAATGTAAGTAAGGGAAAAGACTGGGTAGGGGGAAAAGATAAAATAAAGAATGGATGAGGATAAAAAGAAGAACAAGGATCAAGGCAACAGAAGATGTCAATTGACATTTCAATTTTTGAAGATTATAATTATCACGGAAGCAAGTAAGAGAAAGAGAGTTCCACAACCAGGAAGTTCAAATAGAAGAAGCTGTTAGAATAGAAGAAGTGGTTACATTTAACTCTTTCGACAGTAAGAACCAACTTTCCTTGCAGTGGATGCGGCTTTTGATTCAATGTAGTTGTTCCACCTCAGGTCAGTGAAGAATTTGAGACTGAGAAAGCACAGTGAGGCGCTCTCCTGGAGTAGAGCATCAACCATTCTGATACGAAGCAGGGACATTTCTCTATGGTTAGTAAATAACAGCAGTTTTGTTTTAGATGCATTAAAATTGACAAGCCATTTCCTGCCCCAGTCAATCTCAGATTGGAGGTTATTTTCAAAACCAATGGCCAGTTTAACTTTGTCAACAATGCTGGATTTACTATTGAGATAGGAGTAAATGGTAGTGTCATCTGTGTAGATGCCTACTTGAGAACTGATGACATCAGGAAGATCATTGGTAAAGATCAGAAACAATGTAGGACCAAGGATAGAGCCTAGAGGAACACTAGCATTCATATGGAAGGAACTGGAAGAGAACCCATTCAGGACAACCTTCATTTCATGGTTAGACAGGAATGATTGGATTGAATCAAATAATCATCTTGTAATACCATATCCCTGAAGCTTATGTAGAAGGTCAGCATATTAAACCCTGTGAAACACCTTCAATATCTCTATAGCAACAGCAGACCAGGCAAAGCGGAAAGCATATTGTTTGTCAAAGAGCAGATCATAGAAGGTGAGATGCTTAACTACTTTGGCATTGATTAAAGCCTCAAAGACATTTGCCAAAGAGTGACAGGAGACTGATAATATGGTAGTTAGATGGTTCAGAATGGTCTCCAGAGTTCTTAAAGACTGGGATGACAGAGGAAGACTTCCAACAGACTGAAATGCAAGAATCAGCAAGGCAATAGTTGCAGAGTTTGGAGAAAACTCGAGCCAGCTCACAAAGACATTTCTTTAGAACTATGACTTGTATTCCATCACCACCACTTGCTTTATGAGAGTTTAATTTAGAGATGATGTCTAGTACTATCAACACAGTTATGCACATCTCACCCAGTATAGTCTCAGTTCTAGGGGAAAAATCAGGTGTTGAGTTGGATGAGAATTTCCAAGCAAAGCATTCAGCCTTATTAGCTGATGATATTAAGACTTCAAATAGATTGAATAGAGGAGGGACTGAGGATTTGCTGTTGTTCAACACACTCTTGCAGAGCCACCAATAATCATTAGAACCAAACTTGTGAGATGCAATATGTTGTTTCATCATATCAGCAAACACTAACTTTGCATCATTAAGGATATGCTTGCACCCATTATGAGCAGAGACAATCAGACATGTCACTCTGATACAGAGGGAAGAAGTGATTCCTATGGGCTATAGCAGCAGAGCAAGCAGGTATTTTCTTGCTCAATGCTGGCTTTTATCTAAGAGAAGACCTCAGATGCACATTTTTGTATGGGAGGATTAAAAACCACATTCCAATGGATGTCATGAAGGAAGTCACAGAATGAGCCTCATTCTACACGTTGATAACAGAAAGATATTCTGTTAGTTGGAGGTTCATGGAGAGTGGAATGAGATTTTAACAGACACTAGCACATGATCAGAGTTGCCAAGAGGGCAGAGCTGCCTGGCACAACAAGAATCAGGGATGGAGATCGAGAAGGGAAGTGTTACCTTTGGGCCACTGGCAGAGGAAAGTCAACCTCTTACATAAGGGATTGATTGAAAAGTTAAGGGTTTGGGTGCCAACAATGTCAGTCACAGACTGTTTAAGCCACATGGCATTAAAGTGACTGAACATGAATATGCTTGCAAATGGATGTAAAGAAATGGCTTTGCCTATATTATCAGAAATGCTATCACATACACAACAGTCTTGAGAGGAAGAGGAATGGTAGAGAAAGAAGAGATAGCTTACTGAATTGAGGAGAGATAGACAGCGACATATATAGGAATGATCTGGAGATTCCAAAGAGAGTTGTCTTGCCAGTGGGAGATGATCGCAGACATAAACTCCCAGGCCATACATGTGGATTTTAGAGTCCTTTCTAAGGAGAGGAAGGTAGCCAGGAATTGAGAAATCAGAGAAAGAGATTGACAAGTTAAGGTTAGTCTTGCAGAGAACTAGTATATCAGGAGACTTATCAAAGAGGAACGATTCCACATTACAGAAGTTTGTACAAATACTACAGATGTTGGAGAAGGAAATGTTAAAGGATTTAGTTGATTTTTAAATATCAGTTTGTCTCTCCACTGAAATGCAAATGACAAAATGTTAATTTCTTTGAAGTTCTCTGCAATGGAAAAGGCAAAAAATTATTTATAGAATTAAATGATGTTAAACAATAATAATATAAATATTGTAATGTAATTGTAATGGTGAAATTGGCTGTTTCCATACTGTAAACATTCAGCACTCATTGACTAAATAGTATTTCTGTCAATTTAAATTTCCTTAAAACAGTTTTTCAAGAAATTTTACTTCTTAAGTTCACTGTTTCAGAGTGATATCTAGCCCTGATAGGCATTTCCTTCTAAACCTTTTGTTATTATCAGTGTGGAAAGTCAACATCTAAATTATATCAATATTTTCTTTTGTAGTCACATGTGCTACCCATTTCTATTGCTATTGCTGCTGTTGGAAGTGCCCAAATGATGTGGTTCTTGTTATTTGGTAAAGTTCTTTGTGATTTTGTAGCACTAATCTGTAGGGTCTTGTATATGCAAAATTCCATTGCCTTGTGTATATGTTTATTACACTGTCTTGTGCATCCATTACATTTTTCAGTTTTACCTTTCTTGCTAATAAATCTGTCAATTATATGTTGGCTTTCTTTGTAATTAATAAAAGCAAAGGAACAATTACTTAACTTTTAATATCGCCAAATATTTGTAATAATGGTAAAAATAAAATGTTAATAATAATTTAAGGGACAGTTTAAACAGTTAAACTTTAAGTTAAATTCAACAATTCAAACTGACCTTATGATATAAACAATTGTTTTTTGATTCTTCTGAAAAAATTACATTTGTAATAAACACTTATTTAAAAAGGAAAGTTATATGGAAATATTATGTTCCATGGTAAATTCAATTTTTTCATTTATTATATATAAATTACATATTAATATTTTTAACATTAAATTTTCAAGTATTGAAATTAAAAAAAATACAGGCTCACTTCTGAAGTTTTCTGAACCAATGTGACTTTAAATTTCTTATTTAGATGAAAAATATTCCTTTGGTTACAAAATAGTATAATCAATATCATTAGATATTTTCGTCTGAAATGAATAAGAATCAGAAGAAGAAATCTTTTATATATTTGGATAATTTGCCCATTGCTTAGTTATCTCTCACCATTTTAAATATTTTAACCTATGATGGAAATTTAGGTTAGGATGTCGGACGCACTTTTCTTTTATTATTTAAATTATTTGGCATATTTATACAGCACAGTTTTATTGAAATAGTTTATACAATTTAATGATATAAAATTATAAGATGAAAAAACAATTTATGAGAATATATCATGCACAAAAATGTTTCCATAGGAAAGATAATTTATTTCATCTGCTTTCAGCAAATAACTTTCTGTCATGTCAAATTTATAATATTATATTATTTCTGTTTCTCATTAAATTCAATATTATTAATAGAAGATTTAATATAAATATAGAAAAGCAGGTTTGATCTTTCAAATTATAATTTTCAGCATATAAAAAGAAGGGGCTTTAAATCCTGGTTTCTAAGTGGTTTTATTTTTAAAACCAAACATATAAAATATTGTTTATTTTTTTGCAGAACCTCAAAATACAATGCTCTAAAAAGTTCTTGAAAGCAACAGTAACACAAACCATTGGTCTTAAAGTTGGTGATAGGATATGTAGATGCAACAGTAAATTGCAAAAAGATCATCCATTAAAAAAAAATTTCCAACAAAGAGAAAGTGTTCAGTGTTCAGCTGTGTTCGCTGTTTTACATGATGGCCACTCATTTATAAAGTGCTAAATATCAAGCCTCCTAACAGCTGAAATCTTGACAACTGATATATTCTTAAAAAAAAACAACTGTGCCCAAAGAAAATGAATTGTTAATAGATGGCAAAAAAGCGACCTTGGCTTACCAGATTGCTTTTCATAACATAAGGCTTTAAAAAATAGATTATTCTCTCAAATTAATAGCAAAGTTATTTGCATATATAGGCTTACCATAATGATTCCAAATCAGTAACAATTGTCAATTTTTCTAGATTTAAGTTCTTGGATAATAATGTGTGCTTTTATGAACTAAAATTCTGTAAGCTTTAGCACCCTCCTCCATTACACACAAACCCTTGAATACTGATAACTTATATCTGTAGCATTCATTTAAATTTAGATTCCTTTAATTTCCATAATTTTACCTTTAGTTTGCATATGATTGGGAGATTACTGCTCCCACACCATTTAAGTATATTTTATAATGTAGAACTGCATTTCTTAATCTTTTACTGATTGTTAGGTAGTCTATTTGATTGCTTATAACCTGTCATGGGCTTTAATGCTCAAAAGCATCTCGAGTATTCTTGAACCCAGGTATTGATTATTACCTGGTCATTTACTGTTCACCAACTGACTCATTTTTAATTTTTGTCAATGCTAGTTGACTGTTTGATATTTTGTTGCTAGTTTACCATAATTAAGTAAGGGAAGTAATCATGTTATGCAGACAAGCTGATAATCATGGGTTTTACAGAGTTGGCTTTTTTCAGACTTATTGTCCAATGGTGTTCATTCATTTGAACCTGTTTTTTTTTTATCTTCACAATGAAGATAGATCTACTGAGGTATTCTGGTATTTTGTTGCTGTCATATATTTCATTTATTATTTCATTAATTTTATCAATTCCCTAATCATCTGAGACTGATATCATCTTTTACAATCCCATCTGGAGATGCTGCTTTGTTTCTGTTCATCTTGGCCAGTGCCAATTTTATTTTAGATTTTAATACTACTGTTCTTGATCTTATATTTCACTCCACTGTTGTTAAAGGCCATCTATGTATTTGTTCTATCTTTATCTATTACAAGTATTCCTTTTTTAGACATACACTTTGAAAAATAAAAAGATAATCAATAAACTAATTGTATAGTACTCCTAGCTGCCTTTGTAGAAGAACTAGGGTGTTTATTTTTTTGAGGAAATTTCCCAACTTATTAATATCACCCCATGTATTAGTTTAAAAGTTTTTGACCCTTTTATTGATTTTCTAACCATATACATTTAAGACACCCTCATTGTATAGTGTAAAAATTCTGATCCCTCCAATTAAGACATCCCCTTATTTTCACCCAACACCACAAATTGTTACAAAAGCAAAACCTTGAAATCTTGAGTTATGATCATAAATATCTTTGTCAGATCGAGACCTTCATATGGATGGCACCGAACTCATTCAGAAATATCTAAACTGTATAGAGCTGTATACACTTTTCTAAGATCAATGGTTAAAAATGACTTTGAGCAAGTGAAGCCTGAGGGTTTTGGCAAAGGCCAACCTTCTTTGAACATTGTGGACTTGTGCTAAAGAATCACAAAGAACTGTACCAGATAACAGAAATCACATCACTTGAGAAGTTGCAACAACTAAAACAGTTAGTATATGTAAAAGAAAATAACAGCATAATCAAAATGTTGACATTCCACACTACTTCAAATCAAAGGTTAGAAAGGAAACTTCCATCAGTACTGGAAAGAGTGACAACAACCACTGAACATGTAAAACCCATTTTCCTGAAGAATTGTTTTAAGAGAAAGATTTTATGAATTTTAAATGAAAGTACTACTCGTTGCTCAGTTGATGAATACTGAATGTTTCCATATAAAGAAATGGCAAATATTACCATTACTATTGTATTAGGTATCTATGAGATGAGGTATTATGTTTATTTACATTATTTGAACTGTTATCCTCATCTTCATTGCCCTATTCACAGTGTTTCAATTATTTTACGATCCGAATTTCTTCAGATGATTGGAATTTTGAACTGAACTCCATGCAAGCTCAGCTGAGAAAATGTAAATATTAAGTTAGGATTGCATTCACAACAGCCTTTATCTTTTGCTAATAATCAAAATATCAATAATCATCATGGTAGTGTTAATTAACATAGTAATAACATTTAGCATAATATTCATCTCAGTAAAAATACATTATGGTACTGTTATTAGCAGTATTTTGTAATTGTCAATTAAGTATAAGTAAATGACCATTAGTACACCAGGCTTTTTGTAACTGTTTAGATATAGGAAAAGAAAAGGAAGAAAAAGAACAATCAATATTCACAAGAGATTATGTGATGAAACATAAACAAAACAATGGTTTCCCTTTTAGGGGACATATCTAGGAAAAACATGATATAGAATTGGTTTTGTTATTTTGTTTATTTTGAATTTCTAAGGATACAATAAGTAACAACATTCCCAATAACATTATTTATATAATCAATAAGCAGTCATCTTATGCTACAGGTATAGGATAAATTCATGAAAATTTGCTATATTTTTTTACCTCATCTTATTTAAAGTTTGCATTATACATGGAAATCTACCACAATTAAAAAATGATGTTTGTATAAAATCTTGAAAGATGTTATTCAAATATAAATCTCTTGTAAATAAATGAAATTCGTTTATACCTATTGAATTGTGTTCAATTCTTTATTTTTTTAAATGCAAAAACTGTCAACACATGTACTTATATGATCAGTACTCTTTTCTGTAGTTGAAATCAATCTGCTTTTAAGGCATCTGCAAAGTATCTGCAATATAAAATGAAGCAGAATTAAACCAGAAACCAGACAAGGTCAGTGTGTTTTTACTAAAGACACTGGAACAAGGAATGTGATATTTATGTACAGAATGATATCTGTAAGAGCAATACAATTAGAAAAGAAAGTATATCTATGCTTTATAGATTATGCAAAACCATTTGATAAAGTAGATAATTCTAGTTCCACGTGCCATGCCTCTTCCGGATGTCTCAGTTATTTCCCTTTAACTCAACTCTTCAAGTTTTTTTGGTTCACCACTGCTGTAACCTGGTATTGAACTCACAACTCTTTGGCTCTAGTCACAGGATCTAACCAACATCCAATCAACTAAAGAATGCTAGAACATACAACAGCTGAAACATTGTGAATATGGCAATGAAGGTGAGGATAAAAGTCCAAATGATGTAAATAATGAAATACTTTGTATTTTCTCAGCCTCATATAACTTAAGAAATATATTCATAATCTATTTTGTGTCAGCATTCTTCTCATAAATTATTTTTACACAAAGCTGATATCCATAAAGAATTTCTTTCTTATATTTCACCTCACCTGACTCCTATATTAATTATCTTACAAAATCATTCACCTGCACCTTTATTTTCAACAGAGATCAGGTGAAAGTTTTGGGGTTAAAAACCTACTTTACCTTCTGAACTTCAGAAGCAACTCAAAGCAATAAGAAAATATATTACATTAATCCATGAATTGAAACATCTGTAAAAAATAAAAGCTCATTTTTTTAGCATGAGGTTAGTCAAATTTTAATGGATCCAATCTCATTATTGTATTTCGATTTTCTCAAAAAATAATTACGGTAAAATCTCACAGAATTTAAGGTACCTAAGTTTCTTTGAACCTATATTTAATAATTTCTTGATATAAAGAATAAGCCTTCCTTCTCTTTTTCCACTGCAAGAATAGTATTCATGTCTGAAAAGTTCTAAACATGAGGAAAAGGAAGAAAAATCATGTCACCCTTTTCACTGTAGCATCAATCCTAGACAAAACCTTTCCCTGCAGCCACTACAGCTGGATTTGCATGTTCCATATTGGACTGGTCAGCTACTATTGAGCCTACAGCATACATGGACAGTTCTAGATTTTCATTCATGAGACAAAAGCAATAAAAAAGAAGCGGTTGAAAGAGTAAATTCTGTATGAAGTTACTAAAATATGCATTCAAAAGCAGCTATAACAGTTTCTACAACAAATAGTGTTATTGTATAAACTTATTTGTGGTCATACATTTTCAGAGTGTGTAGTGCTACCAAGTATACTAATCATATACAAGGAGTTGGATCATAAGAAATGTATTTTTCTGTATAAACAAATCAAGACTATATTGTCTACAAATATCTTGCTCCCAAATGTAGCTACCTACAGTTAATAGTAATTGTAGCTACTATTAATATTTTGTTTGTTTCATGTTCCAAATTATAATGAACATAAATCATAAGGAAAATAAAAATAAAATCCACTGGACACCTTTATTTTCTTGTATTCTTCTTCTTCAGGACATGGGTGATCATGGTTCTCCACAACTTCCTGTCCATTGTAGACTTAGCAATGTTTTGTCTTTTTGCTATCTTTTCTATTCACAGTTCTGCCAACCATCTACACAAGCTCATTAGGTTTGGTTATTTGCTTCTTTCTTTTTGCCCTTTTTGCCTTCAACCTGTCCTATGAGTGTTAGATTCTCCAAGCCCTCTTTTCTCATTGTGTACCCTAGAAATTTCAATTGTGTCTATCTGATTATAAGTATAAGCGTCATTTTTGTTTCGATTTTCTTTAAAACTTTATTGTTGCTCACATGTTCAATCGATGGTATTCTCAGTATCCTTCTGTACAAGCATATTTCTGTTCCCTCAAGTCTCTTCTTTGTCTGTGAGGCGATTGACCAGCATTCATTGCCATATAGGATGATTGATATTACATTACTGTCCAATACTCTTTACTTTGCATTTAATGAAATTTTCTTGTTTTGTAATATTTTGCTTAATTTTTTGAAGGCATGTTTCACTATCCCAATGCACCTTTGGATTTTGGTATTGCATTTTCCATCCTCTCTTAAAACATTTCTTAGATATTTAAATTTTTGTACTTGCTTGATTTTGGTGTCTATAATTCATAGTTTGTATCTTGGGTTGTTCCTTTTCCTGACAACTATACAGTCTTACAATTAATTGTTAGTCCTTTCTTCTTGCTTTCCTTTATTATCTTCTATAGGAGTTCCTGTAGTTTAATTTCTATGTCTGCTAGCAACACTGTGTCATCTGCATATCATATATTGTTAAGACTGTGGCTGAAACTAAAGAATCTTGGTAGGACTTATAATTCTTTCAGAATCCAAAGCTTGAATAAGTTTGGTATGAAGATCCATCCTTGTCTTTCTATTTTCATGCATTTACTGAATTCATTTTCTATCTGTAAGCAGAGAGTTTCCTTTTAGTATAAGGTCTGGATTTTTCTAATATCCTTCTCAAATAAATCAAACCAACCTAGCATTTGAAACAGTTCTTTGTGATATACTTTATCAAATGGTTTTGCATAATCTATAAAGCATAGATATACTTTCTTCTCTAATTGTATTGCTCTTACAGATATCATTCTGTACATAAATATCACATTCCTTGTTCCAGTGTCTTTAGTAAAAACACACTGACCTTGTCTGGTTTCTGGTTTAATTCTGCTTCATTTTATATTGCAGATACTTTGCAGATGCCTTAAAAGCAGATTGATTTCAACTACAGAAAAGAGTACTGATCATATAAGTACATGTGTTGACAGTTTTTGCATTTAAAAAAATAAAGAATTGAACACAATTCAATAGGTATAAACGAATTTCATTTATTTACAAGAGATTTATATTTGAATAACATCTTTCAAGATTTTATACAAACATCATTTTTTAATTGTGGTAGATTTCCATGTATAATGCAAACTTTAAATAAGATGAGGTAAAAAAATATAGCAAATTTTCATGAATTTATCCTATACCTGTAGCATAAGATGACTGCTTATTGATTATATAAATAATGTTATTGGGAATGTTGTTACTTATTGTATCCTTAGAAATTCAAAATAAACAAAATAACAAAACCAATTCTATATCATGTTTTTCCTAGATATGTCCCCTAAAAGGGAAACCATTGTTTTGTTTATGTTTCATCACATAATCTCTTGTGAATATTGATTGTTCTTTTCTTCCTTTTCTTTTCCTATATCTAAACAGTTACAAAAAAAGCCTGGTGTACTAATGGTCATTTACTTATACTTAATTGACAATTACAAAAATACTGCTAATAACAGTACCATAATGTATTTTTACTGAGATGAATATTATGCTAAATGTTATTACTATGTTAATTAACACTACCATGATGATTATTGATATTTTGATTATTAGCAAAAGATAAAGGCTGTTGTGAATGCAATCCTAACTTAATATTTACATTTTCTCAGCTGAGTTTGCATGGATACAAGTTGATTTCATTGACATGGAACTATTCTTCGAATAGGCAATTTATTATGAAATTACCTATGCTATGTAAATGCCATAAACCTATATATGACATCAGATAATTTAATTCATTTTTGATCTTTTCCAATATAGCAGTCTTAATATATTTGAAATTATTAACTGAAGGTAAAGTACTTATCACAATTAAATTGATTTTCTAAAGCACAGATCATTTTGCTGAATTTGCACTTAATATATACTTATATCAATATGTACTATAGACTAGTATTGAAAAAAGGTATAAAGTGAAAAGTAAAGCAAAGAACAGGGCAAAAAATAATATAAGGCAAGCAAACAAAATATGCAATGCAAATTAGCAGTAATAAGGTAAAGCATCAGTAATATGGCAAAAAGTTCACAAACTAAGAATTGGGGTTGACACACAAGAGCAGGTTTAGACAAGCAAACATAGAATTCTGACTTCAAGACAAAACAGACCTGGACTGAGTCTGAAGATACTGAGAGCTGGCCTATTTTATTGGATAGGAAAAAATCCCAGCATGCATTTGTATGCTTCTGCCTATAAATTAGGGAGGGGAAAGTGTTTGCAGTCATTCCAGCAGGAGTTATTCTTCCCGGCCTTTTGGCTGGGGGTTTTGACAATTAATGGATCGTTTCTTGGTGGAAGACTGAGATTCGATCAAGCTTTGACTAGCTTGGACTGGCTTCGGCCTGGACCTGTTAGGACAAGTTATGACCAGCTTTGACTAGGCTCTGACCAGCTTGGACAATCTCTGACCAAATTTTGACCAGTGGCCTATGAGTGGAAACACTCGGGTCTCCCACGTTAATCGACCTTGTGTCATATCTTGATTTAGTGGGAATCAAGTAAATACCATTCCAGCAGGAGTTGAAACCAACAAACTGCATTTATTTTACATGGCAAATATTTATTTTTTAAATGTAATTTGTTTCCTTGTCAGTGCACTTAACACATGGTCCCATTATTAATCACTTATTTCAAACATATAGTGAGAATTTTGGATAAATTTTCTTTTTAAGGATTTATTGATCCACCCAAGTATAAATGATCCAGGATTTTTGCTCATCTTATTGATATTTTAATTCTTAGAAGTTTTATCCATGTTTTATTAAAAAAAATTTCTCTTTAAATTTAAATATAAAAATTAGAAGTTTATTTTATACTATCACTATAAATTAAAAAGTTAACACTATCTTTTATATTGTCACTATAAATAACAAAAACAATTACACTAACATTAGATAAAAAAATAATACTTTATTTTGTACTACCACTATAAATAAAAAATGAAGACTTTCTTTCATAATAATATTAAAAATAAAAAATTATAACTTTATACTATCACTATAAATAAAAAATGACACTTTGTTTTATGCTAACATTGAATAAAAGATTAGCATTTTATTTCATACAATTACTATAAATAAAAAACTGAAAGGAAAACCTGTTTTCATTCATAACCTTTAAAGAAAATGAGACCACAATTAATTTAATTATTAAAAGATGTCATCACCTCTCTTTCCATCTCTGTGAAAAGACAAATAAAAAAAAAGCTTAATTTAATTTATTTAGAACAAAAAATGACTAGCTGATCCCATGAACAGTCCACAGGAGCTGAGAAAATTATCCATTATCTCATGTCTCTGCTCATTTTTCACTCTTTGCCTGTATCTTCTTATTCTCTTCCTTATCACGTGTAATACTCATATCCTGATCATTTTTTTTTATCTAAATCTATTGATTAATTTTATATAAGAAAAAGAATGCACAAATATTTTTGGCTGTAACCTCTCCTTTATCTTTCTTTTGCTCTATCTCCCCATAAAGAATTTTAATATATTACAATGTTTTATATCTTTCTGTTGCTGTTTGCCATTCAATCTTGTCTCTTGATATCCATTCAGAAAGCCTGTCTCTGTTTATTTTTTTATTTACATTCATTTGCTTCTATATATAAAAAAAGATAATAATAATAATAATAATAATAATAATAATAATAATAGTAATACTATTACTACTACTAATAATAATAATATATGCTGGGTAAAATGATAATAAAGCTATAATAATCAGCATGGCTGAAACTAACCTCCAGGTGAGTGAGTCATTACACCTTGTCATACTGAAGTTTTCTGCTGGCATGAAGTGGAAAGATTATATTGAATCAATTGATAGGTCTGGTTCTAGGAAAGTTGATTCACTGTGTTGTGCTAAACATATTTTAATTTTGCCAGAATCTATCTTGCATATTTATAAGTCATTCATCCATGCATTGAGTATTGCTGTTTCATCTGCTCTGGTAAAATCCAAAGAAGAATCTTCAAGATTATTGGTCCTGACTTGGCATCTTGGCTTGAGTCACTTTTCCACTACTGTCTTTTCTATATTTTTATAGTAATTGTTTTGATGAGCTTTCCTCTTTGGTACCTCAACTTTATGTAACACAGCACTAGATTGGCAGCTAGGTCTCATCATTTTACAATTGAAATGACTAGATATAACCATAAGTTCTATGCTAATAGTTTTTTCTCCTTTGCTACTCATTTGTGAAGCTCTCTTCCAGATTCTTGTTTTTTCAGTCAAAACTTTAAATGCAATCTCATTTATTATCTTTTGTCTTCTTAATTCCTGTCCTTTTATTCTACTCTCTCCTTAATAATGTTTTTCTTTTTCTCATATTCATTCAGTCTCAGTAACTGCTTATCTTTTTGGATTTATTGCTTTGCTTGGGTTGAAATGATTAAAAAAATAGTCTCCAAGATGTGCATTACTGAAATTATTGAAAACATTTGAAAAAAATGTGGCCTTGTTTTGAATTCTATTGATTGATTTGTTTTTTATGGTTCATCAAGCTTTTTGAGGTTATTCAAAGCCAAAATATCTCTGAAAATTTTTGGAAACAATTGAATATTTGAATTTTTTGTTTTTAGATAGAAATTAACCTTCAATTGGGATTTCTTTCATGGTATTATTATTCACACGTTAAGTAATCATAATAAAATCCAATTGAAAAAGTAGTAAACAATAGTAAACTAGTCAGTCACCAGACTTTAATCCTTTAGGGAATCTGTGGAGGGAGCTGAAGCTTCGAGTTGCCCAATGACAACCTACAAACCTTAAGGATTTGGAGAGGTTCTATAAAGAGGAGTGAGCCAAAATCCCCCCTGGGATCTGTAAAAACTTGGTAACCAACTACAGGAAATGTCTGGCTGCTGTGCTTGCCAACAAGGGTTTCTTCACCAAATACTGAGTTATGTTTTGCTATAGGGTGAAATACATATTTTTTCTATAAAAAAGAAATAAATATTCAAAAATTAATATAATGTGATTTTCTAGAATTTCTTTTATATTCTATCTCTCACTTTCAAGATAGACCTACCCTGAAAATTATAGACTGCTCCTATTTTTACAAGGTGGCAAACTCAGAAAATCAGCAAGAGATGAAATACTTATTTTCCCCACTGTAATCTGAACATCTTTTATGAAAATAGTAAGTGAGAGATTAGCAACATTTCATCTGTAGGAAAGTGGTTGTAGAGTGGAAAATAATTCATCACCGCAATGCATTGTCAAGGCTGGAAAGATCAGGCAGCTCCAGCCCAGATGGAGCAGCAACACTCCATTTTCAGTTTGATTTGACTCTTGTAATGATAGAACCTGGCAGCAGGAGTCAGGTACTTTCTGGAGTAGTACAAGGAACCAACTGTTTTTCCAGTGTCTTTAGTGATGAATCATATATACAAATTCTCTGAGTTCCAAAAGATGTTCCAGGCAAGGAGCCTCATTGAGAGTACAATTATTTATTATGACTGGAGAAAACACAAGATCAGCTTGGTAATGACGCTGTGTTAGTTTTGGAGGTTTTCCTCTCTCATTCAGCTATGAGAGCGAACACAGAGGATAGATCAGCTATTAGGCCTTGGTTATTTAGATTTTTAGAGGTGTACCCATAAACTAAATGAAAAAAATAAATTTGGAGAAAAGAAAAAACAGGTATCAATCTGACATAATAAAAGTCATGGGTTAGGTGCCTAGCATTGTGTAGGGCCCCATCTAGTCTGATAAAATGCAGCAACTCCACATCACATTAATTCCGCACGTGGGCAGAAGACCTCTGGAGATGAGCCACAGTTCTCTTCATATTTGTAGTTACATATCTATTGCGCAAATAAATCCCTCCGTCGCATCCCATAAGTGCTCAATTGGGTGAATGCTATGTTGATTACACCCTTCATTGGAAATCTACAGAATACTCCTCAAAACAATTCTGAGCAACTTTGGCCACATGACATGGTACCTTATCCTGCTGGAATAAGGTATCATTGTTGGTGTTCATATAGAGCAGTGTCATGGTCTCTGGCTAATGATGTATTCAGGCAGATCAACAAACTAACCCATACCATTTTGGAACCACCACCAGCCTGTATGGTACCCTGTTGTCAACTGGTATCCATGGCCTCATGGGATTTGCATCTCACCTAAACCCTACAGTCAATCGAAAACTACTGGAAGTGTGAATCATTAAACCACACCACACCACACATCACCGGTCCTCAGGGAAATCATACAACTCAACTGAGGTGCTTTGTCCAGTGTTGTGACATTAACAAGAGCACTCTGGTAGGTTGTTTATTTCCTGACCCAATAAAAGATAAAGAATACTGAACTGACCTGCTGGATACATATCTTGTACTTCCTGCATTAGATGTGGATGTCACTTGAACCAGTGTTATTTGTCTGTAATCACAGACAATTTTAATCATCCACCTCTAGTTACAATCATTATGGTCCTGTCTTCAGCCACTGCCTTTCATCGGGTATTTTTGGGACAAACATGACACTGTAGATCAAGAGATGTCAAATGTCCCACAATCTTTTTTTAATTACACTATTTTGGACTGAGTGTACGTACACACTGACCGACCCAGGGATTGATCTCACAACCACTATTTCACTAAATTCATAAAGAAATGCTTTTACCCACATTGTCTGAATATAAATTAGTGTACATCATGATAATTCCTCATCCTAGAAATTCAGAAAAAAAGTCCCATAATTTCTGAAATGGAATGTTCAGTTTGTTTGGCACCCTTTCAAACTCCTGTAATTTATATCACCTTGATATGAGCTGCCTGATATTCACATTGACTCACCTAATGTATACCTGACATAGGCCTGGGAATTTTAATTAGATCAATGCAATCCTGACACTACTTACCTTTACCTTTACAAACAGCCATCCTCTAACTTTTGGCACATCGGTGTATATTTATGATGCTGTTTTTTTTATTGAATGAATCTTCTTTTATAAATAAAAATATAAATAAGGAATATCCATAGAACAGCAATGAATTTTGGGAAATGGGTTTAGGACTTTATTCAAAGATTTCAGAAAGATGTTTATGTTTGTTTCCCTTGTATAAATCAATGAAGAGAAATTTATGGAAAAACCAAATTTTCTATTTTTTTGCTGAAAAGTGGCATTTGCTGAAATGTTAATTTAAAATCTTATTCTATTTTATTGTTCAAAATTCTAAAATGAAATAAAACGGTGAATTTCAATCTAATTTTTTTAAGTCTAAACAAGGCAAAATTCTTGCTAAATGAAAAAACAATGAATCAAATTTTCTTATCTGTTGCTTCCAATGAAAATTCATTAAAACATCATTCAACTCTATTATAAATCCATAATCTAGAAGAATTTATACAATAAATTTGGATAATTTCATTGAAATCACATGAAAATATTTTTCTGTACACCAAGTCAGCTTGGCATGCCAGCCAAAGAACAAAGAAAACAGTTTTTCTTTTTGCAGGGGCAATTGGATTCATGCAATGTTCAATTGAGAAATTCAAGCAAGTCTTGCAAACAATGGAATTTTGTGATTTACTTCAAAATGGCCAGACAACTAGCTAAAAAAAGAAAAAGTTTAAACAATGGATTAATATTTCTTTTAAAATTAATCAAATCCAGAGACTACTGCTGCATATTTCATTAAATCTAATTGAAAAGACTCAGTTATAAACAGACTAAAATTTTGACTTATTAATATCTGTTTTTTATAATTCATTAACTACACAATTATTAGCCAGATGTAACCTTTTGATTTTAATGAATTCAATCAGAATGTTGTAATTTTTCAAATACAGTGGCTTCATTACTTCCCTTTTTCTCAGGATTGGCAAAATATACATCTATGTTTTATTTGTTAATATTATCATAAATTAAAATTTACATTATATTTTCATTATCAAACATTTTCATAAAATTTCAGAAATATTGTTTTTGATTGTTGATACATCACACAAAACCAATATTAAATTCATATTTAGTTTTTATTTTATTATAAATATCCAATAAAAAAAAACAGATCAATACAAATATCTACCTTTTTTAAAGTATGGAACAAAATAACATGAAAAATGTAGATATCAAGAAAATATCAAGACAGACCTGAATGAATGAATATAAAAGCAGAGATGTTCACTGAAGCAATGAAAAGCAGGATTGATGGTTTGTTTAACAACTTTGCAATAACTATTCTTTTGATAGAATATTTAGCAAGAATTTCATGACATATCATATCAGAACATCAAATACTAGAATGTTATTTCTTAAAGATAATCACAGGTTTTTAATGAAGCCAACAGTTCAGTAAAATATTGATCTTAATGACATTACCTTACAAAAGGACAACTGGGACATTTTTTTGTTCCAAAGGATTTACTCTTGTAGGAATGAGTGTACTCAAGGTTATCATACTGTGTCTTCAATTAGGAAATAAATCAGTTATTATTTAATGAAAAAGATATGAAATTCCTAAAAGTCATCTTCTATAGTTGTAATTTTACTAAAATATTTAATTTTTAGACCAAAATGATTATAATGTGGGATTGCATTATATAAAAGTCATTTTCTTTCTAATAATATGAACAATGGTATAAATTTTTTAGTTTCAGAAAGTTTTTAGGAGCAGATACAAAATTGGATGAAAATCATTTCTAAATATGGGTGTATGCTTTGGTTGAACACTTCTGTAGAAATTATTGGTAAGGAAGATATATGAAATCTGTACACTGAAGATTTCTGATGGAAACATTTTTGGCTTTTTTTAAGACAACATATTTTAAGAATATCAGAAAGAAAAGTAGTGAACTCAGTATTCAAATGCCATTGTTAGAATATTATGATTTTGATTTTGAAGAACTACTTCACAATATTTAAATATACAATTATAATTTTCTTTATATATACATATATTTGTGTGTGGGCGTGTAATTATTTTCCATGAAGGAACAAAACAAATGAAAAAGAAGAGGAAAAACTATTTTTAGTTGACATGTTTTTTTTCTCTGAGGGACTTTATCAAGGCAAATGCAATGATTTATTTTGTTGCACATGTTTATATACAAGAGCAAGAATGCCATTAGTTTATCAAGCTTTTAAATTTGAGAATGTTCATGGATATACATCAGGTGGTTGAAAGGCCAGTCAAAACATGTGGAGGACACAAAGTACCATAATTCAAAGTGTGTTAAGACAAAAGTCAACATATAATATATATATATATAAAAGTCAACATATATATATATATATACAAACCAAATACAAGTTAATTATAAGCAGAATGAAGTGGCTGTTAGAAACAATAAGAAATACACATGCAAATCAATCAGAACAAGAGAATTAAATTAATTATCTATTATTATAAAAAATTTTAATGATTTTAACCTCATTGTCAACAACAGCAACAACTCAACGGTAAGATCAAAATTACAGAGGACAAATGTTATTTATATATTTACATGTCCGTTAAAGAATTGTGTTCCTGATCAAAGTAAATTCACGAATAATTATATTGTAGATACCACTCCATGCTTATCAAGAAGACTTACATTACATCTTTTAGACCATAGCTCAATTAGAACATATTTAAACACAAATGAAAACTGACCGAATGCCATTCACAACATACTTGTAGAAAATATGACTTTTATAGCCTTATCCACATTTAAAAACAAGGAAAATGGAAGCATTAATAATAAAAAAGAAAAAAACCAACACTCAATTCAACTATAAACACGGCCACAATGTGCTCATCACATTTGGAAATAAAAGAATTTCCCATTACTATAGATACAGGAATATAAAAATTTACATATTCAGTTAAAAATAACAAAAAAAAATCCTTGATAATGGCTAATAGAATAGCAGAAGAATTAAACAATCAGACATTGGGCATATGATTAGTTCAAAGTTAAATTCCATATTGGATTTCTGTTGGCTGTACATGTTATTTAGAATCTCACCTCAGTGTTAACAGGGTGTCAAGTTCATAATATTCTTTGGTCATACCTCAATAAACTAACAAGAATGTAAACTATAGAAAAGAAAACCCAAGTCTGAAAAAATTCTATATTGGGAGCACTAAGAATGCTTTTAAGACTAGGTGGTATCAGCATAACTTATCATTCACATAGTATAGTAGAGCTGGCCCCTTCTATTCAAGGATACCCATCTACTAGGTGGCTAGCCAATCCCTATTGCAGACGCTTGTTCAGACACATTTGTGTTTATTCAACACCCATAGATCCCACCTGTTGCTTATACTGCAACTATGCTGAGCAGACATTAGTAACAGTTTCTGCGAAAGAGCATGTTTTCTAATGTGATCAACAATTTGAAAAAGGCCAGCATGTTTAAGCCCTTGGCCACAATGAATTGTGACCACTATCCACAGCCTCCTTCTACCCAATTTCACTCACAAGGCTTGGGTCAACCCATGGTATGGTTTTCAGGCACTTTCCAAAGGTGCCACACACTGGGAGTGACACTTCCAGTCCAATAATATAGGAAGTCTCTATGGTGAGATTCAAACCTGAGTCTTATGGTCAGAATGCAAATATTCTAACCACTCAGGCATGTGCCCATCATTCACAAATAGCACTAAACATTTTTGGAAATTAAAAGATGAAAAGAAAACACCTAAGGTAAAACGGCAAACCCTTAAAAAAGTTAGAACTTGTAAATCTTTAAATGAACCATGTTTCTTATGCCTTAATGAAAATTTGGTAATAATTAGATAAAAGATAAGAATTCTATATTAAATCAAAGAAGTGAGCTGTCAAATGTAGACATAGTTCACCTTTCACTTTGCAATACTTTTAAACTTACTATTTATTGTATAATAGTATTAAGTACCAATTGGTAAGTAATATTAATTCATGGTCCCCTAATAATCCATTTTTTTCTTAGAGTCCCCATCCTACCCTGCAATACAAATCCTTATCTTGATTTGTACTTGGTTCTGTATATGTGTATGCACCTTTGCATGTATGTGCCTGTATGCAGATATGTGCCTTTGTATATGTGTATATATCTGTATATGCATTCATATGAATGAGCATATATGTGTTTGTATACCGATATATATGTATATATGTATGTATTTGTGTATGGTTGTGCGTAATTATGTATGCATTTTATGTATATGTATGTGTATCTGTGTATATGTATATATATGTATAAATGTGTATGCGTGTGTATATGTATATATGTGTGTATATGTATATATATGTTTGTGCTTGTGTATACTTATTTGTATTTGTACATGCATGCGTACAGTCTTATGTGATTGAGTATGTATTTGTTTGAACATTGGTCGTTGTCTTTGGTGTTTATGTACCTGTATCTGTGTGTGTGCATGTGTAGCCATGTATATATGTATGTATGTATGTATGTGCATATGTATATATTTGTGTATGTATGTGTATGTATGTACAAGTGTATGTATATATATATATATATATATATATATATATATATATATATATATTTGTGTTGTGTCTGTCTGTATGTATGTAAGTATGTGTATATACGCATATGAATACTACAAAAATGTACATTATGATGTAAAACCCATGGTGCTGGGACATAGAAATGCTCAGGCTGGTGTATGAGGGTGTGATTAAACCACCGGGAGAGACTCCACATTAGCCTTTGTCAAGGAAAACACCTAGGAGAAGGAAAAACTCTGATATAACACCTGCGGCTTTTGATGGTATCCAATAATGTCAACTTGCGTTTCTTTTTGGCAAATATCATCTTTTTCTTAGAGAGTGGGACTGGTTCTGTGTACTGCCTTTGCCTACCTTCTCTCCTCTTCTTCCTCACTGTCACTTTGTTGGCTTTAGCATTTTGAACTAATGGTCAATGCTTGCTGATGTTGATATTAATGCTTAGGTGAGATTCTAAATAAATTGTACAGCCAACAGAAATCCAACATCGAAGGTAACTTCAAACTCATCATAGGCCCAACGTCTGATTGGTTAATCCTGGTTGATCCCCTAGCATGTTAGAAACTTAGGTTCCTTCATTTTTTTTTGGGGGGGGGTGAGTATTGACTTACAGTCAGCCAAAAGGGAAACATCCTCAACTAGCAACAGGTTATTGGGTGCACAGGATTTAGTAATGTAAGAAGTGGGTGAAGACTTTATTGCTAAGTACAAACCAACAAAAAGGCTACTGTGGTACAAATTACAAATCATTTTAATCAAAGTGAAATACTGAATGCATGAATCTGACTCCAGCTCGGAAGCGCTGTTAATATTATGGGTGGTGCTGGCATTGCAATGGCTGAGTTTGAACACATGGAGCATTATGATATGGAAATCACATTTATTTATCTTTGCTGCAGTACTTTATGACAGGAAATAAAGTAATCAAAGAATTCAAAGAATACCCAGAAGTACATACACAGAGTTTTAAAATGATATAGAGATTTATGCATAACCAGAATTGAACAATGTGGAAGAAAAAAAACTATCACATTCATACATCACAAACGAAGCCATTTATTTTTTTTCAGGATATATATAATATATATAGGTAGATAGATAGTGGGAAAGTGACTGAGAAAATGCAAAAAATATGTGAAATTTCTCCTTCAACAGAGGACTTCTTTCAGTTTTATATAGGCAACAGAATAGAACAAATTCATGTCAATGTTTTAAATAAAAATAAAAAAAAATGACATTTTCTATGTTTCTTTCCCTTTCTTCCTTACATAAAACAAGCTTCTTAATCTGAAGAAGTTTTTTTTTCTTTGAATTAACATTTTTTGCATCTATATATATATATATATCTATGTGTGTGTGTGTTTATGTATATTTGATGTATGTGTGTGTTTTTATGTATATTTGATATGTGTGTGTGTTTTTATGTATATTTATGTATACTTTGTTAAATATTGAAATTAATATCAACCAGTCAAGAATCCTACTAAAGCGAAATATGCTTTCTGATAAGAATCAAATGCATATATATATATATATATATATATATATATATAATAGACCATAGTGAGTACTGGAATTTATATTGTTCATGCAAGAAGGTCAATTCTGCAACACAGAGAGAGTTCAAAATGGATTCACTGCTGAAAAAGAAGAGTAACTCACTGTAACACAGTAAATTGTGGACACAAAGTCCTTAGTAAATCATAGCCTTTTTCCAAATTACTCTCAGCAACTGCTAGAAAATCTACCCTAGTGGATGAAACAAAGGGTTTGATTTGAAATTCCAGCATATATCACTTGAAGAAGGCCAGACCGTACAATGACTGAAACATTGTGAATATGACAATAAAGATGAGGACAACAGTCCAAGCAATGTAAATAGTATAAATATGAACCTGTTATTTAATCTATAGAGGTAGGGAGATTGTTCTCCTTCCACTGTCCATATTCAAGGATATTTTCTATTTAGTACTGTTATGTTTCCACCAAGTCTAAGTTTAAACTACCCAATTGAAGGATTAAACTCACAATTACTATATCACCAAATTGATAAACCAACACATTAATCCCACTAAACTATTGGTAATAATCCACAATGAAATATTGTATTATTGATTTCTGAGATCACCAAGTTGACCATCTTCTCCCTCTTATAAAATAATCACTTACTTTTTCTTCCTTTTAACAGGTAAGTGACAATGCTAACATTATACTGACCTTCATATTTTTTTCTGTCCTTTATTCTACCTGGATTAGTTAACAGCATTATAAAACATAGTTTAAAATGTCTAGAGCAAACCTTTCTTACTTAGCCTATATAAATTGCTTTTAAAGACAATCATTAGTTATACATGATTGGCACTTTTCAGTTTCTTGTAGGTGGATTCCTATTTAATTATTCAGTTATCAATAAAAATATTTTAAATTAATTCAAATTAATGTTGATTTGTTTCTTTGATTATTATTTTGTTAGAAATTGTGGATTGAGTAGCCATGGGCAAAAGTAAAATAGAGAGAATAGACAAAATTGTGGATTGAGTAGCCATGGGCAAAAAAGTAAAATAGAGAGAATAGACAAAATTGTGGATTGAGTAGCCATGGGCAAAAAGTAAAATAGAGAGAATAGACAAAATTGTGGATTGAGTAGCCATGGGCAAAAGTAAAATAGAGAGAATAGACAAAATTGTGGATTGAGTAGCCATGGGCAAAAGTAAAATAGAGAGAATAGACAAAATTGTGGATTGAGTAGCCATGGGCAAAAGTAAAATAGAGAGAAATAGACAAAATTTGCAATAAGCAATAACAAGAAAAAGAAAAACCAGGGCTAAAAATAATAATATAAATGAAGCAAACAATATATTCAAGGCAAATTAACAGTAATAAGGCAAAACAACAGTAATATGTCAAAAAGTTCACAGAATAAAAATTGGGGTTGATACACAAAAAGCAAGTTTGGACAAGTGAATGTAATGTTCTGACTTCAAGACAAGACAGACCAAAGAACTGGCTTATTTTATTGGCTAGGAAAAATTCTAGCATGTATATTGCTTCTGCCTATAAATTGGGAGGAAGTGTTGTGCAGTGTTGTAAGATTGAAATCAACATTGAAATTAATATCTATTTCTAAAGGAAAAGTATAAAATGTTTCCTGTGACCTAATTGGTAAGGGCACTTTTTAGCAATAGAAGTTTTTTTTTCCTGATGGAAAAAGAGAATACACATTCAATTCTCATCAGAAAGTACATTTTTCTTTTGTAGGATTCTTAACCTCGGCTGTCTGAAATTAATTTCACTATTTAAGAATGTGTGTGTGTGTGTGTGTGTGTGTGTCCAGCAGGACATATTTTTCTTACAAGATTTCTCAAATATTCAAGCTGGTAGATATAGTTGGATAAAATATACTACTTAATTAAATAACAGACCTTCTACTCAAATATGAGTATCCATCAAGAATGCACACACACACACATATATATATATATATATATATATATATTATTTTTAAATAATTAGTGTTTTTTGTTTTCTTTTAGTAAGAGTTCTCAATCTCTTGAACATCATGAACTGTTGCATTTTTTGTTCACAATTTTGCAGATGGGGTTTGCAAACAATGATCTCTCAGCAGGATGGTGCACTTGCACATTATTCATGAGTTGTCAGAGATTTTGGATGAACAATTACAAAAATTGATGGCTTGGAAAAATGGAACCACTGATTTCTCCAGCAAGATCTAGGGATATCAAACCTCTAGACTTTCTTTTTTATTTTGTTTGAGAGACATGTTAAGAATTTGGCTTAAAACAGATAACCCAAAATGTCAGTATTTTCTATAATTTCATTGAAAAGAAACAGGTTGAATAATAATTGTATTAAAAAGTTTTCATGAAAGACTAAATTTGCATCAACAATTAAATGAGAATTTTTACCAATTTTGCTTAGTGTTTAATTTGATAATAACATTTTTCTTTGAGCCATTTTTAAAAGGAGTGGTGGAAAGATAAAGAAAAGAATACAGATGATCTCAGATTTTGAAACTACTGTGTCTCTAATTTCATATGCATGTGTAGACTTGGCAACATCAACAAAGCTCAGTCTGATGAAATCTAACGGATGAAATGCATCACAAAAAACCTTTCCAGTTTGTTATATATATATATATATATATATATATATATATATATATATATATGTGTGTGTGCGTGTGTGAATAAGTTCTCTTTGGAAAGTGTTTATGTGGGTGCACATTTTCAGATTTTATTTCACAAATAAAAGATTTCACAAAAACTTAATATTAACCAATTTGTGTTGGTATAATGTTCAGTAGGTACCACCACTAAAATCGTGATACTTAAGGTTTAAATTAATTTTTAAAATTAAAAAGCTTTCTTGAAGCTTTCATTTAAGCTTTAATTCAAAAGCTAAAGGATTTAAATTTACCATTTCCAGTAAGCAAAATACTCTGGTCTATTTCAAACAGAAATTATTTTTATTAGAATCGATTATCATATTTTTTATTCTGATCAAAATTTAATTTCTTGAAATTTCATAAACTTAAGTATGTGTAGGTAACAACTGTAAAATGTAAAAAATATATTTTTACGAAGATTTTTCTAAAAGATATTTCAAAACTAATTTTTTTACTGCAAAAAAAGATACTAAATTTCCCATAGTAATCTTTTTGGTCCACTGCTGATAAAAAAAAAAAACAGTTTTTTAACGAAACTATCAAATGTGCTAAAATTATTGAAAAATTAATAAAATAATACTTTCCGCTTAATAATAACATAAACATTTTGATGATAACACATTTTAATCATGTCATGCACTTGTTTAGTAAAAAAAGTGGAGGTACCTAATGTTCAGGATATTTTATATGCTGTGTTCCCTTGGGACGTAGATTAACATAACCTTCCACAGCTTCCTGTCTTTTTGTAGTTCTAAGCTATGTTTTTCTCCAACAATCCAGATTAATTTCTGTTTCCCCTCATACTATCAATATGTCCTGTGAGTAATAAATTCTCCAAACCCTTCTTCTTCATTATGTTTCCTAGAAATTTCAGTTGCCTACTTCTGATTGTAAGTATAAAAGTCCTATTCACTTCCATCTTTAAAACTTCCACATTGCTCATATGATCTATCCATGGTATTGTTAGTGTTTGTTGGTAGAACCACATCTGTGTTGCTTCAAGTTTCGTCTTTATCTGTAAGGAAATTGACAAGTATTGACTGCCAAATAGAGAATGAACATTATATTGCTGTTCAGCAGTTGTTTCTCTTATTTTTTAAAAAAATTCCTATCTTTAAATATCATGTTTAGCCTTGAAAAGAACAGTTACCATTCCACTGCTCCTTTGAATCTTGGTGTCGCATTTTCAATTGTTTGTTACGGCACTACACTCTTAAAATTCTGTAGCAGCTTGATTCTGATATCTCCCATCCATAGCTCATACCTTAGGCTGATCCTCTTCCTAATGACCATATATTCTTTTTACAGTTAATAGTTACTCCTTTTAGGATATACTCATATGTTCTTCATTTCAGGATGTAAACTCATAACCATATGAATTTCAGCTTACATGTTTTTAGTAGAAATTCTATAATTTATTTGGTGGTGTGAGATTTTATTATGCATCTTAGAAGTTGTTCATTATATTCGAAATAAATATGCATAAATAGTATACTTAGTGATAATGCTTTTTTTTTCATTTCATATCTGTAAAAATTACGAAGAGTCATAAGGAAGATATAACCTTAAATAAGAAACAAGATATAGTAAAAATACTTAGTGGTAGGAACACAATATTGGAAAATGTGAAAAAGTTGAACAGATCCGAGAGCAATCAAAACAGAAATTGAAAACACTGACAAAATACGAACAAGAAAAAGATGGCTTTAAAAATACCACAAAAATAAATTTTCAAAAGATTAAAATGGGTAATAAGCAAGAAAACTAGATCAAACAGTAAAAAGATATTTGAAAAAGCCAGTGTGGTGAATTTAACAGAAGTGCAATATATTAAGAATATTGGTTAAAGCAACCAAACTATCAATTTGCAAAAAAATCATTACAAAGAGAAATGTGTAAGTTGAGCAAAGAAGTATATAAAATCTGATTTCTAAGCATTAATTTTTAGTGATGAATGTGGAGCTACTCTGATGAGACCTGATGTCTGGGCTAGATGTTAGAGCCTTCATGGAAATAGTCAATGAATTAGAAGACAATGGTAGAGAGGTGATGTATTGTTTTTGGCTAGTATTTTAGGCAGTAAAATTATAGGTCCTTTCAAAGTTGATGAGGATATCAAGATAAATGCAGATAGTTTGTGTAAATTAATGGACATAGCAATTTTGAATGATATAGACTAGCTTTATGCTAACGAGTATATTTAAGCAAAACAATGCTCTTACACATTCTACAAAGCTGAATATTTGTCCACTTGGCCAAGAAAGGTTTCAAAAGATACCAAATTAATGTAATGGATCCCATCCTTGCCAGATATTACTTGAATAGAAAACTTGGGGCCCATCATTAAAAGTTGTATATGAGAATGGAGAACAATATCCAAACTAAGGAAAACTGCTGTGCAAGTAATTTTAAAGTCAAAACAGTAGACAATTCAACAAAATCAATGAATGAGGGCTGATGAAGGCTATAGAATGTCAAGGAGGTAATAATATGTAAAATAAAATTATAATTTATTCATATATATGGATATTATCTTAATCAAATATATGCTTTTATTACTTATATCTTTGGATTTATTTATAAAAAAAAGTTATATTTCACTTTGCATAATAAATTTGATACTCCCAAAGCAAGTTATTAAAAAACATTCTTAATCCAGTCAGGCATTACAAATAAAAATTTACCTGGATATAGATCTTCATATGAATAAAGTATATCTTAAAA